>JAQISU010000119.1:3695000-4050000 GCA_029339505.1 Unio delphinus
CATACCTTTTTTATTTCACTGTCCTTGAGAATTTGTGAGCTACATGCTAGAATCAAAAATAGATAATATGAACCTTGATCAAAGTACCACAAACATAAATTTATAAGTTATAATTTAAATATAAGTTTAATTAAATTACCTCCAATCGTAAGCAAATGTACTTCAATCTTTATGATAGGTACACATGATGTATGATACACCTTCAGCCTGTTCAGAGAAAACATGCATCCTATTCTGTGATTTTTAACAAAACATTCTGTATGACATGATATTATACTGACACCTGGCCTGACATGCATGATATTATACTGACATCTGGCCTTACAGATATGTCCATCAAAATGCCATGTGAAAAAATAACGTCAAGTTATACAGCTATACCATGTTCGCTCTTTAATTAAAAGTTACAAACAGTGCATTAAATTTATCCTTCATGAACACAGTTCTTTTTTTACAACACATCATCCAGCCAATAGCTTAGTTTCAGTAATATAGATCTAAGATGGAGATCTTAACAATTTCCATGGTATAAGTCAGGATCAAGTTCCCAACAAAGGGGCCCAAACTTGGGTCTGTACCATGACATGTGTCTCACTTATTGTTTCCTTTTACACTTCAAACCTATAATAGCTTTAGTATTTGGACCTCATCCGTTTCTAAGTGTGGACCCAAAAGCAGGTCTGATCCCTCTTCAGGTTATGCACTGGAAATGTGTCTGATATCTACTCTTATCCTTCAATCAATATGTGGTTAGAATGTGTGGATCTCTACTCTTTGCACGTTCTGTCTTTGCATGCCATTTCCCATATAGGTTGAATTTTGGATATACATGCATGTCTAATTTCATGACCCACACGTTAAGAACCATCAACTTGATGAAATGAATCACATATTTACAGGCAGATTGACCAAAAAACATTGTTTCCTTCTAGGATGTGTTTAAGATAATGTTTACATGGAATCAGGAGTTTCCACGGTAAGAAATGCACTTTTTAAATATCTAAACATTATTCCCATGTGCTATATATGAATCTATAAATCAAAATCCATGTCTCCTTTTGTTCAAATTTGGATACTTGACTTGGATTATCAAAATGTTTGACATGTACTTTAAGGTTAAGGTTTACAAAGAAGGTACTCCTTTTGTGTTTCCTGGATATTTGTATTATTATGCCGTAGTACACTTTTAAAATGAGAGACATTCATATTTTCTCATGGATCTCATGAATTTCTAGGTCTTTGTATGCACCTCAATAATTTATAGTATGACGATGAATGCCTAATATGATGATATGCATCATGGAAGTCCATGGCAATCTCTATTGTTATGAGCAACTTCCATTGCTCTTTCAAAAATATAGTGCATATTTCCTGCTGCAGAAATCTGGCTTTGATTGGATCTCTTGATTGGATCTGCCACTACTTAATGAATATATACATACAAGGGTTATATACATAGGAGGGGGTTTAGTATCCGTATTGCCATGTTCTTATTACGATTATCATTGAGAGAACTCCAGTGTATTTTGTATCATTATCGTCATAGTGGGGACTCCAGTATTTTCAATAAATACCTAACATAGTGATGATTCCAGTGTTATTAATTTCTGACCATAGTGAGGACTCTTATGCATATTGTTATCATAGTAATCATTGCGAGATACTCCAGAACATATTGTACTATTTTCTACATAGTAATGAATCCAGTGTCTTTATTAATTATTCATTAAAATGAGGAATTCAATGTGTTAATTGTTTTCTGATTATATTGAGGACTCTAATTGTATTTTTATAAAGTTCATCACATATATACATAACTTATCTGACTCAAAATTATTCTTAGTTCTCCATGGCACATTTAAAAAAGAACAGTTGAAATTCCTTCATCAAAGCCAAGAAAATATTAGGAATACAGAGCGTGAAAAGTCATTTGACTAATCCAAAATAGTAATATTATTTTTAGGTTTAAAGGCTTAAAAATATACACCAAAGCACAGTTCAGTTTGCTTACTGTGCAAAACAAGTGGCTACCTGAAACATTTCAAGCCTCAAGGGCATATAACGTATGAAAAAATTATCCCCATTCATTCCATCATGTTAACAAATCCTGAAAACTGAAGATACTGGAATTAATGCTCTTGGTTATGTTTCCATTTTAAATGCAAGTTATCAGTTGAGGTTGCAAGAACTAATTTGCACTCTACTAAGTCACATATTAAATTACGGAATGACAAACATACAAGGAAATGAGTTTTCAGGATGATGATAAGTTAGGACTCTAATGCTCAGAACACAAAATGCTCTTCATGTTAAGTATTATGGTCATTAAACAGTTGAAACGTAAGTGAAGTATTTAAATAATATCATCAATACGCCTGAGAAATTAAAACAAAAATAAATTTGCCTTTTTAGATCTGTTACAGGAGTATGTTGAGAGAGGTAGCTAGGTTAATAATGTAATCAATTTAATTGTATTGTTAAAGTCATACACATTGATAATTGAAAGAAAGGCATTCAATCAGATCGTAGTGACTTTGGAGAATGCAATCTTCTGAATTAGTAAATTACCAATAATCTGGATGAATACATCTGCAGCTACAAGAAAAAGATGAACCAAAACAGATGTTACTTAAATATAAGCAATCGTTTTTCATAGGTTCCTACAAAACAAATCAAATCTTCCATGACACAATATCCATACTGAATGAACCCTCTCAAAGAGGAATGTTTGAAAAGAGAATTTCAGTATTTTGTTGGAGAATGATTTCATTGAACGAAGTAAAAATAATTGGAGTTCACCATGTATACTTGTACCAAAACAATATAATGTATTATGTATGTTCACACACTATACAATTGTGAACAGTGACAAATACATATACATTAACAAGAATTGATGACTGCATTTATGTAATCGGAAATGCAAAGCATATCACCAAAGCTGACCATCTAGAAGGACCTTGGAAAGGGCCAATGAAATTTTGGCATCAATTATATTAGTGTGACGTTATCAATTTGTTGTTTGATTAGGATTTTTAACGTAGATTTAACAATTGTTCAGTCATATCGCTACATTGTCTGCTGTAAGGCAGTTTATAGTGATATCTAGCACTGAGGCATCATTCCACAGACATGTATCATGATGTCTCACCCAGTCACATTATCCTGACACCAGGCCCACCAGTCCTAACACTAACCTCTTAATGCTGAGCGTCAAGCCAGGCAGCTGTTAATACTTATTTTTGTAAGTCTTTGGCATTACTCGGGCAGCGATTGAACCCACGACATCCCGCTTCCGCGGCGAACGCTCTAACCACTAGGCCACCGGAGCCGTTATTGACGTTTTCAATATAAAGTGAGATGCAATGTTAGTGTTCTATGTTTAAACATTTAGAGGACATGTATACCTCTAGTCTAAATGATTTTGATGCTTAGATCAATGATTTCATTATCAACAACGATACCTGAAACGATCATATGGAGAAGATTGAGAAGAAAGACTAACTGATAAAAATTGTATTATTGATCTTATTAGTTGTTTTTTAAGATTTTTATACAAGATTGCTGTCATCAAACTTCCACATCTAAATTCAGTCTGTACAGTTATATATTGTTGTGTTCAGATACAGGATGGGATGAAAATCTTTTAAAATTAGTCTTTTCAATTAGAAATCGCTCATTGCTATTTTGGACAAAATAAATATGTTTCGATTCATTCTGAATGCATTAAAAACATTCTGGATAAAACATTGTGAACACGGCTACTGTCACTACAGCTCTTTTAAGATAGCTGGTACATCATTACATTCATAATTTGAATTCAATCGAACATTATAATAATTTATGACCTGCGTTAGAACTGTTTATGACCATTTGTAAAGACATGTCTTTAGTATTTTCACTTTGTAATACAAAACAAAATATATGTATTTGTTGATTATAACATTTTTTTAAAACTTGGTTTATTTAACTTAGTTAAAGATCAATGATTCATGACAATATCAAACAATAAAATGTAAAACAATTGATATTTTTTCATGTCAGTAATTACAATAATTGCATATAATTTTAATAATAGTACCTCTACCTTCTTCGTCAGTAGATACAGCTACATCTCTCGTTACTAACTATATTAGACAAAACTTGAAATCATTTCAGTCATTTGCATTAATTGACAATTACTGACATTTAATATCAAGATCATTATTTCGTTTTCATTCCAAATAAATTAAGTATTTAGTTGTTGTCGTAAGATTGTCTTCGATGCCGGGTTTGAATGAAAATCCAATTGAGAGCTTTTCCCCGGCATGGACTATGATTGCCATTGCCATGATTACGAAGCGTACGTTACCTTGTGTTTATCCAGCTGTAATGGGACAGAATAATTGGGAGTTGTGACCCTAAAACGAACCTTTAACCATGTAGCAGAAATCTCGATAATTTCAGCGAATTGGGACAATGTAGCCAAAATAGCTAACGTTATTTATGTAAAACACAAATAAAATACACAAAAAAACAACATTAAACCCTAAACATTTCATGACTTTGGTTGAAATGTCAATGAGAGAGCTATCAATAACCATAGAGCCAGTAAACCACCAATCAGTAACCCGACCGTCAGTGAATAAACACGTTCTCGCCAAAGCATCAAATCTGATGACGGTTGCTGCCACTGGGCAATATGGGAATTTAACAATGTTTCCAATAGGTCACTAAATGTTCTAAAGGTTATTTAAGATGCCGTTGATGAAGAAAATACACATGATATTTGCTACACACCATAGAATATGTGCCTTGAAATTTTACATTATTGAACTGTTGTCTTCGCATTTCTTCTCATAAAGTTGATAATGTCATCTTCTGGTAGTAATCCCTGCGAATCAAGCTAATCAACACGGTAAGCGTAGAGAAAGTAGACGACTACACAGTGGATTCCCTGGAGATGAATGTCGTTCGTGTTTATGAGTAGCTGACAATCTTGATGCTGGTTAGGTGTGCCGTGAGGAAGTTAATATTTAGCGTACACGACATGCTTCACGGGCATCAATAAGTCATACATTCAATGCTGGCTTATTTTTTAAACATCTCTGTCAAGTACACGGCACTTCGTTTTGTATTGGTACACTGTGGAAAGAGAATACCGAGACGGAACTCTACAACAGTCAATTCAAGAGAGGAATGATCACGCAAGTCTTTATACCACTTATGCAACACTACTTCTTCGGAGATGAGACCACAAGCTTCGTCCAGATACTCGTCCAAGTTTTATTCATTTCTGATCATCAGACATTAATCGTTTAAAATTTGACAGGGAGTGTCGTTTTGACATACATAGCAATTTTTCTTGGGCAACCCTGTAATTTTTTCTGAAAAGTGATTGTCAAAACTGGAGACTATTGTTACTGATATGGTCATCTGGACATCACCATGTTCTCTTCGTCTTTGTCTTTCTTGGTGGGTGGTTCTACTTCCAAAATATATTTGCATTCCATTTTCAAACCGTCTCTACAAGTCAAAGAGGGATGAGAGTCTTCCATAATGTCTAATAGTATATAATTACTTCTCCAAAACTGTCGAATTATTGAGTTGTCGAATTCAACATACAAGATAACGTTCGCATAAGATACCTTAGATGCACTTTATGCTAACTGAATGGTGTTAACAAAACATCTCAAGGTCCTTTTCAGCGTCACTTATATGACTCGATAAGATGTCTGCTCTCTCGTGCTTAAATTATTTTAGTCGAGTATAAAGTTGTTTGTGTAATAGATTTATGTATATAAATTTATGTATGTCTACATATCTAATAATGTCGTAATGACTATGTTTCTATTGAATTGTCTCTTCTCCCTAGAGTAGCGCGTATTCATGTAAGTCCCTTGCAACACTGTTCCTCGCAGATTCGACTGATTGAGGTCAGCCACTTGTAACATTGTTAACACTGTTTCCCCACGTCACCATACCGTAAAATCACCCATGCTATATTCCCATATTGCCCCCAAATGTTCCACTATGTTAAATCACACATGGATTCATACGGCCGGAAAATTTTTCTTCATTATATAAACTGATATTGCCCTATATCTCCCCCACATTAGTACTTGTATGTACTTATATAAAGTATACAACTGAAACAATAACGGTAATAATGCCAAACCAGTCTTTTAACAAAGCAGAGAGTTCCTCTTGAATTTAATTAATTTTCTTGATATTTTTTTTTGAATTTGGTCGATTTTTTTTCGATCGTCGAAAGGATTTTATTACTCGTGGACACCACTAATTAAGGTCACACCCTTCCGGCTGCTACGGTTTTATCCAAATATCTTATCAAGACCGATTCAATATAATAAATCCGTCTAACTCATCAACGGACGGTGTTTCATCGATATCACTGATAATAATAATAATATATTTACGCTCATCCAAAGAGTTTGCATTGTAATTAAACTCTTTTAACACATCGAAAAACCGATGATAGTTTACAGATGGTGGAATTAAATACAACATATCTCATTTTAACCATCTCAATATCAAATTAAGTAACAACTGAATTTTATCATTCCAAGACAGACGTATGATAATCGTTATGATAGAATTGAGTAGACTAAAGTGCTGGATGATGTTTTACTGGTTCTTGTTTTTGTATTGCTGAAATATCCATTACATCCAAGAAATATATAATACATATCATTAATCTATATTGTGTGAAATGCAAGACCCCAGCAGATCAATACTAACAACGATTACAACAAAGAATAACAGACCAGAGCTTGATGTTAAATGTGAACGATGCGGTACAAATAAATATAGAATTATCCCAGATGAAAAATCGAATTTTAAAAAAACACAGAAGGTCATAATGCAGTAAGGTTAACAAGATTACCAGGTACTCCACGTTCCAAACATCCAGGAGAAAATCACCTCGCAGGATATAATTATTGCTGTCCTGGAACCAAACTTGATATTCGACTTGATAATAAAGATCAAACACAACCCGGCTAGTATCCGATAAAAGCGATTGACAGAGATTGCCATGCTCATGATGTGTCTTATAAAAGTAACAATCTGCAACATAGACATGAAGCAGATATAATGTTGATTCACGCGTTAAATTCTATTACGAAATTTTATTTAATGAATCATTAGCTAACTGGTTAGTAATATCTGCGATGAAGGGTAAACTAATATTTGGAAATAGCGCTTCACAGGCTGCTAATTAATAGCATGAAAAAAGAGACATTAGCTAAATGGTTAATAAAAACCGCGATGCGTGGTAAGCTTCTATTAGGTGCTAGTAATTAATATTATGTAATTAATGTATTATTCTCCAAAGGGATTCTGGAAGTGTAAAACAGCAATCAATAAACTTGCTTCCACATCAAAAGGTACACGCTCTGCCACCGCGACATGGCTGTCTTACAGACAATATGGCAGATTTAAGCAGCAGAGAGGGTGAATCCTACAACGTTTTTAGACAAAAACGTTTTTTTTTTGATTGAAATCCTAAAACGAGCCGTCTTATAATCTTATTTTAACCAAAAAAAGGCGAATCCTACAACGTTTTTAGACAAAATTTGATTGAAATCCTAAAACGAGCCGTCTTATAATCTTATTTTAACCAAAAAAAGGCGAATCCTACAACGTTTTTTAGACAAAATTTGATTGAAATCCTAAAACGAGCCGTCTTATAATCTTATTTTAACCAAAAAAAGGCGAACCCTACAACGTTTTCAGACAAAAAATTGATTGAAATCTCCCTACGAAATCATTTTAACTAAAAAAATGAAAACGATTTTTTAATCAATTTTGGTCGCAACTTGTTGTCATCCACCCTCTCTGCTGCTAAAGTTTTCAGTTCTGGGTTAATAATTCTTTTACGATTTTAACCGAATATTTGATCGAGTCCGATACGATATCGTGTCCGAGGATCATGTAAATTTATTGTTGCGAATCCGTGCGGAGTCGACTGAGCATGACTAAAGAAATCTCGAAATTGATTGAAGTCCATATCAGAACACCATGTCTGCCATATATTTCTAAGAGTATGAGTATCAACTCCGTTGAATACAGACAATAAATTGCAGTTATCTCTGATCACTTTTGGAACCTGAGTGTAGCGTTGAGTGACATATATCACGTCAGTGTTTTTGTGACGCCCACGGGAAAATATTCTAGCAGGATTCTTTTGTTTATCCAACATTATATCATCGTATACGACTAAATTGTTAATATCTCCATCAATATCATCAATACTCGGTGCTTCATCGATATCGGTTATAAAATCAATGGCGTTCTCACCCTTAATTTCTGATGCATTCTCGTTAAAATCTTTTAGCACTTCATAACATCGTTGATCATCTACGCTAGGGGCAATTAAATACAACTTATCCCACTTCATCCATCTCATTATTAAATTGAGCAACAATTGAATTTACCGGATCCAGATGGTCCGATTATAATCATCCGGATAGAGTTTGGTAGCTCTGCATGATGCTTAATTGGTTCTCTTGTTTTAGTCGCTGAAAAATCAATTATATCCATATTTCTATACATAAATTATGGATCTATATTGTGTGAAGTGTAAAACGCGTACTGGCACAGATGACTTGACGACGATTACAACTAAAAATAACCGATCAGCGCTTTCTGGTAAATGCGTGCAATGTGGTACAAAGAAATTTAGATTTGTGTCTATGAGATCTGATTTAAAAAAAAACGAGGAGGTGATATCGCAGCCAAATTGGCAAAGCTCCCTGGAACCCCATGGGCAAAGTACCCCGGAGAAAAGCACCTTCCAGGATATAGCTACTGTGGACCGGGAACCAGACTTGATATCAGACTCAATAATCAAAATCAACCCAACCCCGGTGAAGAACCAATAAACGCCATTGATAAGGCCTGTCACCTTCATGATGTTGCTTATAAAAGCAGCAATCTGCAACACAGGCATCTAGCAGATGTGAAATTAATTCATGCGTTAAATGCTATTCCTGATAAATCCTTCAAAGAAAAATTGTCTTCATTTTTGATAAAATCGGCTATGAAAAGTAAATTGATGTTAGGTGCTGGTAATTAATAATATGGAATCAATTTATTATTCTCCGAGGGGATACTGGAGGGGTAACGCTGCAATCAATAAACTCGCTAGAGCTGCAAAAGTGAAAAAAACCACTGCGGCTCATTGGTTATCCAAACAGGCACTATGGCAAATTTATCTACCACCGCCTAAACAAATTAAATTCTCGCATTTTGATGTGACCGCTCCTAATGAAGTTCATCAGGCTGATATATTATTTCTGCCACATGATCGTGGTTACAAATATGCGTTAACCGTAGTTGATATTGCAAGTCGATACAAAGAAGCAGAACCGTTAAAAACAAAATCAGCCACTGAAGTCGCTTCTGCATTTGAGAGGATTTATCGAAGGGGTCCTCTGCACTGGCCAAATCTATTGCAGGTTGATCCTGGCAAGGAATTTCAGGGTGTAGTGTTATCTACAATGAAACATCATAATGTCACCATACGACGAGGGCATACTGCGCTACATCGCGATCAGGCCATTGTAGAACGATTTAATCGGACGATTGCTGAGCGGTTATTTGGATATCAATACGCAAAAGAATTCATTCAAGAAAAGCGATCCCGTGAATGGGTTAAAAGATTACCATCTGTGATTACTGCACTGAATAACGAGATTACTAGAACAATCAACATGAAACCTATCAACGCGATTAAAAAGAAGTCAATACCCGTACAACCACAAAAAGATTTCCCTAGAAACGCTAGCGTTTCCCAACCAATTCTTGGTAGTAATGTCATTGTGAGGTACTTATACGAACCAGGAGAGCTTGAAGGGGATAGAAAAAGGGCTACTGATCCTATTTGGAGCGTCACTACGCATAAGATATCTAGTATAACACGATCAACTGGTAGACCTCCAGTCTATAAACTGGATTCAACTGCCCCTCAGCGGGGTTTTACTCGACAACAACTACAAGTGATTCCCGAGGATACTCAATTGCCACCGCATGGTCTTAACTAGCACTGTTGCGTCTATTGCACTCAAGACAAGTCAACATCACATTATTTCTGACATGACCGAGATTGTTATTTTTTCTGTCTACGGTGAATTGGCGAGGATCCTTATCCGAATACTGCCAACGCATTATACAATTGCAACTCGCGCAGTGATTATTCTGTTGTTTCTTCAAAGTGATTATTAATTTAGCATCAATATCAAATTCTCGTTGTTTTTTTTTTGTCCTGTTGTTTGTAACCGGAGATTTTTTTATTAATGATGCTAACATCAATATCACTTATTGTTGTGTCATTATCATCGAGGACAACTCCTCGAAGTTGATTTATGTTTCGTACTCTGGATACTGCGAGATAGACTAAATTCGACCATTCGATGTGATTATCCACCATCCAAACAATTGTATTCGATATAGTCAATCCCTGTGAAGAGTGTATTGTTGCTGCGTATCCTAGCGTCCACGGGGATTTATTAGCACGCAATGCATCTTCAACGACATTGATATCAACCAGCACAATATCATTTAATACCAGAATTTGTTTTTCATTCTGTCCTGGAATATCAACTTCAATATTCTGTTTTCGTGTATCCGATGGCCTATAACAAAGGGGTACTGGAAGCGTTGCAAATTTTTCTTTATGCAATTCAAATAACTTCATTTGAAGTGTGTCCCTGACTATTTTTCTACTTGCAATGATCAAATCGTTTGGTCTCCATGTTTCCCAGAAATCATTCATTGGAGTTTCTGAAATCACTTCACGCGCTATTTCGCACTGGATTCTATCCGGTTGTAATCTAATTAGCGCTTTGAACTCGCGTAATCGTTCATCAAGTGATCTATAATCAGTGGTGATTTCTTCATAGTAGTCTACAAAACCCTTTAGCCATTCATGTGGAGATGCACCGACAAATGGTGGTGGTTGGCCGTGATCCCCGCACATGACGACTTTTGTGTTTTTGGTTAACAACCACTCAAGAAATGTTTTTAATACATCTAATGACACTGTGCATATTTCATCCCAAATTAAGATTTCAGGAATGAATTTATCACCCATACGCTCAGGAGTCCATTTGTCACCTTTCCATCGAAAAAAAACTGTGATAAGTGCAAGCATTTACCCCTCGTTGTATCATCTCTCTGGCGAGTCTGTGAGTCGGTGTTAGCACAATCATGTTAGAAACGCTAGCGTTTCCACGACGAAATAATTCAATTGCACGAGTTGTCTTTCCTGACCCACCACAACCGTTTAAATAAACTGTCTTGTATCTACATACTGGATCAGATACCGGTGGTGCATTAGAAAGTTCTGATTGAATTTCAATACGGTTACAACAAATATATTTATCATCCATGGCAACGTCTTCGGATTCACAATACTCATGTAGCATCTCTTTTTTAAATCGCCAACGCCCCCAATTTTCTTCGGGATCTGTGAATGCCGCTACAGCTGATTTGTACTTATTGTGTATATACATCGAATCAGTGGCCACTCTAACCGCGGTATTAGGAAATCTATTTATCATCGAAAATAGATTAATAGAAGCATAGGCTAACATTGAACTTCTCAAATGTGTGTACTGGGAATTATATCCATCACAGTAGGTAACAACCGTACCTAATTTCTCACCATTGGATAGAAAAGCATCCTTACGGGATACAAGTTTTCCCTGTTTCATTAAATCCGCTACAATAAAATCGTATTCAGCGACATCTATGATCAACCGCGAAGAGTATTTTGCGTTGTCGTATCGTCCACCCTGGGTAAATTTACCGATTATTCTTCTTCCGAGATCTTTTGCTTGTTCTTTTTTAATTTCAAATAACTTCTTAGACCAATTTATGATTTCTTCTTCACTGAAATCTGGAAACTGTTTTCGTAGTTCGTTGATTATTCTATCTAGATTGGGTTGTGGTAGCCAAACTTCTTTCTGAGCTCGATAGCATATAACAGCCTCGGAAACAATCAACGATATTAGCATACCACAATCAATCATATATCTCAATAGCACTATTGGCATCCAGGCCTTTTCAGATAGGTGTCTACCGAGCCAAATATAACTACACGGATGTAACCCTGTAGCTAATTCAAATGATATCACACGAGCGAATCCGGTTAAATCAAAATCAGGAAATGGTCCATTAATCGCAACACGAGTCATTTCATGCGTGGGGTGTCCAAATCGTTTGAAGTACTCAGCGCATTCCCCATACCCGAGAAAACTTCCGGGATAACACGCGGATATATCAATTGAAATCATACCATCACGTGAGTATTTCTTATTCCACAGTCCTCCATGACCAAATTCGACGCAACTCAACTTAACATCCTCGAGAAAATCATTTCGTGTTGGACGCCATGAGTTTTTTTCTCTTGCGAAGTGAGCTACCACTGATGGAATAGTAAAACTATCCGTGAGTAGTTTTTCATGGGAATTCTCCGGTGAAAAATCACTAGCGACTTTTCTCATTCTGTTATCTAATTCTTCAATGCGATATAATTCACCATTTGGTTTTACAAATTGATCGAATTCTTCATCACTTCTAAGTAACCACACTGACACAGGATCATCCTTACACAACGCATGAATAGCATCGAATAATTTCTCTTGATAGAAAACATCCCCGACGAACTCCTTAGGGATATATTTCACGGTTCGTTCTCGTGGAAATATTGTTACCGCAGGTGTCCACGCGTGTTTGTTATGATCAATAATCTGTATTGGCGCTCCATTTTTGTTATATTTCGGTTCGTATAAAACCTCTCCGGTTATCGTCATAACGGTTATTGGGAATCTTAACGATGTTTCTAATTTAGCTATATCAGAAATCTTTGCACCATCCTGTTTCACTGTCAGTTCCCACTCGGTTATTTTCCTACGTCGCAGATCAGTTAGTTTATTTCCTCGGGATGCATGTGTGAAGTGTTCTATTATTCGTTCTGCTACACAATTAAGCCCTGACGAATATTTCATAGGAGCTAGTTTTGCGATATCGGGTTTATCATTTAACGGATATATCCCATAAACCATTGCTGTTACGGGATAAGATCTTTCGTAGTATGGTTTATCAATGCCGGTTAGAATCCCTGGTTTGGAATCTCTACTCACAATGACAGCTTTTTTATTCTTGAGGATTGGTTCAAATTTATCCTTAATAATCCATTTGCCATCGACTTCGATAATGAATTTGATTCGGAAAAAATACCGTTTTTCCCCAACACGTGAAATTATCACTGCTGCTTTTTCATTATTCATGGTAGCGTCAACAACACCATCAATTCGAAATGTTGACCAACAATAAGATGCTCCATCATGCTTCATTAAAACAGTCTCTGATTTTACTAATCATGGCTTTATCAAGAATTGTATTCTTTGGTGTATTAGAAACCATATCGAGATTGAATTGAGCATCTTTCCAGGGTAATTTCTTGGACGTTTTTTTTTGGTTTATCGAGATTAAATTTAGGATTGATTTTCAATAATCTCTTAAACTCTTTCATATTTCCGTCTATTGGACGTTTTTTGGGTTTATCGAGATTAAATTTAGGATTGATTTTCAATAATCTCTTGTTACGTCTTTTTGGTTTATCGAGATTAAATTTAGGATTGATTTTCAATAATCTCTTAAACTCTTTCATGTTTCCGTCTCTTGGACGTTTGTTACGTCTTTTTGGTTTATCGAGATTAAATTTAGGATTGATTTTCAATAATCTCTTAAACTCTTTCATATTTCCGTCTATTGGACGTTTTTTGGGTCTATCGATATTAAATTTAGGATTGATTTTCAATAATCTCTTAAACTCCTTCATGTTTCCGTCTCTTGGACGTTTTTTGGGTCTATCGATATTAAATTTAGGATTGATTTTCAACAATCTCTTAAACTCCTTATCAGCATTGAATTCAGCATTTTTCGAAGGCGTTTTCCTTAATTCCTTCATGCTGTAACTAAAACAAGCATTTAAATGAAAGATTTTTATATAATGAATCACTGCAAGTGGCTTATGATTGGATCAATAACCCCGTGTAACAAATCATGCAGAAATGAGTTTTGTGGGTATCATATGCAAAGCTATCGTCGTGGAAGCCTTGGTCCGTTACCCTGTATTCTATGTGGAGTTGGGGTCAGGGGAAAATCTCAGTTGTGTCTAAATTGCGGTGGTAAGCGATACAGGGAGTTGAAGCGATATTATGATAAAAAAATAAAAAATGGACAATCAATCAGAAATTTTGACCCTGACACTGACAAAGTCAGTATTCTTGACGCTGACAAAGTCAGTATCCTTGACAGAGTCAAGGATAAAATCATAAGAACTCCTCAAGACTACATCGAAAGATTTATCATTAAACCAAACGATGAATTAGACAAACAATAGTATAATATATAAATGAACCAAGAATTCAGACAACACCCTGTGATCACAAATTATGAAGCATCCAGTGATGGTGTTGTAAGAAACCGCAGACTGAAGAAACCAGTTGGGTGGGATAATGGTATGGGGTATTTGATGTTTGGTGCTGGAAAGAAGAAATATTACTGCCATCGTTTCGTGTATGAATGTTTCAATGGATTGATTGAGGATGATTTTGTTATTGATCATATCGATTCTAATCCGAAAAACAATTCTTTATCAAATCTGCAGGCTATCACACAAAGTGAAAATTCCGAACGAGGGGGGACTGGGAAATACTCGAAAAAAGCGAGACCTGTGAAATCTTTGAATACGATAAATAACGAAGAAAAAATATTTCAATAAATGAATGAAGCCAGTAGGCACTTCGATATTTGTATATCCTCAGTACGATTCGTTGCAGAGGGAATAACCAAGACGGCTATTTCAAAAAGGACGGGACAAAAAGTTCAATTTAGTTATGTCTGATGCGTCATATTTTTCATTTAGAAATATATAATTGTTATAGAATAATGAATTCTGAAAACATGAATAGCATTTTATCCGAGATTTCAAAATTGAAAAGTTGGGATATTGAACTATCAGATGGGTTAAATCCTGATCAAATCATGTCTGATTTTCAGGATATAGAATACGGAGTTAACAACAATAAATACATGCTACCAAAGAAGTATGCGCTCATCAAAAGAATTCAGAATTCTATTAAGGACTCTCTCGCATTTTCCAGTGACGTAAGTGTGTTCGCTCCGTTGTATACCATCGTAGAACGAATACGAAAAGAATTGGGGTACGAATACGAATTGAAAAAGGAGGTTAATTCTAAAGTTAGAAACCTACGGGCGTTAATTCAAGAAAATGAACAATTTTGATTGACCAACCATTTATCATTATTTGATTGTGACCGTCCCTCATAGAGATTTTAATTTTTTTTAGCATTTTTTGATTAAAAATGTCAAAATCAGTGAATGAAAAATTGATGGCTGGTTGGTCCGGTATCAAATACACTAAAAAATTCAAAGTGGGGAAACTATCAGTATTATTTATTTTTTATACAATTATGATACTTTCCCCATCATTGATAGGATGCAATAACACTTCCATGACCATCCGATGGTGTTAGGTCGGGATTGAAAAATTGTTTTGCAATTGAAAAATTGTTTCTGATTTCAAATAATGGTCAATGAAGCATTAACAACCCGATTGGCTCGTGAACGACTGGATACAATCAGGAGATTTGTACCAATTCGTGACTCTGTACGGAATAAACTACAACAACGACAGAGTCTTCAGACTGATTTTGCTGCGGGATCTGAAGAATTGTTTAAACCAGTAACCACAGCAACGAAGGGGATAGAGCGTGCTATACTGGGAGATGTTCCCGGGACGGGAAAATCTGTTATTGGTGAACTCGAAAAAATAGCAGCGAAAACTGAACAAACAAAACAAATGGAATCAAAAGAAATAGTAGATGATTTACGCGTGATATTTAACGAGGCGGGGTTAGCAAAAATTAAAAAGACTGATCCAACAGGAATTCCTGAGCTTGTTGTTACGAATTATGAAAACAGGAAAGATATGTTGAAACCAGAATAAGTTTGTTAGGAATTTAGATCATTGGGCTGATATATTCTACAAAATCAAAACTGAGAAAACAGGTAGAATTAATAAGAAGAGTGCATCATATATTCAATATAGAAATGCGGTGGATATAGTGTATGAAAAATACGAAGAGTTTAAACAACAACGAAAACCGCGAAAATTGCGAGGAAAGCGACAGCAACCTACAAAGAAAGTAGTCTACTCGCCTAAAAAACAACAACAACTACCACCTGATGATGATGATTTTCTTGATTATTTACAAGAAGCCGATTTAGAAGAACCGGATGAAGCAACTGGTTATAGCGGTAGTGGATTGCAAAACGCTAGCGTTGGAAACTCTTCGAGGGAAAATCCTTGGATTTCATGTCCTGGTAGTGTTCTCAGTGATATATCACGATTAGAAGTTCTTGTAGGAGGGTTCCGAGCTGGAAATAACTCACCGGAAATAATTAATGAAGCATCTGATATCTGTAGACGTTTATTTCAAGGTGGTATCATGGATATCAGCACATATTGAGATTTCATTGGCGAGTTAGTGGAGGATTATCACAGTGATTAATCACCGGGATTGAATAAAAACGCTAGCGTTTCCAATTGAAAAATTGTTTCTGATTTCAAATAATGATCATACACTACAATCATGCTAAACCAACCCCCGTCTACGTAGTTAATTCACGGTTTCCGGTTTATAGAGCATACTACGGAGATGGTTTAGGCAATACCATTGCAGGGTTATTTGCGAGAATGGCTCCAAAAGTGATGCCGTTAGCTAAACAACTAGGAATGAAAGCCATTGATGTTATTCGTGATAAGGGTATTAGTGCTGTTGGAGATTTTGCTGGAAAAGCGTTTTCAACTGCGAAGAATAAAATAACATCATTAGTGAGACGAAAAAAGAAACCGGTACCATTGCCATCTACAGCGGAAATGCCTGCAAGTGTTAGTAGAATTATAAATAACGCAGTAGATGAAAAATTAGCGTCGATGGCTTTAACCACCGACCAAAGCAATATTGCAAACATGATAGCAGGAAGTGGCTTTAAAAAACTACGACGATGAAATGAAAAATCGCGATTTAGACTCTGATAAATAGAATAAAATGTTCAAACAGTCGCTTGATCCAGCGTTTGATATAGATGCCCCAGTTCGCAAGGATGATTCTGTACGCGATTATCAATATTACGCCTATCATGCCATAGACTCAAATAGTCGAGCAAGAATTGAACTTCAAGTCCATGATACCAGTAAATACTTTTTGCCCTGTGAAGCGTTTATTGAAGTAGAAGGAGAACTTGTAACAGCTGATGATACTCCTGCTGTACCAGCACCGTATCCAGATGGTACTCAAGTCGGTTTTGTCAATAATGGTATTATGGCGTTATTTGAGAGTGCTAGATATCTCATTGATGGAAAAGAAATTGAGTCCATAGATCGCGATGTTGATGTGGCTACAACAATAATCGGGTTAGCGAGATATTCTGATGATTATACAAGATCAGCAGGACCCTCTATGATGTTTGTAAAAGATGGTAAGAATACCGCTGGAGGAAATCCATTTGTTGTAAGACGACCAAAAAAACGTGATAATAGTGATGCTGATGTCGAGAATATGATTATAAACAACGACGTTAATTTCAATCTAGGAGCCGCAACACGTATTTCAATGTTGCAAGGAGCGCGTAAATCATTTTCATGCGCGATTCCACTGCATCACATATTTGGATTCTGTAGAAACGTCAGAAAAGTTATCTACGGGGCGAAGCATACAGTATCGCTTGTACGAAAGAGTGATGATAATGACGCAATCTGGAGGATTCCAGCAGATGCTGCAAATCCCAATGCTGATGCCGGTAAAGTCAATTTAACAAAAATATCATTGTGGATGCCAGTGTTGACTCCAGCAATCACCGCAGAAGAACGATTACTATCATTTATGGACCAAGGAGGAAAGTCGTTGTTGAGTTGGCTAACCGTGAGTACAGATGTTAAACAATCAAATATCAACAGGTTATTCACGTGGAATCTAGCATCAAAACAAGGCGTTTCTGCGCCACGTCATATATTTATTGCGTTACAGGATAACACACGAGTTGGCAATCAACTCTCCAGCCATATGATATTTGATCAGTTAGGTGTGAAAGACGTCTCACTGAGAATAAACGGCCAGCAGGAACCATCCGAGGATATACAACTTAATTACACAGAAAATCATATTGCACGAGTTTATCATCGTCTGTTCTCATTTATGGCACGCGATCAAAATGTCGATACTGGTTTGCAAATATCACAATACGACTTTAAAAATCTGTATCCGATCTATTACTTCTCACTGGAACATCTCGATTTGATGAGACAATCTGTTGTTGATATACACTTTAGAGCTTATGTGACTCGTGGTGCTATTGCTGATTATAGAGCGGTTGCTGTCATTCTCAGTGATAAATCAATGCTACTCGAAGGTGTTGGTGGAAGAATGAGAGTGGTAGATGCACCAGTGGAAAACATGTAAACGATTTAGAAACAATCAATTATGTATAATGTCATATAGTGTTATTAGTGTTGCGTTAACTCCCGGTCAATTAAAAAAATTGCAATCAGAATCAGCTAAGCAATGTGGAACCACAATCACGTTGAAACCCAACCAAATGACTGGTGGTGCAAATAAACTATCACTGACAACTCGTCAAATAAAACATTTCAATGATGCACTTGCAGCCAAAAAAGGTGTTCAGATTACTCTTTCTGCGGCTGCTATCAAAAATATGATTAAAACAGGCGGTATATTTCCGTTGTTAGCTGCGATTTCCAGCATTGATTGCAGCAGCAGCCCCAGCGGTGGCTAAAGCGGCTGCGTTAGGAGCCGTTGGTACTGCAGCAGGAATGGCACTAAAGAAAGCAACTGGGAAAGGATATAAAAAAAGGGAAAGGGTCTAAGACTACCAGGAACCCCGTATTCGTGGTACAGCGGGAGATCCGTGAACGGATCGGGTCTAAGACTACCAGGGACCCCGTATTCGTGGTACAGCGGAAAGGGTCTAAGACTACCAGGAACGATTTATTAATTGAGGAATCGAAGATTCCTATGTCCAATTTTGATTTAATGGATGCTGCTAAAAAACTGGCGATTACAAATTTCAGAGGTGTCTTTATGAAAGATCAATTACCACATCAACCAAACAGCGTTGAAACCGGTATTATTAATTTAGATAACAGCACCGGACCTGGAACTCACTGGGTTGCATACGCTATTGATCCACGTGGGATTGTTTATTTCGATTCATATGGATTAGCCCCACCAAAAGAGTTTTTGCGTTATATAAAAACCCTTCCAATGAAGACTTGGTATTCTACGCTACCAACACAAACGATGATTGACCCACCAATATGTGGCAGCGAAGTATTAAATGTCCTTGACGCTATTTCTAACTCCTTGAGTAACCCAAGCGGAAAACCACCACATGTTGTCGTTAATGAATACACTAGTAATCGCTGGCAACGACGAAGTCGTCAAAAACGATTTTAGAGAAAGAAAGAGTTTTACAATAACATGATTGATATTTGGGGGAGATCTTTGAAACCCAAACCCGATGGCACTGCACCACCTGATTCTGTCAAGGATATAAAAAAAATAATTGAAGATGAAATCGCTGAGACGTTGAACTTAACAAATGTTGATCCTAATGAAATAGTTGTATTTCAAGACAAACAGGGTAAATTGAAATCCAGTGATGTGTCACTGAATGACATTTTGATACGGCAGCGCGACGCCGCTGAAAACTCTATTGCGCTGTAATCCAACGACGGACGACTTAAATCAGGCGCACTTGTGTCTACGATCACCGACGCGATTGCTACCAACGAACGTGAGCTGAATGATCTTATACGAGGTTATAATAATTTTCGCAAAAATGTCATACATAAATTCTTTGGAACACCGCTTGTGGTTGGCATGACTCTCGTTGAAATTAAAAACTATCTATCGCTATTCTTCGCTAACAAGGACGCGGGAAGGATGATGAGTCAAAATGAAATCAAGGCAAATTATCTCGAGATTTCTAAACTAATAGAAGATCAAAAACCCACTAACGACGTCATTGTTAGATTTTTTGGATTCCCACCAGTGGCAGACTCGACTCTCGCTGAAATCAGTGAGTTTATTATCAGGCATACTCATAATGCCTACGTCGCTAATAATTTCTTTGGTGTCCCGGTTACATCTACAATGACTCTCAAAGATATTAATATGTTTATGGTGAGACAAACAACACTTAATACCATCGTTGATAAATTTTTAGGGAGAACACCTACATCTGAAACCACATCGTTGACAGGCATGACTCTCGCGGAAATTAAAAGCGCGTTTGACGAACAAAAACGCATCAGCGAAATGGCTAAAAATTTCTTTGAGGGCTCTGAAAGCTATAATATCACGACGACATATTCTCAACTCAACGGGCATTATGGCACGCAAAAAGGTTTGGAATTTAACCACCTTTTGATTTCATTTTTTAGTCGCCGCGATAAAACGATGATAAAATATACCGAAATCAAAAAAACCTATCTCGACGTTTACGACGATATTCTTAAACTAAAAGAAAAATCTGAAAGGGTAAAGCATGGGACCTTTGATTGGGTAAAAGAATCTAATGCTAAATTGAAAGTCAATATCGAGACGTGGCCCCATGGTATCTACAGGATGACGTTAATCTCTGACAAGCAATTTAATATCATCGTGAAAGGTAAAACCTACTTTGGTGGCACCGCGACAGTAATTATCGCGGGGGGAGAAGAAGAATTTGAGATTGTCGCAGTTGATAACACCATTAGAAAAGAAATATCCTGGTGCTTAGAATTCATAGCGGATTTAAGTAAATAATAAAACCACTAGTGGTTTCATTTGAAAGGAAAATCGTTCGGATTTCACAATTGAAAACGCTAGTATTTTTAAGATAACAATGATTTCATCAACTCAATGTCGCTATGATCAGGTCAGAGAATTTCAGAATAGACTCAAAACCCTCACTGAGGAGTATCAAATAAAAATTAAAAAATACCGACGAAGAATCACCGCAATTGATGTTATTATGTACTCGGTGTCAAGCGTTCTCGCTGGCGCCGGAATAATACTTGCATCGGTTACAATGATTGCCCCGGTCGTAGTTCCAATTTGCATTTCTGCGGTGGCTACAATCGGGGGTATATCAACCGGGATAGCAAAAAAGATATCATCATGCAGCCAGAGTAAACTGCAGAATTACTTACTTCAATTTCATATTGCATCAACCGCATACTCGCAATTATCATTGATGATATCGTCGTCACTCGATAATACGATTATATCAGATAGTGAATTCTCAGCGATGGTCAGTATTTTGATTCCGCGATATCGAAATTAGAGCGACAACATGAATATAATAAAAATGACAACACCGATGGAATCAGAAAACACGAACCCAAAAAACTAAATGATCTCAATAATATCAACATTACCAGATTGTGAGTTCTCAGTGATGGTCAGTATTTATGATTCCTCGATACGAAAATTAGAAATACAACATGAGTATAATGACAATGACGACACCGATGGAATTACTTCAACAAATAGTGGAGAACACGAACCCAGTACAAACAAGCATGATATCAATAACATCAATGAATCCAGAATTCAGTGTGAATTTCCCCTTTCCGATCCCAGTGAAGGAGATAGCGCTAGCAAAACTACGAGTGTATCACAGTTGGCCTAATATCAGATCAAAATCATTTGGTGGTCAACAACCCAATAATTCTTTAGTGTTTGCAAATAAGAATAAACCCGACGGAACCCCAGACTGGAACGTTGTTTCCATACCAACCGGATCATACCAAATCGAACAAATCAATAATGAATTCGCGCGTAGAATAAAATCGATTACTGGAAAAGAATCAAAAATCGCTATAACAGTTCATGAGCCGACACTATCATCCGCAATTGAGATAAGCACAGAAGGATACGTCGTAGATATCTATCAAAGTTCTATTAGAACCGTACTAGGATGGCCTGAAAAACCACCGGAAAAATCCACCACCGACTTAACCACGGATGTACAATCATATCATGAAATCAATCCCAGTTATCGAGATGATTTATCTGATATAAGAAAAGGAAAAATCGCCGATAGATTTATATTCACCAACAAAGACACATTGAAATGGGATTTTATCATTAAAATAACAACCGACTCATCTGTTACTATTTCATTTACGCTAACTGACGTCCGTGGTTATTTTAATGAGATTAAACAATTATATGACACACAACTAGAACAACTACGGAAAACAAGATCGCAAAAACACGTTGAAATAATAAATCAACTTATATCGGACATGGAATATATCTATGAACTAATTATTCAAACAATAATTAATGACAACAGCGACAATAAACAACGATTCCTAACCGATTACAATATCACAGAAGACAATCTGCGTAATTTCAAGTTTCCGAAATACAACGCTGATGAATTAGCAAGAATTGTTAAAACCGATATCAAAGCGCTACAAAAATCAGATTCAACTGTCCTCCTCAAATATAATAATGATCCAGATGGTGGCGGTAGGCATATCGCTCCGTTCAACGTGAATATTTCATCGGTGATTGCGCTCAATTTAGTGTGTGATGTTATCGAAGGAAGCTATCAAATTAATCTCGAACGATCAAATCAAGCTCAGCAAGGATATATTCTTTATTCATTTGCACCAACAGCTCCTCCAGGATTCCTAATTATTGAAAACCCAATTAATCCTGTCTATATGCGATGCCATAATAATTCATTAACCAGAATTAATTTCAAACTCACCGACCAGTCAAATAATCTGATTGATTTACAAGAAGAGGTGTTAGCGATTAGTCTGTTTGTGAGATCCTAAAGACTCGATCAAATTATTTATTATTTTTGTTAACCCAGAACTGAAAACTTTAGCAGCAGAGAGGGTGGATGACAACAAGTTGCGACCAAAATTGATTAAAAAATCGTTTTCATTTTTTTAGTTAAAATGATTTCGTAGGGAGATTTCAATCAATTTTTTGTCTGAAAACGTTGTAGGGTTCGCCTTTTTTTGGTTAAAATAAGATTATAAGACGGCTCGTTTTAGGATTTCAATCAAATTTTATCTAAAAACGTTGTAGGATTCGCCTTTTTTTGGTTAAAATAAGATTATAAGACGGCTCGTTTTAGGATTTCAATCAAATTTTGTCTAAAAACGTTGTAGGATTCGCCTTTTTTTGGTTAAAATAAGATTATAAGACGGCTCGTTTTAGGATTTCAATCAAATGTTGTCTAAAAACGTTGTAGGATTCACCCTCTCTGCTGCTATTTATCTACCATAAAATAATCGAATACGCACAATTTAAAGGTGGTGGGAAAACGGTAATGTGCCCATTTGGATTGTTATTATATATACAATTTCCAGAGTAGTTAAATCTCCTCAACGAGGATTTACAACTTGAAAGCTACAAGTGATTATTGATGCTCAATTACCGCTGCGATCGCGCTTCTGAGTCTATTTCATTCAAGATACGTCAACAAAGTGTTTTCTAGTGTATGACCACGACTACTATGTTTTCTATCCACGGTAAATTGTCGCGAATCTTTGTCTAAATACGAACACAACATTATACAATTAAAACTCGAACAATGATTAATGTTTTGTTGTGACAGCATCATTATGAATTCAACATATTAAAGTCGCGATTAATTTATGTTTGTCACTTTGTTTATAACCATCGATTTTATTTCTTTGTATAACATCACTATTTTGTTGATAGCGTTGTCATTTAAATTTGCAATACCACGACAAAGTTGAGATATATGTTTTGCTCATGACACCGCGAGATAAACAAACTTGGACCACTCGATGTGATCATTATGATCCAAACTCGTGTATCAGAAATGGTTAATCCCTGACATTAATGTATCGTCATTGCGTATCCTAACCTCCACGGAGATTTTTAAGCACTTAATTAATCTTTGACAACATTGATATCGACTAGAACAATATCGTTTAGTACTAAATTCTTCCTAGTAGATTTATATGGAATATCAACGTCGATATTTTGTATTCGTATATCAACTAGTCCATAACACAACCGTACATGCATCATTATAATTTTTTCCTTTTGCGCGATATTTCATTTGAATGATATCTCTGGTTATCTTTCCTCTTGCTACTATTAAATCATTTGGTTTCCGTATTTCCGAAAAGTCACCCGTGGAAGTCTCAGGAATTAGTTTACGCGCTATTGTACATTAGGTTTCATTCGGTTGCATAGTAATTTTCTTTGAAATAATCATGGTAAAAAAAATAAATTTAAAAATAAAACACGGATTTAACGACGCCAATCTTTTACATGAAATTTTTTTGTCAATTTTTTAGTCATTATTAAAATCCGCGTTTAAGTTTTCAAGATCTATTTGAAAGCTGTCATTAATTGCGTCACAAACAAGACTCACTGCAACCGTTGAAGTTATATTTACGATTCCCGGTAAAATATGTCGGCCATTATTGTTGTATTTAAGAATTTATGTAGGTGATGATATTTTTATCCATGATTCGACCATTTTATGAAATGTTGCATAGATGGTATCGCTTAGTAATTTTGTTTCAGTTCATCAGTGATAAATCCTGGCAATGTAAAATTTAATATTTGTTATTTATTTATTTTGAAAAAATCTAGATATATTTGTTTGATAGTTTTATTTTGTACGTAAAAATAAACTTTTTTATTTTATACCCTTGACCAAATACTGATTAAGGAGACCCATATCTAATACAACTTAATTTATATGCTACATTGTTTTCCTTATTTCTTTTTTCAAGTCATCGTTACGATACTCAATAATATAAATTGTAAATATATTTAATAATAATTTAATTTCAATATCAAGAGCGAAATTATCTTAAATTTGATCTTCTAAAACGACTTTCTAAATTTACATTAATTCATTACCTACCAATTCGCAAACATGTTTATAGAACAAAGTTTTGTACACTATCAAATGACATGGTTTGGAATGTATTCCTTTATGAGCTGAAATGTAGTATCATAATACCGCAAGGACTTTTTTCTTAGGCAGTAGACAAAGTAATTAGCCTACCCAAACATAACAGGCCCATAAATTATTGGTTTATCATTTTGATTTTAGTTTTATCGACTACAATATATGCCTTTTTTACACAAATGTATTGCGTAACACTCCCATATGTAATGTAAAGTAATAATTCCTATACTTTACCATTAGGCTCTTTTCTCCTGCATTATATGTATTTATGCTTTTACATGCGTTGTCTGCACGGATTGTACAGCTTCGTTTTTAATTGCCTAATGTTTTTTTTTCCTTAAAGTTTACAGGTGTGTTTCATTATCGGCTGAATATATCATATGCTCTCATGAGTTTAACACAAACCTTATTTGCTTTCACGGAATTGTGTATGATTGGAATCAATATGTATAT
This sequence comes from Unio delphinus, assembly GCA_029339505.1. NCBI lineage: Eukaryota > Metazoa > Mollusca > Bivalvia > Unionida > Unionidae > Unio > Unio delphinus. The sequence continues at coordinate 3,720,537 of JAQISU010000119.1, forward strand.
GTGGTCAAAAATGTACTCGTAAACGTTACCGAGGGTGGCTAATTCATTATCGGCTTTAGTCATTTCGAAAAAAGTGAGCTCAGCTCAGCTCAGGCAATATGTGAGAATTGCTTGCAGTTTAAAAGTCAAAGTACCTAGCTGCGCATATCGGTCACAGCTAGGGTGTATATGGACACATTCTAAGTAAACATCACATTGCTTGTCAATGCTAACCGGGACATTCCTGCGTGTGGTGCCTGTGTATGGTGCTTTCAGTATGCTGCCTTTGTGTATGCTGCGTTATATATATATATATATATATATATATATATATATATATATATATATATATATATATATATATATATATATATATATATATATATATATATATATGTATATATATATATGTAAATTCATACGCGTACTATTGATTGTTGATCTGGTGATCAGACGTATTTCACGTCAGTTTCAAATGCATTTCGTTGAAATCATATTTTGGGTTTTTTGTCATTGAGTTCATTGTTATCGATAGTTCCATGTTAGGAACATTTTGAATTTCCTTATCGTTTGTTTATAATGAAAAATCAGAATTGACTATATTTAAAATGCGTTTATAAATAAACATCTAATTAACGCAATTGCTTTAGGTGTCTTCACTAATCCAGTCCCAACTCGGCTTCATATTGTGTCATTTGTAAATACATCTGTACTTTTGCAAAATCCTTTGTTTATTCCTCTACTACGAAATTTCTTTGAATGACGTTCACATTTTTCAATTTTGCTGACACTGTTCATGATATCTTTCATCGCAATAGATTCAGTTGTATTTGAATGAATGTATATAAAGTATTTGTTCACAATGACTTGCTCAGATACAAATGATGTTTTAAGACTTTTAACCGGAACTCGTGTACTATCATAGCTTCAAAGCTGGCCTAGTATTGTACTGGTGTACACGTCACTAATCAACGAAAAAATAGTCACTTTTTTATAGATGTTCTATTAAATGAATAAACAATTGAGCTCAATATGAACTTGAAATTATCGATACTAATGAATTGTCTCTTTTTGTAATTTCTTGAGATTATAAAGACCTTCTACATGTCTGATTAGAATGTATTAAAATTCCTTCTTGAAAGAACCTTCTTTCTGATTTGATGTCGTTTTCCTGGCATAGTAATTCTGAGTTTAGCCTGTAAGACTGACATAATCATAGCTTATCTCAGCTTATAAGAGATTTAATATCTGTAAGTAGCAGTCAGATCGATCATCGCATTTAGTTATGGACTTTATATTTGTTGCTTGTATTAATGGTTTAGTATTTCAGGCATTAAACATCCTCATTTCAGGAAGGACAACCAATAACTTTGGTTTCCAAAATTTATGTCATCTCTTTAAAGTAATGTGCAGCAAATTAGAACGAGATAGACCTCGTTTAATTTGCTCGTTGCCAATAGCTCTATTCTGATTTGTGCAAATTGATAGACCTTAAAGGTTTAAACTTGAATCTGACTTCAAATTTCTTTAAACATGACATATTTAAAACAGATTTTACACAACTTACATGATTGTCTGTGAAAATGTTATAATGCAGGGTAACATTCAACTTTTCAGTTACTGTCTCTAAATAATATGTATTATGGTAGATTTAATCTAAATATTAATGATTCATACACTGAATTAGTATAGTGATAACATCACAGATATCATGTTTATTTGCCACTGTTAGAATCCTTGCCAATGAGTGTGTTTGTAATTATTTGATATAACAGTTAAAGTCTATGAAACAGGAAACTGACTGTATCAAAAGTATTAATTTATCTCATGACAAAAATTTCATTTTAAAAAAGATAATTATAATTAAAATAACAATGTTTTAATAATTTACAATCTGTCATAAATAATATGTAAAAGTAATTAAACAAATGAACAATGAAGGAAGAGATAAAGAATATTTTGGTTCATTATTCGGTGAAAGGGGCATTCTTGATAAAAGTGATGTTGCAAAAAAAGAAACTGAGTGTTGTTTAGATTAAATGAATAACACAAACACATAATTCTTACATGCTCTCATCATACGATATACAAGCTTACCAGAGTAAACAATAACAGACCAAGTGTAGTCGTTTACTTGGATAAATGGTTCAGAGAGTTAGGTGTGGTCCCTAAATACTTGAACAATCAGTACCATACTCTCTGTCTCTATGCTTCAACTCCCGACGATGTAGGTAAACACAATTTGAATGATCAAAAAGAAGAAACTATTGGTCTACTTAAAACGAATAATTTATATTAACCTTCAGATGATCTGGGAAATTATGAATACATTTTAACTGCAATTACAATGCTTCATTTTACGTAGTAGATTTGATGACATAAAGGTGAAATGAGCTGCTAAAATTACCATACTTAAAATGTATGACTCACATTGTCACTGTTCTAAGATTATATGTAACAGAACTAATAAGTAAATCTAATTTCATATTATTTTTTCAGTAAGAAACAAATTAGCATACAGTTATTTCATTATGGAATAAAGAAGATTTAATTTAGTTTCTATTCTCCACACAGAATACCTAAGAAGCAAACATTTGTTTAAATTGGTTGAATATTGAAGGTCTGTTTAATTCTTTGAAGAAATATACATGTTTCTTTTTGGAAAAATTGGTAATATATACAGTTAACTTTCATTCTAGTTTTCATACACCATTGTAAAACAACGTGACAAGCATGGCGGTTTGAGAGTTTTTTTTCCGAATGCTCCGCCATGTTGGCCATGTCAACTAAAACAAATAAATTGTTGAAAATATGATTACCAAAAATAAAACAATACTCTCATTCATTATTGTTGTCTAGGGTACACCCGAAAAACCTGGAATTTCATGTGCTGGTACAAATGGGGGTGTGAGTGCGGGGTTTGTGATCATTTTGGTCATGGGATTAAGCATCTTCCTTTGGAGAAAATCTCAGCAACAAAAGCAAAATCAAGATGGTAAGACAGATTATCATCAACATCACTTAAATTTTAACTTAACTATCTTTATACATATATATGTAAGGGAATGGTAGAAGGTAAAGAGATAAGTTCTTTGTGATTTGTATAGTAGTGCTTAGTAACAATTGAAACTTTGTTTAAGCTTTCTTCATACTCATATAGTGTTCTTCATATGATATAATAATTGACCTATATATTATGATATCCATTGATGACACGTTCATATTACTATATTTCAACTGTGTGTAATATGGTTTGTTATTGTCTTTTACAGTTATACATGCTTTTTATAAATATTAGACATAGTGAAAAATTTACAATCAATATAATTAAATAGCAAGTTTCAGATAATACAATTAATAAACATAAGATTTTAATATGCAATATACCCATCAATATTGTAATACTTAAGTTTTAACGATTGTGTTATACAGCTTCTAAATTCATCAATAATCTGGTTTTTATTTCCTTATATCTTAATTGATTTCTATTACAGAAAATGATGTAATGAGATATCACAAAGAAAGGAAAGACTGGCATTGTTTTTCACTTCAAGGTATCGTGTTACAGAAATATATAACTTCTATAGAAGATATGAAAAGTTAATGGTCTTTATTCAAATATATGACTAAGCTATGTAATACTTAGTATTGTACCTTTAACTTACAATTATTTGAATTACATAACAAAATAGCTTATACATTATTACGACAATATCTTTTCTATTCAAGTATATTCATTTTTCTAATCTGACCGAATAGATCTAAATTTGGCTATAAAAGCTTCATATCTCCTAGCACACACGCATATGTACAAGAATATATGTTTTTGTTTGTTAGAGATATAGAATTCAAAATCAAGGCATGCCAAAACATGGTCCCTTCAAGCGCACCAGATCAAGCAAATGATGACACACATTTGGACTTAACTAAGACAACTACATACAAATCTAAATATAAACAGTGAAATACTAGTTTATTTTTAAAACATTTTTGGACATAGCATTTTATTAGTTTTAACAATTATCTTAAATATTGTGTGATATAGAAACATAGTTGGTATTGACCAATACAAGCAAAAACAAGTTTTTTTTATATTGAAGGTGAAGCTGCCATACTTTTTATTTTATATAATGTATTGTATCTTTATTAAGGTAATGTCAATCAAGAAATGTAATATTACAAGCAAACACAACACACGGGTAGTACATATGTGCAAATGAATGAAAACTAAAACTATATTACCTATGTTTGTAATCGCAAATCATAAGAACTAAAGAGGTACTGATTTTAACATTTTAGTTAAAAATTGAATTGATTTTGTGACAATGAATCAAACTGCATCCATATCAATACACCATGTCTAAAAAATATCCGATACATGTATCGATTATAGGTATTTGCTTGTTTTTTAGTTACAACTATTGTCACTGACATGTAACTTGTTTTTACCTTGTTATAGACCAGTAATATAAAGCAGAATGATTTCCTTAACTGTATGAAAAAGCCTTGTCAGACATTAAATCAGTTGTAAACAACTGCCTTTTTGGTGATTTATATGTATGTTCTTTAAATGCCAACAAAAGGTCAGAAATATGTAAACATAAGAAAAATGTTTATAATTAAGTTAAATTATTCAAGAATGTACAAGAATTATCATATCAAATTCAACGTAGTTGGATCATATTGTATGTAACTGTCCAGAAGAAAGAAAAAATGTGTCTGTCAGGCACAATCCATATAGGCATCAGTGATCACATTCTTTGTTTTTGTACAAGGACAAAACAATAAATGTAACAGAGTAAAAGTAAAAGTAAAGCTATTATCAACTATATTTATAAACGATTTGTTACAGAGTCCTTACATATAACTTTTCAAGAGCTCTTTAGCTTTGAATAAGCATTTCTGAATGCATCAAAGTTAGAAATATAATATATACAGCAATATTGTGTGAGATTTGTACAATAAACATGAACATATAGGAAACATTCATTAAAATTTGAAATGAATAACAAAGTAATGCAGCAATACATATATAGATTTAATTTAAATATTGATTAAAGGTACCTTCATATTTATATACTACTGTATAAACAAGGATTACATTCTCTGTAAAATCAACATGGCTGCTTGTAATGCAATTAACCAGTTCTTAAGGGCTAGTATCATTTCTTAATACATATAAAAAGGAATGCCAACCGCCTATTTCTCCTCTGACCTAATTAAGATCTGAACCAAAATACTTCAACCTACACATAACCGTGTTATAGTTTAGCACCAATGTACAGCTCACTAAGTCAACATTTTAGACTACACATTTGACTCGATACTGTTTATAAGGAATGGGAGTCAGCTTTTTAATTCGTACTTCTTATTATTCCCACTAAAGCTTTCATATTTGGACATTTATGCAGAGGTGAGATGTCGGAGACAACTGCTTACTCAAACATTGGAATCATTGCCACCTTACTGTAGTGGTATCAGGTAGCTGCTTATTAGCAGTCCTAGCAAATTTTAAAAAATGTTATTGGAAAATGAACTTTTTTCTCAGAAATTGCAAGATTTGTAATTGTAATGTCTTAAATTTGCTGACAGGCACATTGAAACATCAGCATAGGTGAAACCAGAAATGGTACTTGATATTTGAATTGCTCGTTACATGACTACAAAAACATCTCAGCCTAAGACGTCCCAGGTCTCATAGTCACATGACATAAACGTCAAACCCATTTTTCATGTTCCAGAATTCTCAAATATCAAACAGAAGTAACATACATTTCGTAAACACCCAACAGGAGAAAACAAATCTCAAGATATGTTGTTGCAGTAACCTGGACAGAGCCAGAATTATCAAGCAGAGAGTACTTATCAAGAAGACATCATGTGATACTACAAAACCATTGCCTACATATGCTACAAATGTCCTGAATAGTCTTAAAAATATATATATAAACGATATTGTGTTCTTTAGTATATATATATATATATATATATATATACATATATATATATATCTATATATATATATATATATATATATATATATATATATGTATATATATATATATATATATATATATATATATATATATATATATATATATATATATATATATATATATATATATATATATATATATATATGTATATATATATATATATATACATAAATATACATACATATATGCATGCATATATATACATACATATATATATATACACATATATATATATACATATATACACACACACACACATATATATATATATATATATATATATATATATATATATATATATATATATATATATACATATATATACATACATATATACATATATGTATATACAGACATGCATACATATATACGTATTTGTGAAATAAGTCATTTATATTTATTTTAATTTTTTGTTTGTTAGATTTAAATTCGGCATTTTAAGTTTTAAGATTCGTTCATTGAAGGGGCAGGGATGACCTGTACTTTACTGAAATCAAAACCAGGTGTTGACTTCATATCTGACCTGGTTTCAGAGTTGTAAACAAGCTTTTAAATTGACTGGTTGCTTCCAAGGAAAAAATGGAGCTTTTGTATAAACATCTTTCTTTTTTAGTTGGGTTATAAGTTGTGTACGTGATTCTTTGAACGTAAATTTGTTCTGATAGTTTATATATACTAAAATATATATATATATACATTAAAACAATTTGCCAAGAAAAGTTTAATTCAAAACAAATTTGCAGCCATATCATCCCTGTAAACCCCGGAACCACATGGTCAACACTTCAAAGTTAATGCACTTAATTCGATCAATAGCTTTATTTGCTGTTATTTCACATTGAATGTCAATTGGTATTAGTCTGGTTAGCCTGAAGCTGACACCTGTGAAAATGGTTGGGCTAATATTAGAAAGCTTGTTAATCAAGAAGGAATTGTGGCACAGTTGAATTCGTATACAGTGTTAATACATTTATTATGGCTACATTAAACATGATTTCAGTTTTCGGCAGGATATTTTTCAGCGAGGGTCAGTTAGATGAATTAAGTTGAAAATACATATATAATATAAAACATTTCTTATACAAAATACACAAATATAAAATATATATGTAGAGTTTATAGACACTTTTTAGTTTATTACATAATTAATACCATAATTTAAATAGTCAGTCTGTCAATGTATATATGTGCATTGTCATTTAAATGTTTATTTTGTCATAAAATTGTAACTTTATTCCTGTGTATTTCAACAAATCATACTATCATAATTCTTCGATTAAACTTTCATTATATTTGTATCGTCAACATAACTTAATTTCTCAAGTCCAGGTTATTTTTTCTCGATTGTTGAGTAACTGTTTTCTGTTTACTATCCATGTCTGACAAATATCATGACCGAGCAGTAGCCTCACCTTCCATGTATCCATGCTAAATGTATCAGTATTGTAGACGTAGTCAACATTGTGTGACTCATACGTGATGAACAAACGTTCCAATTTAAGACATAACGTTTTACAGTGTGTCAACGGCGAGCTAACCACAATACTCCCAATTTTCTTTCAACGTTAAAAACAGCTTGTTACACTATTAACCTAAACGTCCCAAATACCTTCAGTATAATCTACTGACTATTTAGCTTTCGGGAATTTAATCTGGGTGTATGTGCAAATGCAGTATGGGTTAATATGGCTATGAACACATTTCCATCCGTTCCATCTGTTTCCATAATAATAATAATAATACTTGATTGCCAATTCTGAGCTGTCCACGGGAAGATCTTAAACACCATTATACACTCACCACTACACGATGAAAAATGGTATTTATATTATGTTATCGACCTACTACGGCGACTGTAATTGTTGTTGGTCTTAAAATCATCTAGCGGTAATAATGAAAAATGATATACTTGTGTATTTTCCATATAACAATAAAATAATTATAATCGGGTGTAATTGGTTAACTTATAGGGGCTGATATATGTAAAAGGAAAGGTATTGTATAAAATCGAACATTGCTATACCATAATCTATATGTGGCAGTTAAAAATCAATTTTCAAATTTAAAACAAAGAGGGCCAAGCAAAGAATTTTATTAGAAGATTATGAACACAGATTTATGTGTTAGAATCATAGTTGAACTTATCATAAAATTGAAATTGATATAACTAATAATCAATCTGATGAATCCGCGGTTTCCAAACAATTTGAGACTTTATCAATTCCAGAATCATAGGAAGATTAATCTTCGGAATATGTTTGATCTTTTTAAACTATATTCCAATCGTTTATTACATAATAATAACTAATCGGTCCAGATAATGAACCAATAACTTGATATCGATGTTTTAATTTTCTATGTTTTATTTATATTATATAATCAAAGACCCTTTCGTTGTAATCTTCTAATAAAATATTGCCGTCTGTTTCCGAACATTTGAACCACGTTACAATACCTCTAGTAGTGAGCATGACTAGTTTTGTAGTTACATTTATTGGTTCTGTTCCATCATAGAACATATTCCATCCGTTAAGTATCATTCGAGTTGCAATATCAGGATTTAAATATATGGCAATTCTTTCTCATTTAAGTTAAAGCATACTATTGTTTTGGCGTTACGTTTTATGCTATGATCACAATATCCTCTGTTCTGATAAGAAAATATTATTTCCAGTATTGGGGTTTTCTTTACGTTTCAACTTAGCTTCATAATGACCAAGAACAAGTGTATTTATCCCATAAGAGCAATATCGTTTGTTAGCGGAGTTAACTAGTTTGGACTTGCACATTTTTTTCTGTGGTGATTTGATGACGGTATGATCTTAAAGCAGTCATCTCCACGATGTGAATTGTTTTCCTTGCCGGAGACAACTAGCTTATACAACTCATGTGTGACATTCTTTTTTACGACGGGTTGTTTTAATAACATGGCCTTCATTATATTTTTTTTATTTATTTAACGCGAGCACAGAATACATCCTAGATCGCAGTCCTCCAAATTATTCGATGGGAACAAAGCATAATTTGTCTTTGAACTTTCCGCTAACTTTCTTGTTGCTGCAATCATTGTATTTTTCTTTTAACTTCTGAAAGATCTAATAGTTCATGATGATAATAAATACAATCATACACTTCCTCCTTGCAATCTTAGCCTCAAATTTCATGCAAATTACGGTAAATAATAGTTTAGCTCCGGGCCACCTCTTTTTTGCAAATTTGTAATGAAAATCATAGATCAATTATTTTGAAATATCATGAACCGACCCTACGTCATCTTCCGGCTTATCTAGTACGATGTTATTCATATATGTTTTCTATGATAACAAGATCAGCATTTATCTGTAACCACCCACTTAACGTTTCCGATGAGATTAATTTGCTATGTCGTTTTGTGTTTCCGTTAAACAGTTCTATGTTACATCTGTTGCCATCATGTTCAATAGCGTTGCCAAATACGGACTTATTCATTAGTTTGAAGAAGTCTTTTTGCAAGTAGTTAGTTGCTATTGTTTTCATGTCGGTGTTAAATTTATTAATACTGGCCAGCCACCTCCGTTGTTAAATCCGTAGCACCAGATGAACCTTTGTTGCAACAAGTCCAGCTTGCGTCTCTTTCTGTAATATTTGATAATGACAAATATATCCCTGTTTGGTAATAAATTTGGAACTAATTTATGTACCATACATGTTTTCTTTTCCTGGATGTTAATTGACTAGAAGATAATCATCTTTTCTGCTAGATAAGGATAGTCATTGTGAGCATCGTGCAAGTGATCAGGATACTCCGCGTCAAATTCTACAAAATATGAAAAATCACGCTCTGACAGACCTCTTGTCATTTTTTGGTTACAGCGAGGAATTGATTGATGCTTTCCCATCTTAAACACTTTTATGGCATTATCTCAGATACGCCCCAGCCCTACAAGTTATCTGATATAAGATAAATCAAGTAGAAAACCTTATTAGTTTATCATAATACGGCATATATTTAGTATTTCCTCGAGCAAACTTCGTCACGATAACACTAATCACACATTGTGTTCTATTTTCAATGAACGTGAACATATCATAATCAGTTGTCAGCTCCAGTTCTTCTCCTGTGTATTTCAATATAGCATCATACGCGAGTCCCTGTGATGAAAATGACCAGCCAGGATCGATTTTGTAATTTTGTATGCTACTATATCGGAAGGATCTGAAAATATCATCTAACAAATATACATCTTGAATCAAATACAATTCGAGATAATCCCCAATTGTGTTAAATGAGAACTTCTTCCAGACATCAATCGCGTTATTAAACTCGTCGTTGCAAACATTACCCACATAGTGATTAGAGTAAATTAAATCCATGGATGTACTCATATGGAGATATTCTTTTGAGCTTTTTCAAATTGACTTTATCGAAGAAGTGTTCAGTCATTGATGGAAAGCTAGCACAGTTTCTCGCGAGACGATCTAACGGCGATGGCATAAACTTTACACTATCAAGAAATCGTAATTTGCCTCCAAAAGTCAACGATATAAACTTCTCGGTGTTTCTTGGAATTCATTCAATGGCATGGTTTCCGATTAAGGTTTTAATGGCAGTGTATGCTAATCACAAAATGACTTTGTCATGTCCTCGGATATTATGTGAGATCACATAAATGAAATATAATTTATTGAAGTTCTCATCACAACCATTGCGTGCTACTCTACGGTGATTTCCAGTTAGCCTATATTATTCAACGACTTTTCTGTGTGGTTCATCATCGTCGTGTAATTTTCCATTTCACACATGGCATGGCTCCGCAGTATTATATTGTTACTGTTGTTGAGAAGTAAACAGTCATTGAGCTGATGTTCTATTTAAGGTCCTCAATAATTCATCGAATAAATTTATTAATAAGCACACAGCAGGAATTTATTTGGTGATACTTTAACGACGATATAATTTAACCGTTGATGATGATGACGGTTCTACACATATTACATTATACACGACTGATATTGGAATATGTTTGTAAGATTTAGTTATGTACATCGATCCCTCATTAGACTCGACATCGGCTATTGGAATTTGAACCGATTCAACGTAATATATAATGGTATATAGAATAAAGAACATCTTGCAATTTGTAAACTTTAAGCTATTGATCTTAAGATCGGGAATTGAAGTTCGCTGTTAGTTAATACAATATCTCAAGTGAATATCGAGCTCTGTTTTTTCAACGAAACCCCACAAACATTTTACGTAGAAATGATACTTGGATTTATGTTTGTAAAATTGTTTTCGTGCTAATCCATTAAAGTTTTTGATGCAGCAGAAATGTTTTCCATAATACATACATTTATAGTCTGCGAGATTGCGATCTTTGAAAATCGCAGTGGAAAAAAAATATCGGATTCATCAACCCCAAATACGTTTATCCCACCTGGAATCAGCTGAGAATTATTCCTTTCGAATAAATCCAATTGAGATAACTTCACAGAAAGCTTCATCCCAGAGATATTTTCCTTTGACTCGTGCTTGCAATAATTACTTACTCGATTGGGGTTTCTATTGACTGGGAATAACGTTGCTAGTACGCTCCATTGTAAACATTTATTATCGTCAGATATTACATTAACGCAACACTCGGAGTTCTTGATCGACGGTGACAATTCTACAAATTTTTCGATTCTCAGCGGGTCATGTTTGAAAACATGAAACTGAACTCGCTCGTGTTTATCATATACCCATCCTGACCCAACTCCGGTGTAATTCTCTACTGCGCTGTTAAACTCATTAAATATATCCTGGGAAGATTTTACAATATCATCATTGCGCAATATTTTTCAGGGTGGTTGTATTAAAATCACAACAGCTATCTTTTTTGCATCGATTGCAGATATAAATAGCATTTGAAAATTCGCAGTTAATTTTATTAAGTTCTTTTTCACGCTGTTGTATGGAATCCACTCATAGATTTTATCATATCCGGAGAGCTCCGATCGAGTTAGTGTGAGATGATTTAATTTTCCCAGACGAATTTTTTTAAGTATTTGTTTATCTCGGTGATTGATTTACTTCGAGGTGACTTTCCTGTCAACGACTTACATTCTTTGAGGATATTATCATCGTCATTGCGAGGAAATTTCATTTTGAATCCATTTTTAATATTACTACATATTCCATTTTAAATTGGACTTAAATGCTGTAAATGGCTCCCAGTCATTGCTACGAGAACCTTGCAGTAAAGAATGTTATAAAGAATACTGCGGTGTTTACCATTATCGTATTCGAAAAAATCCCACCGCGGGTCCACGACCGTGTCTTACATGTTCCCGAGAAGTTAAAGGCCCATATCAAATATGTGGAGACTGCGGTGGAGGGCAATATGGTCGATGATCGCGTATAACAAAAAGATTTCCAAAATACTTTGAAAACGTGATCAACCTCCAACCGTTAAGAAGTTTCTCAAAAATAAATTTATAGACAAAATTAAATTAAATTAAAACATAAAATATAATATAACAATTATATCCTACATCACAATCAGCAAAGAGGAATTAACTAAGAAAATTAGTGACCATAATAAAATATCACCACAATCATCCGTGAAAATAAAATACAAGAATGATCATTGTGAATTTCATATAGATTAAAACATAAAATAAAAACAGTATGCAACTAACGCTTTATAGAGAAAAGTGATAAAGCAAAAAGTCGATTGTCACAGAAATATCACATTTGAACAGCTCAATCAAATTAAATTCAATTAGAATTAAAAATACAATTCAGTTGCCCCGCTATATCATCTAGGTCAAAAACTATTATTTTGGAAATATATGCAAATTTCGTCATTATAATTTTTTCTTAATAAATGTATGGGTACCGGGATAATTACAGGCGAGGAATCATTCGATTTTATTTTCGTTTTAGTTTTATGCCATTTTATGTATTTTTTATTCTGACGAAAGTGTTCTTTTTCCTCGTCGGGTTCTCGCCTGTTAAACTCGGCGCAGAAAATCTTGATTGGCAGGTGATATTTCTTGTTGTCGTTCACATGGTAGGCCGGCAGCACATACTTGCTGTTGCTGCAAATTCTAACAAAATATTTTCGAATAATCCCTGACAAGAATATAAAATTCCGATTTGAGTTTAGTGAGCTCCGATTTCAGTTTAGTATACTCAGATTGTAGTTTATCATAATTGGATAGTCCATGTTGAAAATCACTGAGTTGCATTTCGTGCGCGGTTATTCTTGATCGTAGCACATCACAATCTCGCTAGAATTGGTCAACTAATATTTCCAATTCAGCTCGATGAGTTCTAGAATCACAAAGGTGTTTTTGTAGCGTGAAATACGTGATTTAGATGCAACCAATTGCGCTTGATCATCATCGCGCAGTTGTTTACCAATATTTGATTACTTTATCGGGGGAGATTTATCACCGTGGTTTTGTTTATCAATATCATTGACCGGTAAAGTCTCAATAACTGATAGGATCATCCACGACGGTACTTTTTACAGCAGAACTTTGTTTGATATTTCCAAATAGAGTTTCAATAATTTGAAGATTCGAGTATAGCCTATCTTGTATTTTTTGAGATTTTTTGTACCAGTCTCTTATAACTTCATGATCGTATTTCAGAGCTATCATCATCAGTCAATATTATTTCGCGGGCATATTATATAATAATAACAACAATAACAATAATGTTGAAGTACACCAGAGTAGAACTCAAGCTGAAAATTGATCCTGATATGTTTATTTTCATTGAAAATGGAACATGAGGTGGGATTAGTGTTATCGTGAAGAGATTTTGCTCTATAAAATAATAACTATCTGCCGTATTATGTTAATCTAATAAGGTGTTCTACTTGATTTATCTTTACACATATAACATGTAGGGGTCGGCCATGTCCTAGAAAATGCCATGGAAGTGTTCAAGACGGGAAAGGATCAATCAATTCATCGCTGTAACACAAAGAATGACTTTGTATAAGACAAAATTAGTTACAAATTTATTACCAAAACAGGGATATATTTTTCATTATCGGATATTACACCAAGCGGTGCAAGCTGTACTTCTTATGAAAAAGGTTCATCGGGTGATAATGATCGAACAACAGAGGCGGCTAGCCAGTTAAACTAAATTTGCCACCTACATGAAAGCAATCACGACTAATGACTTTGAAAAACTAATATATAACTCAGTATTCGGCAAGGCTTTTGAAAATAAACGCAAAAGACGTAACTTCGAACTGGTCAACGGAAACACAAAACTACATAGCAAATTAGTATCATCGGAAACCTTTGCTGGGAGGATACCAATAAACGGTGATCTTTTCATTGTAAAAAGAAATGAATGACATCGTACTTGATAAACCAGTGTATGTCGGAACTTAGGTACCTGATATTTCAAAATGGTTGATGTATGATTTCCATTACAAATTTGTAAAAAAACAAACAAGCGGCCAGGAGAAAAACTGTTATTTACCGACACCGACTCGTTCTTGTATAAAATTCTAGGCGAATATTGCAACATCGACTTATATCAAGATATGTTCAATCATCGTGAGCTATTCGATCTTTCAGATGGTAAAGGAAAATGCAATGTTTGCACCAACAAGATAGTCATCGAAAAGTTCAAAGACGAATTATGTTCTTATCCCATCGATGAGTTTATAGGATATCTACGATGCACTCTGTGCTTGAACAATATGATGAAGGTCAAGGGAGTAAACAAACCCGTAGCAAAAAAAAGAATTGCATACATGATTTGTATAAGTCAGTTGTCTCTGTGCGAGGAAACTCATCACATCGCGGAGATTTTTGGCATAAGATCTGACCGTCATCAGATCACCACAGAAAAAAGTGCAAGTCCTGACTAGTTAATTTCGATTAAAAACGATATTTCTCTGATGGGATACATACATTGTCTCTTGGTCAATATAAAACTAAATTGGAAACCTAAAGCGACCAATAATGGAAGTATGATTTTCCTATCAAAACGGAGGATTTTGTGATCTTCGCCCAAAACGTGACGCCGGAAGAATGTAGTCTTTATCTTAAATGAAAAGAAAATTGCCACATTTTTCAATCCTGATTTCGCAACTCGAATGATACTCAATGGCGGGAATATTTTCTATGATGAACTGAACCAATAAATGTATCTAAAAAACAGTCATCCTCACTTGTTCGAAAACAGACGGCTATATTGTATTAGAAGATTACGCTGAAAAAATAAATAAAATTAAAATATCGATCTATTGTTACTAATCAATTAACAAGGCGATTGGTGATTATTATATAAAAAAAACAATTTAAATATTTTTAAAGCAGATGAAACATCTTCCGAAGATGAATCTTCTGAAGACAATTCCTACGATGATTCGGGAATTGATAAAGTCTCAAATTGTCTGGAAACCATGGATTCATCAGAAGATTGATTTATTAGCTATATCAATTTTAATTTCACTTTCAGTTCAAGTAGGATACTAACAAATACATTTGTGCTGATAATCTTCTATTAAAATTCATTGTTGGGCCCTCTTTGTTTTAAATATTTAAAAACGGATATTATTTTTCCACACATATATATTGGTTTGGCAATGTTTCATTTCATACAATGATTTTCGTTTTTTTAGTTATATCAGCCCCTGTACTATAATAGATTACACCCGACTATCGTTAATATGGTCGCTACAAAAATATCTTTATATGGAACATTCTCAAGTATATTTTGTTCTTTATTTCCGCTAGGTCTAGATGATGTTAATACCTACAACAATTAAAGTCGCCGTTGTAGGTCGATAACATGATATAAAAACCATTCGTCATCGTGTTGTGGTGAGTGTATAATGGTGTTTAAAATTTTCCTGTAGACAACTCAGAATTGGCAAAGCAAGTATTAATTTTTTGGGAACAGCTGGAAACTGATGGAATTATGCTCATAACCCCATTAACCAATACTTCTGCAAAATTGAAGGGGATGTCAGTGTTCGGTTAGGATATGTATCACAGAGTTCCAGTTACACATCAATCAATACAATGCTTAGTATATTTGAGAATTAAAGACGTGTGTTAATACAAATATAATGCATGGTTAACGGGGAAAACGGTTAATAAAGTCATTGTTAAGTAACTTTTTGTAACTTCATATACGCAGCAACGATGTTACATTGTTATGACAGATACGTGACCAGTAATAGCATTGACTTGGGCTTCGACAACTAGGCTGTATTGAACTTTCAAATATTTCAGTAATGAAGTAAGGAATGCCTATGGAAGGAATGCCTATACACACAAATATATGTGGCTTATATTATAATTGCAAAATAACTGACGTGATATATGGGCCGCATAATAGTTTGTTTCATCCATTCTTATAGGTAGTTTACTGATTTTGTGTCTCAATTATGTGTAGAAGATATTGCAGCTCTCTTGAATTATTTGTGATGTTGTAAATAATACAGATTTAACTATCCTCATATACATAGCAGTCTCTTGCAGCTTGGAGTAAAATATATGAGGTTCTCAAACGATACTCTACATTTTGTTCTACTATTCCAAATTTGCAAACCTAACAAAATCTCCGAATCCCTTTGTAGCTGACATCGTCGTGGAAATTAGATACTGTTGATAAATGTGAATTTGTGATTATCTAAGCATGTTTATTTCCCCATCACTGACCTAATCAACTACACTTAATAAGATTTAAGTGCAATCTCAGCTGAATGATTTCAATAACTGTTTCTAATTAGATTCATTGCATATAATGTTAATTGCGATCTTGCAATGTGCTTTATTTAACTTATATATTATTAATCTTTCTTCATATCCGTCTAGTTATATGTAGTTGGCCAACTATTGTTTTCTCTCTCTATCTGCTGCCTTCCTCTCGCATTTCCTCTCTCTCACATTATGTCGCTTCACACTTTGCTCTCAACCGCTTTCACATTACGTTTATCAGTATATAAGACCATCTATATAGGACATGTGATTCATTTTGTTGGACTACTAATGTTGCGTGCAATTTTAAATTGTATATACTTGAGCATAGAACGTACAGTGATCTGTATAAAGTTATTATTGTTATATAAATTCATTAGGTATTGTACTCTTTTTATCTTTCATCTGTCATCATTAATATACAACACTTATATCCCCCGTTTATCAGGAAGCCCTATATTTTACAGTTTTCATCATATCACTTTACTTTCAACTATACGGTGTTTCACATAGCTTGTAGATATTAAACTTTTACTTACTCCATATAACACATTGTATAGCGCTAAATAGCCTACAAGTGTTGGTGAGCCATTAACATTCAATCAGTTAATAAACCATGGCTTTTATATATCCTTATTATAAATGTAAAAATAAAACTTTCTGAAATTGTATTATTTCATGTAGTATTTTGTCAAGTTTTTCCATAACAAGAAGTCATGAAATAACTTTGTGCAATTGTATATAAATATTTGTAAGTAACAACTTAATTGGCTTTGACCTTCCGAAAACAATAAACCTTTGCAGCACATAAATAAGGTACAGCTAAAATGTATGATCTGTTCAAGCAACATATTGTCTATGCAAAAAGAATGTAAATGAATGAAGGAAAAGCTTGCAATTTATATTATGTCTTTATTTGAATATTTCATGAAAAGTGATATGAGGCATATGTTGGATGATGGTACTTTTGTCAGATATAGTAATAACAAGCATATTATCAACTATGTACACTGGTGATCGATTGTATCTTTAATTCTGACCCAAGGTCACATAAGACAAATGACTGATGCTTTAAATATATCTGTAAACACACACACACAGTGTCATTTTTGTGTTTCAAGTTCATAATGACATGTCAATAAGTCAACATGGTTGCAGAATAGGATATCTACGTGCCAGCTAGCCTAGCAAGTTAAACTGATGTTACATTGAGTCATACTGGCATGCACTTGATAGGAAACTTATTTTTTTTCTCAGAAATTACAAGTATTGCCATTGTTATATCTTTAATATGCTGACAGATGAGATGAAACTACGTCAATGGTGAAATGTAAAATAGTAATCACCGTTTGCATTGGTATATTTTTATCACAGTTTTGGTCCAATAATCCCATGATATCAACAATAACACATTTCAAATGTAGAAAACTAATCATACATATTAAAAGAAAGTTGCATAATGTTTGTAATATATACATACACACATATATATATATATATATATATATATATATATATATATATATATATATATATATATATATATATATATATATATATATATATATATATATATATATATATATATATATATATACTGAAGAGCACAATATTGTTCATATATTTTTTTAAGAATATTCATGTACTTTGGAGCATATGTAGGCGATGGTTCTGTAGCATCATATGATGTCTTCTTGATATGTAATCTCTGCTTGATAAATCTGGCTCTGTCCAGGCTGCTTCAACAGCAAGAGAGTTCGAGGAAAAAGCATAGGTTGAGAATTTTTTTCTCCTGTTGGGTGTATACAAAATGTATGTTAGTCCTGTTTGATTTTTGAGAATTTTGGAACATTTAAAAGGGGATTGCCGTTGATTTAATTTGACTATTATACTTGGGAAGACTTAGGCTGAGAGGTTTTGTAGTCATGTGACGAGCAATGCAAATGGCTAGTACCATGTCATTTTTCACCTTTGCATAAGTTTAAATGCGCCTGTCAGCGAATTTAAGACATTACCATCACAAATCTTGCTATTTCTAAGAAAACATTCATTTTCAAATATCATTTTTTAACATTTGCTAGGACTGCTAATAAACAGCTACCAGATACCACTACTGTAAGGTGACAGTGATTCTAGTGTTTGAGTAGGCATTTAGCTCAGACCTCTCCTCTTACCTCTGCATCAGTGTCCAAATATGAAAAATTGAGTGGGAATATTAAGAAGTCCGAATTAGAAAGCAGACAACCATTTCTTATATACAGTATCTAGTCAAATTTGTAGTCTAAAATGACTCTGTGAGTTGAACATTGGTGCTAAACTATAACACGGTTATGTTTAGGTTGAGGTATTTGGTTCAGATCTTAATTAGGTCAGAGGAGAAATAAGGCGATTGGCATTCCTTGTTTTATGTATTAAGACATGATACTAGCCCGTAAGGATTGGTTTATTGCATTACAAGCAGGCATGTTGATTTTACAGAGAATGTAATCCTTGTTTATACAAAAGTATATAACTATAAAGGTACTTTTAATCAATATTTAAATTAACTCTTTGTGTTTAAGTCATTCTAAGTGATTGCTTTTAACCAAAAATTGTCTTAAATAGTTTAACATGGTTGATAAATCTTGTAGTTCTTTTTTTATTAGCTGAGATTAATTAAAAGTTTAAATACTTAATACATGTACTACATTTTCCAAAACATAGCTAAATTTATGTTACCTCTATTTCATCCTGACTCTGAAAAGTACAACACTTCATCAAGCAATGGTGTGCGTTATACAAACAAATAATCATTTTATTATATGTTAACAGCTTTGGAATTCACTTGAGCTCATCCATTTACTCAAATCAGGTGTCTGCTGTGCGCTAAAACTTCATGACACAAAGGTGAAAAGGAATAAAATAAGACTCTTGAAAAAGGTTTAGATTAATATATGGTATATTACTATTCAATAGCGTGACTATCTGTTGGAGGGGCTTGGCAGGTTTTAAATTAGCCAAAATTTGGCTAATTCCTACAAAGTTGTTCTTTATACCCGTATTAAGGAACTATATTTTGGATAAATGTATAATAAGGCAAAATTTGGCTAGTGTCTTCAAATATAACCCCCATGTATGTGTGATATGGTCACGTGTTGTCCAGGTAGTTTTCTCGGGTATCTGAGTATTGTACAAAATTTGAGCATCCTATACACGAGATGACCCGTGTTGCAATTAATAGGCCGAAACCCGATTTTGATCTAACCGGATTCGCTCGTGTGGTATCATTTGAATTTGCTAAAGGACTTCATCCGTGTTGTTATGTTTGGTTTGGTAGACATATATCTGAAAAAAAAAACACTCGATGGCAAAAGTGTTATTACTGTATATGATTGATTGTAAAATAATTATATCTCTGATTGTCAGTGAAGCAATTATATCATATCGGAAACAGGCTGAAGCATGGTTACCACAACCCGATAGTCCAGATAGACAATCAGAGATAACAAAAAACAATTTCCTGACCTCGACGAAGAATATATCGTTAAATTGTCCGAGGAGATTTTTGAAGTTAGAAATAAAAACGCAAAATACCCCAGTAGAAGAATAATTGGTAAATTCACCGTGTTGAAAAATAAGATCACATCGACATTATTCGCGATTAATTCTAGATGATGCTGAATACGATTTTATAATCGCAGATGCAACATATAGAGGTATATATGTCATTCGTAAAGACGTTTTCTTGTCCGACGGAACAAAATTCGGTACAATTGTTACTTACATAGATGGAGATAATCCCCACTACACGTATTTAAGAGCGTCTATGCTGGCTTATGATTATATCCATTTAATATTGATGATAAATATATTTTCATGAATCCGCAGTTAGTGTCGCCACTGATTTATAATAGATGATGTAAACCATAGCGAAACAGTGGCTAAATTTACAAATTCCAACGAATGTTGGGAATCATGCAGAATAAAAAAGGAAATATTTCGGGATTATGCTAAATCAGCAAATGTTACAATTGAAAACAATTCCTTGAAAAAAATCAGATATCAGAACTATCTAGTGCGCCTTCGTGTTCCGATCCAATATGTAGATATAAAACCAATTACTTAAACGGGTGTGGTGGGTCAGGGAAGATCACTCGTGGCATCGACTTAGTTACAGGAAAATCAAACATGACTGTGCTAACACAAACCCACAGACTTGCGAGAGAGGAGAAAGAGCGGGGAGTTAATGCTTGCACTAATCACAGTTTCTTTCGAAATAAAGGTGACGCATGGACTCCTGACCGAATGGGCGAGAAATATATTCCTGAAATTAATATTTCAGACAAGATATGCACAGCAGTGTCGTTAGATATATTCAAAATGTTTCTTGATTGGCTATTAATAGCGATAACAACTGTGATAGTGTGAAGCGCTCAAGGTCAACCACCACATGTGTTGGTTTATCTCCACATGATTGGCTGAAGAACTTTTAGATCATTATGAAGAAATTAATACTGATCTCAGATATCTTGATAAAGAATTAAGTGAGTTTAAGAAATTAATCAGATTACAGCCGGATAAAATCCACGGTGAAATAGCGCGTGAAATAATTTCAGAAACCCAATTAAATTAATTTTGTGAAAGGTGGAGATAGTGGCAAGTAGAAAGATAATCAGAGACACACTTTAGATGAAGTTATTTGAAAATATTCCTAACACTTCCAGTACCACTGTGTTATAGGCATATGGATACACGTAGACAGACTATTGAAATTGATGTTCGATGACAAACTGAGAAGCAGATTATCTTGTTAAATGATATTGTGTCGGTTGATATCAGTGTTGTTGAACATGTATTACATGCTGATAAAACCCCATTAACGCTAGGATACGCAATGACGATACATTTCTCGCAGGGATAGACTATATCTGATACGATTGTTTGGATCGTAGATGATCACATCGATTGGTCGAATTTAGTTAAAATTCTTGGTTATACCAGATATAATGTGATGTTGACTTGTCTTGAGTGTAACTGACCCAGAGGTGCTAGTTAAGACCACGCGGTGGTAATTTATTATCATCAGGTATCACTTGTAACTGTTCACGTGTAAATCCGCGCTGAATAGCAGTTGAATCTAATCTATATAGTGTTGGTCTACCCGTGGACCTTGTTATGTTAGATATTTTATGTGTGGTGACATTCCAAATAGGATCAGTAGCTCTCTTTTTACCGCTTTCGAGTTCTACTGGTTCATATAAATATCTCACAGTGACATTGCCGAGTATTCATTGTTTTGAAAAATCATTGTTTTTTTTGTACACGTACATACTTCTATTTGATGGAGTTAATAGTTTTCATATTGATTGTTCGAGTAATTTCATTTTTTAGCGCGATAATTACACCTGGTAATCTTTTAACCTATTCGCGAGATCGTGTATCCTTAATAAATTCCTTCGCGTATTGTTATCTAAATAACCGTTTAAATCGTTCAACTTTTTTGCCTGATCACAATGTACTGCAGTATGTCCTCGTCTGATGTTGGCATTATGATGCGTCATTGTTGATAACACTGCACCCTGAAACTCCTTGCCAGGATCAACTTGCAATAGATTTAGCCACTGTAGAGGACCTCGTCGATAAGTCCTTTCAAACGCAGAAACTACTTCAGTTGATTTCTTTGTCTTTAATGGTTCAGCTTGTTTGTATCTACTCGCAAAATCAGCGCATACTTGTATGTTTGTATATTGACAGTATCATGCGGCAGAAATAATATATCAGCCTAATGAACTTCCTTACGGACGCTGACATCAAAATGTGCAAAGTTAATTTGTTTAGGCGGTGGTAGATAAATCTGCCTTATAGCCTGTTTAGATAACCAATCCGCCTCGGTGGTATTTTTCACTTTGCGGCGTTAGCGAGTTTATCGATTGCTGATTTACCCCTCCAGTATCCTCTTGGGGAATAATAAATATATTCCATGCTGTTATTAATTACCAGCAACAAGCGTTAATTAACTTTTCATCGCCGAGTTCTTCATCCATGAAGCTATTTTTAATTCGAAGGATTTATCAGGAATAGAATTTAACGCCTGGATCAAATTCATATCTGCGATATGTCTGTGTTGCAGATTACTGCTTTTATAGGCAAAATCATGAGCATGACACGCCTTATCAATAGCATTTAGTGGATATTCGCCCGCGCTGGGTTTTTCTTTATCATCGAGTCGGATATCGAGTCTGATTCCAGGTCCACAATAACTATACCCTGGAAGGTGTTTTTGCTTCTGGATATTTTGCCCATGGAGTCCCGGAAGTTCTGCTAGTTTGGCTGCAATATCACCTCCTCGCTTTTTTCAAGCTGGCTGACTGATAACTGCTAATGACACAAATTGTTTTTCAGTTCCTTTGCATGTGAAGTTGGTAGCGAGTTGTTGAACGTGACGATAACCGAGATATGCAAAGCTGCTAATAATCGACAAACATTTCGCATGGCTACCTCAGTGTTCTCCATAGTTACCAATTTACTGCAGTCTTTTTCAATATCATCATTTCTCATATAGTTCAGTATATGAACGAGGCCTGATGTTTCATAAGCTGATATTAAATTCATGATTTCGGATTTTCTCAAGTGCGTTACTGGAACATCTGGAGGAAATATTGCTTACTTTTGTTCCTATCTATAAGCTTAAATAGATTTCTCGCTATCTTATAGTCAGGTACAAACATAACATTTTCATTTCTTTCACCAAGTTCGCCGTTCTTAAAAAAAAAATCATCGAGAACACCTTTTAATGTGACTATATCATCATTTCTACCACTGATAGGTGCAGAATGACGGCATAATAGTTGTGGTGTTTCTTTTATAGATCTTGATACTCTCATATGCTTTTATCACTACCTCAGACTACAGTTTCATCTTTGTTCGTCATAAATGGCATCTGTATTTCATCAAAAAAGGGCTTGAACATCTTGGAGATTATCTTGATTGGTATCAACTTTTGACCTAATATTTTAATAATCTTCATCCTCATCTTCGTCTTGCTCTGTTTTAATTCATTTTATCTTCATTAATTGGCTGTGCATCCTCCTCATCTAATTCACAGACATCAATATATGGCAATAAATCAGAAGATACATTTGGATGATTCTTGATGGTTTTCATATCCTTGAATGTTACCCCATTACTATTAATTACTATAATGGAGGTAATGGCTCCATTAATGGTTTCGATATCTTCATTGGAAATGTTTGTGGGAAGTTTTTCATTTCTGTCATTATTATTGACAGTAGGCCTATCCATTTTATCCATAGCATGAATAGCCAAGGATGAATATATTTCAACTTGGGACATTTCTATGTCACAGTCTTTTACCACAAGCACCGATCTGTGATAAGTAGTAGAACTAACAATATTCCGGTTACGTTTGGGCCATGCATGATAAATTTTGATGCCGAAGAGAAAACTTACGGTAAAGTTTTCTCACAAGTTAGCGATCGATTTGGATACAAGGCGCGATTAAGCATTAGGAGTGATGAAACAAAATTGCATGACAAACTCCCTGAAAGCCAAATTTCCGCATGCAATTTTTTCATATGTACCAATTATTTAACGACAATGTCTTACGACATCTTCCAAAAAATGGAGCATGTTTACTGGCCCGTAACCGAATACACCAAATCAAAAAAAGATGGAACAATATTTGCCTCAAATGACGCGGAATTTGATACCAGAAGTCGGAATTTGGAACCTTATTTACAACAATTGCCAGTTTTAAAATCATATTGGCAAAGATTCGTGTGGGGCAAAATCAATACTTAAGTTTTTCCGCCCATTACGCGACGGAGTAGTCAGTGTACCATGGACAAAAATTAACAGCGTGTCCATAAACCATATGTTAAAAGCGACAGTTAATTGGGACATAAACAAGTTCGCTGAACTTATTGAAGTGATCGGAACTATTTTTTAAAACCAAATTCTCTTTATTATATGTACTAATTAGAGCAAACTAGACTGGCGTCTAGCATCTTCAATGAAACAACATGTTATTCCACAACTAGTATGGCATGACATGTCACAAATGGATAAAGACAGGCATATACACAAATTTATGCTGGCAAAACCACACACAGCAACAGAATCCAGATTTATCAGTTCCAGCAGCATAGAACTTAATTGTCACAAGGCTTCCGAAAATGTTGGAAAAAAGACAGGCCAGCGAAAACGGCCAGCATCAGGACGGACTAACGTTTATTATAAATGACCAGTTGAAGAAAGTAATATGCTTTCAGAATATACCGAATAAATATAATAACGAATCTTTCATTATGTAGGGGGTATGTTTCTCTCTATGTGTGTGTGTGTGTGTGTGTGTGCGAGAGAGAGAGAGAGTGAGATTGAGAGAGAGAGAGAGAGAGAGAGAGAGAGAGAGAGAGAGAGAGAGAAAGAGAGAAGAGAGAGAGAGAGAGAGAGAGAGAGAGAGAGAGAGAGAGAGAGAGAGAGAGAGAGAGAGATAGAGAGAGAGAGAGAACTTTTGCATGACAATAAAATATTAGCTACATGTGTTTCTGGTCGGGCGATGAAGCAATGAAATGATGCGATGGAGAGATTTTTTAATTTTTTTTTTATTTATTAATTGAGTGGAAATTAAAGTCGAAAGATATAATACTAGTAAATTGCATTTGTATTTTATATTGATCAATCTGACAAAAAACGAAGTTTTAAAGAAGAAAAATCAGGGGAGGGGAGAACTTGTTTAACTTTTAGATGAGAAGATAGACAATATAGAAGATAGACACAATAAGATTTGGCTTACATTTCGGTTGATTTGGGTGTGAACATGATTAGATTTGGGTGGATCTGTTGTGGATTTGGTTGGATTTGGCTGGATTTGGATGTTTCCTAACACCCTTCTAAATGATGCTTTAATAAGGACTGAAAACATGAAATATATCTTACAAATATGGATGTTTAAATTCAAATATCTCGTCGTCCAAGATTATTATATTTCCAAGAAAATAACAATTAGCAATATATTTTAGCCTTAAGTGTGTTGTAACTCAGCGTATGGATCAATTGTGTGTCCCTCTGTACTTCATGTCTGTAAAATCACGCATCAAAATATCCGGTTACATCAACATTATACATCATATTTCAACAACAACGTTAAAGTTTCTTTTCTTTTTCTTATCGTTCTGTCTTTATCATATATGAAACCACTTGGTACGCAGATAAATTATTGTACTAAATAAATGCCAGGATTATCAAAACTTGGTGGGACGTGTGTTCGTGCAGGTTTGACATTCAGGTTTGAACAGACTTATGAAACAAAATCTTATCCTTACTTGTGAGAAAGAAATTGCACAGTATATTATTTTTTTATATGGAGGTGAGTTGTGTTGATAGACAAACGTGTCATATGTATAAAAACGTTTTGATAGGTAAATATTTGTTCGTGTCTCGATACATAATGCACTTGCCAATAACAGTTATTATATAAGAACTATGGTACAATTATCTATTTTTCTTCCTTCGTGCCAAACCTGTACATTGCACACATAAATTGATATCATCCATGCACAATGAGAGACAGAAAAGTGCAATTTTGACCTCATACTAAGCAACGGGTTTGTTGCATGTGTATACACCCTATTAAGACGCTGAATCCAATAGGTTTCCTTTGCACATTTCTCATCTCAAACGTAAACTAGTTAAGGATAGATCTTGAAAACTATAGGAACTCGTGTTGAAATATGCGGCAACTTGAGAGGAAGATTATTGATGGATTTAATTTGTTACGTCTGATCTTTGTTGGTTCATATGTCTAGATATTTGTTTTATTCATCTTAAATACATAAGTATATCGTCTCAACTACATTGAACGTTGCTGTGTTTACAGACCAGAATGTCAAATAAAGGCCATACAAGCTATGAGATGACGTTTACCGTGGCTAGAATACTATTCAATTTACACTAGGCTATGTGATTAACACATCCATTACTTGTTTTCTGATAGTATATATTGTTGTTGTTAAACGGTCTAACGTCATGGCCGTCAGTATATATAATTGAGGAAGAACAACTGAAACCTGAAGGTGACCACTGACGCACGATAAACTACTGGCAAGGTTTCGGTTATATTAACACTGGCCGAACCCATGACTCGAACCTACCCTGACAGAGGTGAGATGGCAGTGATTCATAAAGATGAGCACTCTTGACTACTCTGTTCTAGTGAATTCGTCGAAATGTACATATTTACAAATTATAAAATGTCCAGCCGACTGGAAGGATATCTTATGCAATTTCATGAAACATTATATTTGCCTTCTTGAAATTTAGGATGTCAAACCATATTAAATGGTTCCAAGTATTATATAATTCAATTTTAATAAATAAATTAACTAAATGTCAAAATAATATTTTGGCAGATAAATTTCATTACTTCTTTGGGTGTGAATGTTTCCAGAGAGTTTAGACTGAACACATATTAATAGATACTTTAAAGTATCAATATTTATTGATAAATAAGAACAAAGTGCAACTGGAAAGGTTAAGCGTATTTGCTATTTAAGAATATAATACGGTTACTAAAGGACCCAATACTTATCTGTTCTGGTTTCCTCTTGTTCAACTACATACACAATCGTTATTTTGAAGTGATGACAAAACCGGCATATTTTAGAATTGGATGCCGAACACCTCTTTAAACTTGATCTCCTTAAGGAGTATCCGCTCACTCCAGACAATAAACTATGAATGACCCTATATTAAATCCGCATAGGTTAGACCTCAAGTGTAGTCGAGGTTATGCTATATGTAGCTGTCCCAAGTATATGCAACTAATGACGAATTTGGTGGATAAGTTGAGACATGTCCCAAACGCGTCGGAATTCGTCATTCAATACTCTTTCAAGCAGTAAGCTTGGCCGGACGAATTTGTGGACCTTAAAACGTACAAAACGAAAATTGCCACACAAGAGTATGAAACAAACTTGTTCAAGATTATGAAACAATCTTGATCTTAGGTACAATATTGTTTTTTTCCGGACAACTCCCATTGTTTTTTGAATCAACTCGATGGGTTAAATAATTACACAGAAAAATGGCCACTTACGATAGATATCTAAGAGTAAAGAAATGGAAAATAGCTCGATTTTTAAACACAAACATTATATCTCCAAAACCCTTTTTGCACAACTTTTACAAACTGGTGGTATATATCTTGACATATACGATAAGATACATGAGGAACGTCAGATCCAATAGTAGAAAAAAATAATCTCAATTAAATTCTTATGTTTCTGTTTGGCTAAACTCGTTCTGACGCGTATTAGAAAAATGACGTCGATAATTCTAACTGGAATGTTGCCCACAAGCACAGCACAGCAAAATATACAACAGTTATTTAATGTCAAATTTATTTTTTTGATTTACCAAATAAGACTGTGCTTTACATCTCCGTATCCCCCCAAA
The DNA here is from genome assembly GCA_029339505.1 of Unio delphinus. Lineage (NCBI taxonomy): Eukaryota > Metazoa > Mollusca > Bivalvia > Unionida > Unionidae > Unio > Unio delphinus. The sequence continues at coordinate 3,748,670 of JAQISU010000119.1, forward strand.
AAAGAACAAAAACATGATAACTGACAATGTTATACAATCGTTGACTTAAAAGTGTATGCAATGTTTAAAAGCAAATGAAACATAAATGTTTTACATCTGGTTTGAGACAAGCATACAATTCATGTTGCTTTGGGTACTTAAAAAATCAAGTTTAGTAATCAAGCTTTTTACATAATGTGTTGCAGATGTCCATCAGCAAACTATCACCGTCATTAACTTTATTGAATAATTATTCTACAAACACTTAGTCATTCACATTTCCAGTAAACACCGACCCAAATCTGCAATTTATATATTCTACAAAAATTCTGGATGTAATAGATGATGGTGTGTTTGTATACATACTTATTTCCTGCATATAAAATGGTACGAACAATACAATCTGGTTTGAGTGAAATTATGCCTGCAAATATAAATTCAACTATCACGATAGTAGCGCGCGCGGAAAAACGCCCACCAAAGATGTTGAAACATTACTGTATAAATAACCATCAGCTGATACACACTTGGTGTATTGGTCTAAAAGGCAAACAATAAATAATATGGTTTATAAGAATGAGGTATACATGTCTACAATCATAACAACCAAGCCTATCATTTCAACAACTATATATACGATGGGATTGCCGTAATTTTCCAAAATGGCATCTATAGTTAAACCATACCTTGTGACATGATAAATACAAATTATACAGCAGATATGCAAATATGTACTGATGAATAACACATTTGCAGCTGATGGTGAACTGTACGTGTTAAGTCAATTATCTAGCTTGTTATATATCCACAATTGTGGTACAAATTTATATTAAATTAGGAAAGAAACATTAATATGATGGTATTGTCAATGTTTAGAAAAGTACGTTTACGGGTAATGTTTAAAGCCATTATGTAATATTAACAATTAAAATTAAAACTAATTGTGTTTGAAAACAAGGACAAGTTTGGATCGCAGTATTTCTGCACAACCGCAATAAATAGCATGCAATATGATATAGATAAACAGTAATGTTCTGTTTAGGAGGCCTAGGACGTTTGATTACTAGGACTTTTGTAATCGACGATATTCTTAACGCCAAGAACATTTGTTACAGCAAATACAATTGACCAATTTTAAAGCATTCATTAAAGATCATTATGTCTTAATCTGACGTCTTTCATTATCTGCAATAGATTGAGACTTTTGTTGTAAACAGGTATATATACAACATAGTCTAATAACCTGTGATTTGACATCATAATAGTCTTGACCTCTCTTTCGCTGTACGTGAAAGTGGGATACTGAAATGCAGCGTTTTTATGATCACAAAGGAATGGGGTCACCCTTTTGAAGACTTAGCTATTCCTTTAATACAAATTAAAGTTAATGACATGAAGTTACCTTTCAATATCAAATATTGATGGTTGCCAACAATAGTGATTTCATATACTTGATGTAAGGGTGGTAAAGGAAACATGTATCTCAGTGATCATAAACAAACTACTTCAGAGATATACTTACATCTCCTAATTATGCAACAAGTTTAAATGCATGACATGAAACAAACCTAATGGCTTCCAAAGTAATTTTAACTGAATTTCGTTTATGTTACGTTTTCGTATTTCAAATTGCGAACTGATTTGTATACGTAGACATTATTTTTCTGCAGCTCACAAGGATAGTAAGATTATATTTGAGTGTATGAGTTTATGTTTGAGTTTACTGCCTAACAATCAATTATCTTCTACTCAGCTTCGAGTTTTGGAACATTACTTCTAACTTCTAGATCACAGTATCATCGTAATTTGTGTTGTTCTCCAAAGGATTTTGTCTTTGTTATTTTGTAGAACATATCTGTTATTCATCTAATTTCGATTCTCATCAATACTTAAATCATTTCCTTAAACTCTTTCCACTTGTAGGATGCATTGAAACGTGTGATGTCTCCAATGCAAATCAATAAAACATCCTAAAATAGTTCAACCTCAAGATGTCTATGTACGTTTGCAAGTTAAGGATAATCCGTTTGACATGTACAATCGAATGGCGAATATTGCAGTTAAGACCATAATCGCGCAGTGATTATTCTGTTGTCATTTCAGTGCAATTATTAATTCAGCAAAAATGTCAAATTTTCTGTTATTTTTTTTTTGTTTATAACTAATGTGTTTTTTTCTGATTGTATCATCGCTGAAAATTATCACTGATTCTGGTGTTAATGGCATCTAAAACAATTATTCTTAGTTGATTTATTCTTCGTACTCTGGACACAGCTAAGTAAAATAGATTTGACCACTTGATTCGGTCATCTAAGATACAAACAATCCTATATGATATAGTCGATCCCTGCGAAGAATGTATCCTCACTGTGTATCTTAGCTTCAGGAGGATTCATCAGCAAGCAATGCATCTTTGACAATACCGATATCAGCTAACACAATATCGTGTAACACTAAAACTTGTTTTCTTGACACTGGCAAGTGTACACGAATATCAACTTCGATATTCTGTCTTCTTGAATCCGTGTGTCTCTAGCACAGCAACAATGAAAGTGTTGGAAATGTTTCTTTAAGCGTGTTAAATAACCTCATCTGAAGTGTGTCTGACTATCTTTCTACTTGCCAAAAGCAAATTGTTTGGTCTCCACTCTTCCAAAAGATCATTTAATTGGGTTTCTGACACTATTTCACGTGCTATTTCACACTGGGTTTTATCCGGTTGACATCTAATTAGTTTCTTAAACTCTCCTAATTCTGTATCAAGTGATCTATGATCGATACGAATGTCTTCATAAAGGTTTACACAATTCTTCTGCCAATTATGTGGACACAAACCGACAAATGGTGGTGGTTGGCGATGATCGCCACACATCATGACAGTTGTATGCGCTAGCAGTAGCCAATTAAGAAACATTTATAATACATCTAGCGACACTGTGCATATCTCATCCCAGATGATGATTTCAGGAACATATTTCACGCCCATTTGATCAGGAGTCAATTCTTCACCTTTCCATCGAAAGAAACTGTGATAAGTGCAAGCATTAATTCCTCTCTGTTTTATCTCTCTTGCAAGTCTGTGTGTGGGTGTTAGTACAATCATGTTCGGTTTCCCTGTAAATAATTAAATCACACAAGTTGTTCTTCCTGCTTTTATATCTACATATTTAAAATTATATCAAATGTGCATTATATAGTTCTGATATCTGATTATTTATCAAGTAATTGTTTTCATTAGTAACATCAGCTGATTTATAATAATCACGCAGTATTTTGTTTCTAATTCTGCATGATTCTAAATACTCTTCCGAATTTAGCCACTGCTTCGCGATGTTTTACATATATATATAATGATTCAGTTGCGACTCTAACAGCGGTGTCAGGAATGATATTTATCATCGAAAGTAAATTGATAGAAGCATAAGCCAGCATAGACGCCATTAGGTATGTATACTGAGGATTATCTCCATCGTTGTAAGTAACCATTGTACCAAATTTTGTTCCATCTGACAAGAAAGCGTCTTCTCGATTGACATATATAAATCTTGGTGTTGCATCTGCGATTATAAAATCGTATTCAGCATCATCTATAATTAATCGTGAAGAATACCGCTTGTTGTCGTAGTTTCCACCCTGGGTGCATTTACCAATTATTCTTCTACCGAGATCTTTTGTGTGTTTATTTCTAACCTCAAAGACCTCTTTGACCCACCTAACGATATATTCTTCTTCGAGTTCAGGAAATTTGTTTTTGTTTTCTCTGATTATACTATCTAGAGTATCAGGTTGTGGTAACCAGACTTCGGTCTGCGCATGACAAGATGTAATTGCTTCACTGGCAATCAGCGATATAAGTATTGTAGAATCGATCACATACCGTTATAACACTATTAGCATCCAGTGTTTTTCAGAGATGTGTCTACCTAAGGAAGCATAACAGCACACATAAAGTCTTTTAGCTATCTCGAATGATACTACACGTGCAAATCCGGTGAGATCAAAATCAGGTTGTGGCCCATTAATCGCTACACGGTTATTTCGTGTATAGGATGCCTAAATATTTTAAAATACATACAGCATTCTCCGTACCCGAGAAAACTTCCTGGATAACACTCAATTTATATCAACCGAAATAAAATTTTCGGGGAGCAGCAGAGGGTGTAAACTCTACATTTTTTTTCCGACAAAAAATTGATTGAAACCTCAAAACGAAAAATAGAGCCTTCCTTCGAAATCTTATATTTTAACCAAAAAAAAGAATGTCCCCATTTGGCAAACGGAGACTTTGCGATTTTTCAATCAATTTTGGTCGCAACGTTGTTGTCGTTCAACCCCTCTGCTGCTGGAAATTTCAGTACTGGTTGACAAAAATAATAAATGATTTGAACCGAATATTTGATCGAGTCCGATACGATATCGTGTCCGAGGATCTCACAAACAGACTAACCGCTAACACCTCCTCTTGTAGATCAATTAAATTTTTTGCCTGGTCAGTGAGTCGGAAATTAATTCTCGTTAGCGAATTATTATGTCATCGCATATAGACAGGATTAACTGGGTTTTCAATAATTAGGAATCCTGGAGGGAGCTGTTGGTGCAAACGAATAAAGAATATATCCTTGCTGAGCTTGATTTGATTGCTCTATATTAATTTAATAGCTTCCTTCAATTTCATCACATACTAAATTGAGCGCAATCACCGCTGAAATATTTACATTATGCGGGGCAATATGCTTACCTCCACCATCTGGGTCATTATTATGTTTGAGGATAATTGAATCTTGTACTTCTAATACCTTGATAACATTTCTAACAGATTTTTTTAGTTCCTTAGCGTTATATCCGGGAAACTTGAAATTATGTAAATCGGCTTCTGTGATATTGTAACCGGTTAGGAATCGTTGTTTATTGTCACTGTTGTCATTAATTATTGTTTGAATAATTCGTTCGTTGATATATTCCATATCAGATACAAGCTGATTTAATATTTCCACGTGTTTTTGCTATTTTGTTTGCCGTAGTTGTTCTAGTTGTGTTTTATGTAATTGATTATTTTCATTGAAATAACCAGTGATGTCAGTTAGCGTAAATAAAATAGTAACAGTTGACTCATCTGTTCTTTTAATAATAAAATCCCATTGCAATGTGTTTTTGTTGGTAAATATGAATCTATCGGTGATTTTTACTCTTCTTATATCAGATAAATTATCTCGATCCATGGAATTTATTTCATGATATGATTGTACGCCCGTGGTTAAGTTGGCGGTTCCCGGTGGTTTTTCAGGCCATCCTAACACTGTTCTTAACGAGCTGTTATAGATATCCACGGCATACACAGGGGAGTTTATTTCGATCGACGACGAGAGCGTCGGTTCATCAAGATTAATAGCTATGCTTGATTCTTTTTCAGTAATTGATTTTATTCTACGCTGAATTTCAGCATCGATTTGCTCAATTTGGTACGACCCAGTTGGTAACGAGACAGTTTCCGACGCTGGAATACCATCGGGTTTATTCTTATACGAGAACACCAGTGTGCTATTCGGTTGCTGACCGCAAAAATGCAACCGATCTGATATTAGGCCAGCTATGATATACTCGTAATTTTGCAAACGCGATCTCGCGCACTGGAATCGGAGAGGAAAAGTTCACACTAGATTGTGGGTTTGTTGATGTTATTGATATCATGCTTGTTCGTATCGGAGTGGTATTCTCCGCGATTCGTTGAAGCAGTTCGAGTGACATTATTATTAACACTGTCTTCAATTTCCAATTTTGACATCGCACAACTATACAACTGGGTCATCGCGGAACATTCAACATCGGATATAAACGAATGATCTATCGACAGCGAAATCAACTCGGATAATTTCGAGTATGCGTCAAATACCAGTTGTAGCGTCGCTGATTTTTTTCTGAGAACACGAAGATAACTTTTTAGTTATCGCGGTGGCGACTGCCGCGATTGTTGTTGCTGCCGAGAACGCCATTGGAACTGCAATCGGAGCTATCATGGTTACCGTCAACAAAATAACTCCGGCGCTGGCCATCACACCGGATACCGAGTTCACGGTTACATCGATGACGGTAATTGTTCTGCGGTATCTTTTTTTTTCACGATAGCGCTCAGAAAGCGATTTCATGTTTGCGGAAAATTCTTTTACGGTGTCGAATCGATATTGCGATGATGGATCTATTGTTATTTTAAACCCGATGGTGTTTTCAATTATCCTATTATTGACCTGGTTTTAGGATCGGACGCGGGGATACCGGATACAAATTCTATTATCCAGGGTAGCGACTCCCTAACCACGAACTCGTCGGAATTATTTATAGTAATTGTCAACGGGATTGGTATATAGGGTGGAGGTGGTGGTATTTTATCGAGTATATATGTCAGCGTGTTAACACCGCTAATACCTTTGTTGCTGAATCCCAAATCAAATTTATGGCGATGTATTATTGTAAATCGGAAGCAGCCTGGTACACCAGTATGTCTGTGGCCGACACGAAGATAATTTTCATTTCCTCGGATCCAATCAAAGGTCCCACTATCAACTGTGTATACAATGTTTTTAACGACGCTCGCGTCGTGTGGAAATTTTACTCTATTGGTAACCACGCTAATCTCCGCGAGGGTCATACCTCCCACAAGTGGTTCTCCAAAGAACCCATCAACGCCACTATTCTCGATGAACTTATTGACAACTTCGTTGGCGAGCTTTTGTTCGTCAATAGCGCTTTTAATTTTAGCGAGGGTCGGGCCTGTCAGAGATTCGAGATTAGATGAAGGTTCTACCCCAAAAGACTTTTTCACGCTGTTGTCAAATATCATTTGTCTCGTACTGGACATGCCAATCTTTTTGAGAGTCAACCCAGATATACCTCCATGGGGGTCATAAAAGAATCTATCAACGAGTTGGAGATTGTGAGTATGTTTTTTAATAAACTCGTTAATGGTTTCGTTGGTGGCTTTTTGTACCTTTTCAAAATCTTCTTTTAGTTTAAGAAGATCGTTGTAAATATCGAGATATTTTGCCTTGATTTCGTCGGGATTCATTATTTTATTCGTGCTCTTGTTATAAAAGAATAAATTCAGAAGGTCTTTGATTTCAGCGAGAGACATACTAACCACAGGTGGGGCTCCAAAGAACTTACCAACGATATTTCTTCGAAAAGCATTATAACCATGATCGTGGACACAAGTGAACCTGGCTTAAGTAGTTCGTCGCTGAAATACAGCGCAATAGAGTTTTCAGCAGCGTCGTGCTGCCGTATCAAAATGTCATCAGCGGATATATTACTGGTTTTCAATTTACCCTAGCGATCTTGAAATACAACTATTTCGTTCGGGTCAACACTTGCTAAATTTAACGTCTCAGCGATTTCATCTTCAATTATTTTTTTTTACATCCTCGATAGAACCCACAGATGTTTTCGGGGTGGGTTTCTACATTGACAGAGATCGTCCCCAAATATCAATCATTATTGTTAGCGCAACTTGTTTTTTTCAATTTATTGATTCTCTAAAATTACCTTGTAATTTCCCACTCGTGTATTCGTTTACAACCAGATGAGGTAGTTTCTGTGACGATGAAATTTCCGCGAGGACATTTAATACTTCACGGCCGCATATAGGTGGATCATTTAATTGTTGTGTTGGCAGCGTGGAATAACAAATCGGAATTTATTGATTCTTTGAATTTATATACCGCATAATATCGCTCGGTGGGTCTAAACCATATGATTCGAAATAGACAATCCCAAGTGGATCAATCGCGTATGCAACCCAGTGAGTTCCCGATCCGCTGCTGTTATCAAGATTGATGACACCGGTTTAAACGCGTTTAGGTTTTCTCGGTAATTGATCTCTCATAAAAACCCCTCTGAAGTTTTGTATTGCTAGTCTTTTAGCAGCATCAATTAAATCAACATTGGACCAGGGAAGAATTGGGCTTTCAACTAATAAACCGTTCCTGGTAGTCTTAGACCTGATCCGTGAACGGATCTGCCGCAGTACCATAAATATGGAGTCCCTGGTAGTCTTAGACCCTTTCCCTTTTTTTAATATCCTTTCCCAGTTGCCTTTTTCAACGCCATCCCTGCCGCGGTACCAACGGCTCCCAACGCCGCCGCTTTCGCCACCGCTGGGGCAGGCGATGCAATCAATGCTGGTATTGCGGCTAACAATGGAAATATACCATCCGATTTTATCATGTTGGCGATTGCAGCTTTAGAAAATACAATTTGAACCCCTCGCTTATTTTTCAATGCATCATTTAAATGTTTTTTTTGACGATCCGTTCATAATAGTTTATGCGTACCGCCGGACATCTGCGCTGGTTTCAACGTTATTGTTGTTCCACATTCTTTAGAGGATTTTGATCGTAATTTCTTGACCTGACCATCAGTCGGCTTGACACTAACAACACTATATGGCATTTTATTGTAAAACACATGTATGCTTTCAATTGATCTAATTGTGAATCGTTTACATATTTTCCACTGGTGCATCAACAATTCTCATTCGTCCGCCAACCCCTTCTAACAATCGGATACAATTTCTTAAAATCAAGTTGTGATATTTGTAAACCTGTATCAACATTTTGATCACGACCCATATATGACAGCATCCGATGATATACACGTGCTATATGGTTGTTTTCGTAATCAAGCTGTATATCCTCGGTTGGTTCTTGTTGTCCGTTTATTCTCAGTGAAACCTCCTTGACTCCTGATTGATCAAATATCATATGACTGCGTTCTTGGGAGCCTTTTCGATTCTGATTCTGCAGCGCTATAAATATATGACGTGGAGCTGAAGCGTCTTGTTTTGATGCCAAGTGCCATGTAAATGTACCATCAACATCATCCTCTTTGGCATCAGTTGAGGTTGTTAGCCAACTTAGCAAAGATTTGCCGCCTGTTTCCATAAATGAGAGTAGCCGCTCTTCTCTGGCAATTGATGGGGTCATTACTGGCATCCACAATAGTATTTTGCTCAAAACAACTTTACCATCAGCGGCACCAGTACGCCAAATTGCATCGTTGTCATCGCAATTTCGCACTAACGCAATTGTGTGTTTGGCTCAATAGATGACTTTTCTGACATTTCTGCAGAATCCAAATATGTGATGGAGTGGAATCACACATGAAAAATATCGTTGTTGTCCTTGTAACATCGCTACTCGTGTTGCAAACCCTAGATTGAAATTGCGATTAATATCTACGACATCAAAGGTACCAGCTGGTATAGTATATCCTGCTGGTGCTGGATCAACTGCGGTATCTCGTGTTGCTTTTACCCTAGTATGATTAATGTGATCAGCGTGATCATTAATATCCTTTGCAAACATCATAGATGGACCAGCCGACCTTGTATAATCATCGGAATATCTTGCTAGTCCGATTATTGTTGTTGCAACATCAACCTTGCGTTCTATTGATTCAATTTCTTTTCCATCAATGAGATATCTTACACTTTCAAATAATGCCATAATGCCATTATTAACAAAACCAACTCGGATATTTGGATAATCTGCATATGGTGGATTATTATGAGCAGCATCATTTGTAATGAGTTTTCCCTCGATTTCGATAAATGCTTCACACGGCAAAATGTATTTACTGGTATCTTGAACTTGAAGTTCAATTCGCGATCGTAGGTTGGGTTGTATTGCATAATAGGAATAAAATTGATAATTGCGGACGGAATCGTCTTTGCCTACTTTGGCTTCCATATCAAGCGCGGGATCAGCTGTTCGTTTAAACATTTTATAACATACTAGTGTTTTCAATTGCGAAACTCTTTGTAATTATCGTCGTTTTCGTTTTCATTTCAAACCACTTCCTGCTATCGCGTTCATGATAGTGTTATCTGTTACCGGCGGGGCCGTCAATGGCGACGGAGTCACCGAAGCAGCCAACGACAATAGTTTTTCTTCCACTGCGCTATTGATTGCTTTGCTTATTTTTGCAGGCATCACTGTAGTTGATGGCAGTATTGTTGGTTTCTTTCGCACCAATGATGCTATTTTATCTTTTGCAGCAGAAAATGCCTTTCCGGCAAGATTTTCAACGAAATCTCCGATTTTGCTGGTTCCCATATCACGAATAATATCAATGGCTTTCATTGATAATTGTTTAGCTAACGGCGCCACCTTGGGAGCCATTCTTGTAAATAACCCCGCAATGGTATTACCAAAACCATCTCCGTACCACGCGCGGTAAACAGGCAATCGTGAGTTCACCACGTAGACGCTTACGGGTTTATCATGATTGTATTGTATAATCATCTTGTTATAAAACTAGTAGTTTTTCAATTAGTGATCAATCGCTTACATACATAGGATATTCATCATAACGTAGGGCGTCTCTGCGATTTTCAACTAATTCAGCAATGAATTATCGATATACATTAATGTCCATGATACCGCCGGCAAATAATCGTCTGCAGATATCAGCTGCTTCATTAATTACTTCCGGTGAATTATTTCCGGCTCGTTTCCCCCCGATGAGAACCTCTAACCGTGATATATCACTGAGAATATTACCAGGACAACTAACTAGACCACTACCTGAAATTACTGGCAATCTCTGAGATTTAGAAAATTCCTCCCCACTACTATAATCAAGTGCTTTCTCCAGTTTTTCTAAATCCGTACTTTGTAAATAACTAAAAAGATCATCATCATCATCTTGATCAGATGGTCCAGGCAAAGGTCTAAGAGAAGAAGCTTGGGGTGGTAGTTGTTGTTGAGATTCTTCTTGTTTAGTAGGTGAAAAGGATATTTTTTTTGCAGGTTGTTGTCACCGCCGCTGCAGTCTTTGTGGTTTTCTTTGTGATTTTTGTTTTTCATATTCATTATACATTGTACTCACTATTCTGAGATATTCAATATATGACGCATTATCGCTTTTAACTGTACTCGTTTCAGTTTTAATTTTGTAATATATATCAGCCCAATGTTGTATACCTCTTACATACTTGTGCTGTTCTGGTTTTAACATTTCATTTCTGTCTCCATACGTCGTAACAACAAGTGCAGGAAACTCTGCATGGTCCGTCTTATCAATTGTTGCTAACCCTTCTTCGTTAAATCGCGCGCGTAATTCATCTACTATTTGATTACTGGTCTTTTTCGGACCAGGTGTTTTTTTTTTGTAACAACGCTGATGTCTTTTCAGTTTCCGCTGCTATCTTTTCAAGCACACCAAGAACAGGCACTTCTCGTCGCTTGCCTTCCTCAGGAATATCTCCAAATATTGCTCGTTCAGTTGCTGTTTTCACATCTTTGGTCGCACTTGTTATCGGAGCAAACAGTTGTTTACTTGACACAGAAAAGTCAGTCTGCGCTTGTTGTCGTTGTTGAAGTTTCTCGCGAAGTCTGTCTCGAACCGGTATAAACTTTTTAATTGCTGCTAGCCGCTCTCGGGCTAATCTAGTTGTAAGCGATTCACCTAACATATATTGTTTGTGAACTGAGTTTTTAAATGTGAACTATCACAATTAAAAGCTGAGGTATTAAATAATGTACCAGCAAGCTAACGTATCCATCTCCGACAAGGTTAAACTGTACGACGCTATCCGCGAATGGTTCAGAAATAACATAGCTGGGAGTTTCAAAATTGTAATATCTGAGAACGGAAAATAACGATTTTTGTTAACGACGCGGCAACAACAACAACTACGTGAAAATGGAGGCATTGCGGTGATTACTTGCTACCATAGCCAGATCATCCAGTACGCACATAACTGCATGAGCAAACCCAAACTGCTGAGTATTCTTTCAGGAAAAAATCCTATGTAGTTACAAAAAACGCTAAAAAAATAAATGTTATTAAAATTTACTTAAATCCTTTTTTTATAGTAACGCTCACGTGGTTAAGATACTGGTTTTTCCTCGTTTAAAATTTTTCTTAGATCACGAATTTTAGAACTAATTCAACTCGTTTTTGATACTCTTGGCCGAGCTTTTGACATATTGCTTCAAATGTGCTAAATAGCGTTATGAATACATAAATGTCGTTACCGTACAAACAAGCATTGATGGACTTTTGAATTCCTTTCACGAGCCTGTACATCCTAGATAAAACATAACGATCCTTACTAGACTGATACGCAATATCTTCATATTCCGAGGTAATCTTGTCACAGTCGAGACCTTCAGATAATACTATCCCTCTATTTTTAACTTTGAGATTTCGGCAATTAAAGCATTTACATCTTTGATATCCATATTTGTATAGTATACGGTATCTCTAATTATTAAAAAAAATGTAACACTCATTTGTCAATCTCGCTGGCGCCCTATGACGTAAGAGAGACCCAGAGGTTCCTTAATTAAGTTCATTAAGGACATGTATATGCTGTACTGAAAACCGCATTTAGAAACCCCTTTCGCGTCAAATAACGTAAAAAAGACCCAGAGGTATGTGACAACACATCCTTGGAACTCCTTGGTTGCCTTCACATCCAAATAAGCCCAAGGGGACCCGAAACATACATCTCTGGCGGGAGGCCTATGGTGACAAACATCATCTTAGAAGATATGCTTGAGGTGACGTAATACATGTACTTAATTACCTTAATTAATGGACGGCACAACATGAAAACACCATTTGGCAATCTCGCTGCCGCCTATGACGTCAGAGAGACCCAGAGGTTACATATACGACAACACATCTTTGGAACTCCTTGGTTGCCTTCACATCCAAGTAAGACCTAGGGGACCCGAAACATACATCTCCGGAAGGGAGGCCTAAGGTGACAAACATCATCTTAGACCGCCCAGAAAATATGGTTGGGGAGACGTCACTACATATACTTAATTAACTTAATTAAGGATGGATTATATTCAATAAAGCGATGATGGTAATGATGTGGGACGGCACAATGCCATATATATCTCCGCTCGAGTGTTGCGGCAGATTGTAGGCGTAACATATACTTAATTAACTTAATTAAGGATGGATTATATTCAATGAAACGATGATGGTAATGATGTGGGACGGCACAGGACAGCACAAACATGAAACGACGGGGCGGATTTTTCTACGGCCAATCCAACCAATCAAAAGCAACCCAATTAAATTAACCCGGTTGAATGATTGACAAAAGTCAACCACCCGCCCGTGTCAATGGCGTGGGTTAGTTTTGACTGGTCGGAATTAGCTTTCGAAAGCCCCAAGCTTAATGTCTTTCATTTGCTATATAAAAAGACTAATATTGCGGCGTTGATTCACAAGTGTGTTATTTTATTTCCTTGAATTACTTATTAATGCCGTTTCACAACATTTAAATGAGACAAAATAGTTTAATAAAACACTACACAAAAGAATGTAGTTGTTAGATAACTACGTTTATTTACTCTGTTCTAATCCTCTAGACAAATGCGTTATCGATTAGGCCACAAATAGCTGTATACAGAGAAATTTTAACCACGCCCACTTACTTCAATGAATGGGAAACACTAGGATTTCATGCTCGTTTCTGGCTGAGCAAACACAGGTAACGCGTTAGATTATAAAGAATGTTTGTACTGAAAGAGCGTGGTTAGCTGTTTGCTTTACTGCTGGTCCACCCACCCACACACACATGAGACATGTAGATAAATAAAAATACAACTGTTTAAATAAATGCAGTTTTAGCCCAAACGATAATAAAAAGTTTTATTTACATGTATTATATACTCCATTACAGTCACGTGGGGGTGCACAATTATACCTCTCCTACAGGTAATAGCAGATGACACATAATACAAGGGAACTTAGTGAATAGAGTGTTACGAGTGGTTGATTTATACATAAAGGATTTATCTCCCTTGAATCGTTTCAGGAGTATACAAATTTTATACTGTGACCTGTCTTTTTGACAGAGCAGTTTTAATTATATTTTCTGCAACAAATCGTATTGAAGTCCCACAAATGTCAAAGTATCTACTGGCCACATTTATTGATAAAAGATTCTCTCCTCGTTGGTTTCTAAATCAAACGATTTGACCCCCACCCCCTCTAGGGCGTTTTGCGTGCCAACCAGCGTTGCTTTTTAAAAGGTTAACGCGCTGCGAGACGGCTTGAAGATTCTCAAGACAATTATCAGTCTTCACGCAATTTATGTGATCAATAACAAGGCCGTCTTCGATTAATCCGTAAAATGCTTCATAAATGGCTCTTTGACAGAGATGTTTTATTTCCAGCACTAAACATCACATATCCCATATTATTCAGAAATTCAACCGATTTTTTTAGTCTGCTGTGCCTGACAACACCATCACTGGAGGCTTCGTAATTAACAAGCTCCGGATGTGGTCTGAAATCTTGGCTCATTTGTATAATAATACTATTTGTCTCATTTATATCTGCTTTAATTATAAATCTCTGGATATAATCTTGAGGGGTCTTGATGACTTTGTCATTGAATGGGTCATTGATTCGTTTGTCATAATAGCGCTTTAGTTCTCTGTATCGTTTGCCGCCACAAATGAGGCATAATTGTGATTTTCCCCTGACGCCCACCCTACATCGGAGGCATGGGAGAGGGCCAAGGGAACCGTTGCGAACGCTTTGTAAATGATACCCACATAATTCGTCTCTGCATGATTTGTTACACGGGGTTGTTGATCCTATCATAAGCCATTTGCAGTGATTCCATATATATAAATTTTCTATTTAAATTCTTGTTTTAATTATATGAATGAGGAATTCGAAAGATTATCAGCGATTAAGCCCTACAAAAATGTTAAATTCAATCTCGATAGAGTCTCTAATACACCAAAACGTCTAATCAGTGATAGAACTATACTGAAGGAGTTTAAGAGATTATCGAAAATTAAGCCTCGGAAAAAAACTAAATTCATTGATTATAATATGAAAAAATTCCAAAGATTATCGAAAATTAAACCCTGGAAAAATACTAAATTCAGTCCTAATAGGGAGTTCCAAAGATTATCGAAAATTAGGCCCTTTAAAAATAGTAAATTCAATCTCGATAGAGTCTCTGATACACCAAAAGGTCTAGTCGGTGATAGAAAAATACTGGGCAAAATCAGGAAGTGTTTTAATGAATTCTACCGAGACGGTGCAGTATTCTGTTGGTCGACATTTCGAATTATTGATGAAGATGTCAATGTACCCAAGATCGATGCTACTATGAACGATGGAAGAGCAGCTGAGATAATTTCACACCTTGGTCCGCCAAGGGGCTGGAAATCCAAGGGTAAATTGCAAAGCAATTCCCAACAGAACTATTTTTTCAGAATAAAATTCATTATCGAAGTCGAAGGTAAATGGATTATCAGGGATAATTTGAACCAATCATCAAGATAAAAAAGCTGTCATTGTGAGTAGAGATTCCAAACCAGGAATTCTAACTGGAATTGACAAACCATACTACGAGAGATCTTATTCTGTAACAGCAATCGTTTATGGAATATATCCGTTAAATGATAAACCCAATATTGCAAAACTAGCTCCTATGAAATATTCTAGTTCACTGAATTGTGTAGCAACACGGGTAATGGAACACTTCACAAATGCATCCCGAGGAAATAAATTAACTGATCTGCGACGTAGAAAAATAACCGAATGGGAACTGACAGTGAAACAGCACGGTGCAAAGATTTCTGATATAGCTAAATTAGAAACATTATTATGATTCCCAATAACCGTTATGACGATAACCGTAGAAGTATTACACGAACCGAAATATAACAAAAATGGAGCGCCAATACAAATTATTGATGATAACGAACACGCGTGGACACCTGCAGTAACAATATTTCCACGAGATAGAACCGTGAGATATATCCCCCCCGGAATTCCTCGGGGATGTTTTTTATGAAAAGAAATTATTTGATGCTATTCATGCGTTGTGTAAAGATGATCCTGTGTCAGTGTGGTTACTTAGTAGTGCTGGTTCCAAATCAGGATTTGATCAATTTGTAAGACAAAATGGTGAATTATATCGCGTTGAAGAGTTAGATACTAGAATGAGAAAAATTGCTAATGATTTTTCACCGGAGAGTTTCCATTACAAACTATTAGATATCTTGTGTGCAGTAACACTCCAAATATGATCAGTAGCCCTTTTTGTGCCACCTTCAAGCTCTCCTGGTTCGTATAAATACCTAACAGTGACATTACTACCAAGGATTGGTTGGGAAACGCTATAATCCTTTTGTGAAATTCTTCGAATTTACATTTTAGGTATAGACTTCTTTTTAATCATGTTGATAGGTTTCATGTTGATTGTTCTAGTAATCTCATTATTCAGTGCGGTAATCACAGCTGGTAACGTTTTGACCCATTCACGGGATCGCTTTTCTTGAATAAATTCTTTTGCGTATTGATATCCAAATAACCGCTCAGCAAGAGTCCGATTAAATCGTTCAGCAATTGCCTGATCGCGATGTAACGCAGTATGTCCTCGTCTGATGGTGACATTATGATGTTTCATTGTTGATAACACTGCACCCTGAAATTCCTTGCCAGGATCAACTTGTAACGGATTTGGAAAACGCAGAGGACTCTTTCGATAAATCCTTTCAAATTCAGAAGCTACTTCAGGTGATGATTTTGTTTTTAACGGCTCTACTTGTTTGTATCGACTCGCAATATCAACTACAGTTAACGCATATTTGTAACCGTTGTCATGAGGTAAAAATAATATATAAGCCTGTTGAACTTCATTAGGGACAGTCACATCAAAATGCGAGTAATTAATTTGTTTAGGCGCTGGTAGATAAATGTGCCATATAGCTTGTTTGGATAACCAATTAGCCGCATTAGCCTTTTTCACTTTTGCTGCGCTAGCGAGTTGATTGATTGCTGCTTTACCCCGCCAGTATCCCTTTGGAGAATAATAAATAGAGTCCATGTTGTTATTAATTACCAGCGCCCATCATTAATTTGCCTTTCATAGCTGATTTTACCAACCACGAAGCCAACTTGTCTTTGAAGGATTTATCAGGAATAGCATTTAACGCATGAATTAATTTCACATCCGCTAGATGCCTGTGTTGCAGGTTGTTGCTTTTATATGCAACATCATGAGCATGACACACCTTACCAATGGCGTTTATTGGATCTTCACCACGTCGAGGTTGATTTTGATCATCAAGTCTGATATCTAATGGTGTTCCGGGCCACAGTAGCTATATCCTGTAAGATGTTTTTCTCCTGGATACTTTGCCCATGGGGTTCCAGGGAGCTTTGCCAATTTGGCTGCGATATCACCTCTTCGTTTTTTTTTAAGGTTCCTTGGGTTTTCCAATGGAAACAAATCTAAATTTCTTTGTACTACATTGTACGCATATACCAGAAAGCGCTGATCGGTGTTTTTTAGTTGTAATTGTCGTTAAGTCATCTGTGCCAGTACGCGTTTTACACTTCACACAATATAGATCCATAATTTATGTATAAGGATATGGATATAATTGATTTTTCAGCGACTAAAACAAGAGAACCAGTTAAGCTTCATGCAGCGCTACCAAACTATATCGGGATGATTATAATCGGGCCATCTGTTTAATGATGAGATGGATGAAGTGGGATAAGTTGTATTTAGTTGCTCCTGGCGTAGATGATCAACGATGCTATGAAGTGCTAAAATATTTTAACGAGAATGCATCAGAGATTAAAGGTGAGAACGTCGTTGATTTTATAACTGATATTGACGAGGCACCATCCGTGGATGACCTTGATGGAAGCATTAACAAGTTAGTCGTAAACGACGATGTGATGCTGGATAAACAAACAAACTCAGCTTGAATATTTTCTCGAGGCAGGCACAAAAACACTGACGTTATATATGTCACTCAACGATACATTCAGATTTCAAAAGTGATCAGAGATAACTGTAATATTATTGCTGTATTCAACGGCGTTGATACAAATACGTTACGAAATATTTGGCAGACATGGTGTTCCGATATGGACTTCAATCAATTTCGAAATTTCTTTAGTAATGCTCAGTCAACCCCGTACGGATTTGTAACAATAAATTTACATGATCCTAAGACACGATATCGTATCGGACTCGATCAAATATTCGGTTAAAATCATTTATTTTTTTTGTTAACCAGAACTGAAAGTTCCAACAGCAGAGGGGGTGAACGACAAGAATGTTGCGACCAAAATTGATTGAAAAATCGCAAAGTCTCCGTTTGCCAAATGGGGACATTCTTTGTTTTGGTTAAAATATGAGATTTCGAAGGAAGGCTCTATTTTTCGTTTTGTGGTTTCAATCAATTTTTTGTCGGAAAAAGTTGTAGGGTTTACACCCTCTTCTGCTTGGGGTCATATTTGGTATAACATAATCCACCACGGCCAAAATCAACAAAACTTGACTCGACATCTGAAAGAAATGCAGCTCTTGTTGGTTTCCATAGATTTCTCTTTCTCGCGAAATGAGCTGCAACTGATGGGATTGTAAAAAAGTTTGTTTGCAATTGTTCGTCGTATTCGATTGAAAAAAAGAGCTATTTTTCTACCCTTGTCATGTAGGGATTCAGTACGGTATATTTCACTGTTGGGTCATACAAATTGATCGAATGTACAATCTTTGTTTGCATAACTCTGAAAGAACTACACTGACAAAGAATCGTTTTTACGTAACTCGTAAATAAAATCAACTAAATTCCCCCTCTTCGAGAACTCCACGGGTAGATCTTTGATGGTTCTATCCCGCGAAATATTGTTACCGCGGAGGTCCACGCGTGTGCATTAGGGTCAATAATTTTGATTGGAGATCCTCTCGATTTATATTTAGATTCATATAAAACGTCTCCTGTTATCGTCGTTTCGGTTATTGTAAATATTAATATCCTTTCTAGTTCGGCTACATTTTGAATTGTACTACCGCTCTCCCTTACTGCTTACCCCCATTCGTTTATTGTTTATCGTCTTAGATTCGTCAAATTGTTTCACGAAACGCATTTATAAAATGCTCTATTATTCGTACGGCTACACAATGTTTCATTGCGTTTAGTTTCTCAATACTCGGTTTGTCATTTAACGGATAGATCCCATACAATACCACGGTTTCAGGATAGGATCTCTCGTAAAACAGTTTGTCAATCCCAGTCAGCATTCCTGTTTGGCATCCTGACTCACAGTGACAGTTATCTTTCAGAATGGGTTCAAATTTGTCTGAGATCCACATTTAACGCAATCTAGATCAATATTTATTTTATGATACATCACGAATGTATTTGATTTTTTTGGCAACAAGAAAACGAGAACGTGTTAAACACCTTGCACCGCCAACAAATTAAATTAGTACGTCTATCATAAATCCATATGTAAGAAGAAAGACATGTTTTTTTTAAAAAAAAAAATAATAATGAGGTGGTTCAAATGGAATATATTGTATTTGGAAGCACCATCTGGGGATTCTATCAAAAGTGATATATATATATATATATATATATATATATATATATATATATATTTATATATATATTTATATATATACCAGATGCAAGACAGTATGTTTAAGTTGGTAAAATTATCAAAATCACTATTAAATATATGATTATGCTAGCTTCCATAGACACAACACAGTTAATACTGTAACAGAATTGTTACCGAGATGAGGGTGGATTAAATGAACAATACAAACACAATTTGTGAAAGAAAATATAAATTTATGTAATAAATTATAAATGAAAAAAATACAGATGTAACAACACAATAATTCATGCACTCAACCCACAATTACACTCACAACCATTCACATTACATGAACAAATTAAATATTAATACAAAAGGAATCTCAGATGTAAAGGGATCTCTTGGACTATACACAGATCCAAGGATCCTTTACGAAAGTTAAATTAATGCAAGTATAAATTACGAAAAATGAACACAAACGACAAACTATACTATCGCACGATGGTTTGCGATAACTAGCACGACTATATACTTGTATTCAATCAAGTTGCTAGCTTTTATTGATATCTATGCGATCACTTGAAATATTATTGTGATCTGACATAAGCATGCAAATACAACAATGTATTAAATTGTATTACAACTTCAATACACATATGTGTCTCGACCCCGTATAACCGCACGATTCAGCAACAGTTGAATCGTCTCCCAGTTTCCCCGAAAACCTAGGGTTGACCAATACTATTATCGGACGTTTCCCTTCACGGATCCACCACAGTTATACGTTCAGACAACATACAACATCTACCAGAACCAACGGTTCCTCACTACCCTAGATGTCGACCCGGATGTTTTACAACTCAGACAGCTCCGACACTCCGACTTCTAGCTTTCCGGATATTTACACGTTACACAGATGTTGACGAACAGACAGTTCGACACACAGACAGATATTTCAATTCCGTTTGCACAAATTAACGGCACAATCACATTCAGATATTTATACAGAGATGTTCCACAACAAATCAGACGATATCAAAGACGTTTATCAAAAGATGGTATCAGATGTGTTAACAGCTACGGTATCAGAAATGGTATCAACTACGTTAGCAGCTACGGTATCAGATCTACGGTATCAGATCTACGGTATCAGAAACATTGACATCTACGGTATCAGCGATTATCAGATCTATGGTAACAGCGATTGTCAGCTACAGTATCAGAAACACGGTTACAGATCTACGTTATCAGATCTACGGTATCAGATCTACGGTATCAGAAACACGGTAACAGAAACATTGACATCTACGGTATCAGCGATTATCAGATCTATGGTAACAGCGATTGTCAGCTACAGTATCAGAAACACGGTAACAGCTACAATAAACAAAACCAGACTAATAATAGTTGTCTCAAAAATAATCTAAGCCGTAGATTACGATATTGCATTTAGAGTCTAAAAGTGACTAGTAATTCCAAATATTCCACGTTTAATTGCAATAAAAGCATCATTATACGAAATGATACTCTGAATAAAATTCACAATAAAACGAAAATGTAAATTTAACACTAACCCCTTTGGCTGGAGATTGCAAGACGAGCTTATCTATCCTTCGATTAGATATTTTGGTTCCCGTAAATATTATGAGAAATATCTCGCCTTATATACTCTCTATAGGTGAACAAAAATCACATCGAGCTTGCCGTGCACCACGTGAAACGAGTATTTCGGATTTCATGTAAATAACAAACTGGCACATGCTAATCGTTACACGCCACTTAATCACCCCAGGTAATGCGTGTACGACGAAATCAAGAAAATGGTGAGTTTCGTTTGCAATTCAAGAAGAACAAAAATCAGTTCAATTTTCGCCTAATTCTGTGACAAATACAAGATGGAGCAAATGTCAAAATCACTTTAATATATATGTTTAAACGACACTTTTGTTAGACGCAGGATGGGAACTTTTAGATGTGCGAAGTGCCATTAATCACTATAAAATATCCTGACGCGAATATTTAATTGTTGTTAGCCATCAGCGGGTAGTCGGGCTACACGAGTTTTGAATTGTGTATAAACGATATATATCCTTGATATCTGCAAACCAGTGTCAACATTTCGCACACGTACTTTTAATGTCATCAACTACTTATATGCATCTGCCTCATGATTGTGTACAAAATAAAGAAATATCTCCATTGAGGGTTACTGACGTCCTTTTTTTCTTAAGAAATTCTAAGTTAACTCCACGTGTGTCAAATAGCAGTCGATATCCTTCCAGCGAGTTTAATCTGTTATTTATCTGACATGTGACGAATTTATGTCGTTATGCCGATACTCCCCGTTGTAATGATATATAACATGTAAATAACCAGGCTGCACCACCATGAATAATATCTCTGGTCATTGTGAACTATGATAACAGTGATTTACCATCCGATTTCTCACATGAGATCATGGGCCCTCTCAGTGTGGTGGCGGATTGAACAAAACATCTGAAGCACTTGAATTTCATTGTGTCTGTATACTAGGGCTAAATCTTGTAGGTTGCGAGGAAAGAGAAGCTACGCTATTATATCAGATACTTAGATAAACATTTGTATAACCTTTAGCATGAAGTATGTTTAGATACTATATATTATCTTTACCGAATTCACTAAAAGTGGCCTGCCGAAACAATAATGGATTATGTTATCATTTCTTAACTGATGCTGAACTCTAACTATAGTCCCTTTGAATGGTCATTCTTGATTGAATTACCTGTGTCCTGCATCTTGCGGTCGCTACGGTTATAAATAGACAACTAACTATAAAAGACAGCCGTCGATAGTCATCTGCAGTCAATGCAGTTATTACTGACAGCGGCAGGGATACTTTTATTTGTATACTTTACAAACAACATTTGTGTTGGTTCGACAGATTGTATAATTTTAAGTGGCTTTTCTAACAAGTATTCCGGTGTGTTTCGCGCCAAATATAACCTTTCTAATAATTCTGCTATATCCAAAGAATATGAGACAGCTGCATTCAGAATGCATTCTTTGTTACATTTCTATTTTTGAAATGATCAAATGCAACTTTCGCAAACATCACTGCTGGCGCGGAAGATTTCGTAAAATCATTACGGTATCGCACAAGATCAAGTATAGACATTAAAATAAACATTTTTGAGACATGATTCAATATTTGTTGTATCGTTTTACACGAAGGCCGATCCGCAAAATTTCATTTCCTGCTATCAGACTTGTAGTGATATAATTTTTCTTTTTAGGATAGTGGCTTACAATCCAGCTCTGCCAGTTTTTGATTCGCGATGTGATTTGTTATTTTACTGATATTTGCAGGGATAACGTCGGTGCTGGCCATTTTCACTGTGAGCGCTTTTACCTGTTTCAGTGCATTTCATGATATTGATCTACTGCAGTAAGATAATTTGGTTATATCGGACCAGTCAAGATTTTATGATTAACTTCTTGTTGCACACATAACACTTGATTATGAAACTATTTGCGATTGATGTAGTTATCATATTAGCTTTTCTAAAAAAATATGAATGCCTTTGAAAATAAATCACGTATATCAGTAATTTCAAGTTTTGAATGTGTTGTATACCTCTCTAGATTTGTCATTAATACAAGTCCTTTAGAACCTATTGTTTCATCTCCTTCCTAAACAGGTCGGTAGATGGAGGGTGATCAGCAGCTATACGAGTTAGAAAATCTTGTAATACCTTCTTTGTTTTGTTGGTTCTCGCTGCTATTATTTATGTGTCCTCAGCGAGATGTCTTACTGTTGCATCAAGTAGCAAATTGCATATCTTTCTGGATGCTTTGTGACATGTCAAATTAATTAATAAGCACTTTCCGCAAATTCCACTTAAAATTATTGACGTTCTTGTGGATTTTTTTTTACATGGTCACGAACAGGAATACATTATTTTGCAATATTGCTTTTAATATCTCCACATTATTTAGCTGTATGTTGCTACATAACTAGTGCAGTTTATTTTATAATAATAATCTAATTGACAGCATTAGAGAAGCAGCGACCAAAAATTTAGATTAGTGAATACTTGCTCTCTGCCGTTTTTCAATAATATTTAGCAAAGAAGTTTTATAACAAAAAAAAAATTCAATGACAATGTATACCTAGAGAGTTAAAACAAGATGTTGAATTGTAGAAATATTTTTTGAAGCTAAGGAAGAAAGAAACCATTCAATATTTTTTTTGTAAATATTTCCCATGATGATATATCCTCAAACACACACATACAAACACTAATACAACAAGAATAACAACATCTTATTAGTCGAATTCAATGCAGTTAGAGTGCGTGTGTGAAGCCTTAACCATGAAGGAAACAATCATACTGTCATGCTGACATTTAAATGAGTTAAACGTTAGTAATCATGACAAATATGTACTATAAACGATAGACAAAATTGATAATAGCATTCTACAATATTACTAGAAGCAGCTGGTGTACTAGGATGCCTAAGAAGTTATAGGGTTGTGTCGACTGCAACTGCGCATTTCACACTAACTATAGACCGAATGCTGCATGCAAAATATCGGTAGAACTTTGTTTTGTATAATGATAACACCAGACAAAGTTTGACGAACATTGGACATTTTTTTTAAAATAAAATCAGACCAGTACATTTGATGTAGATTTGCCTGCAATAAAACCAACATCACCAGCAATAGTACCTACCATTAAAACACTAGGACTGTCAAATCAATACAATTTACATTATGACACAATCGATGATGATCATAAAAGAATTATCAAGCATTTATTGAATACAGTTGATTGCATGTAATTCTTTTAGAAAGCATTTATCCTTTTAATGATCATGTAATGCAACATCAATGCAGCGAAAAACAACAATCACATTATTTAATAGCTATTATAATCTCATTACCAGTTATTAGTGACAAAGCATCTTTGGTGTTATAAGTGTAGAACTTTCTAGAACTGGCTACTGGGTACAATGCAAAAAGTATGTCCAACTTATCCTATATCCCTGATGCAAACGAACCTTCGGTTTAATATGTTGGCCTCATCATAACCGGCCACTTCAACCCTTAGATAACTAGTGCGGTTTTCGATGGACGAACCAAACACATATTGACAACGAAAAAAGTATTACCCGCGATATTTCTGTACATACTGTCATAGTACAATTGTATTTTATAGCTGTTAACTATATAAATATTGTATTTATATCACATACGAAAATACATATAAGCACTTTAAACTGAGTTAAGATATACTCCTGGCGACATAGTTTTGAATGAATGAACTACTCACACCCCAGCGATTTGTTATTCACATTCATTAAATCAGTTTATGACACACTCATGATTTAAGCATGATATGGTTCATACGAAGGAAATAGTGCACTGGACCTGTACAATCAGTTATTAATGTACTGACGTATGGAAATTAGCGTGGAATATACATAAAGTTAAATGACTCAATATTGTGCTTTAATTAACATTGATAAAGACTGTACAATTCTTTCTCTCCCAATCTCTTTTTCTTGCTTGGTTTATTCTCTCTCTCTCTCTCTCTCTCTCTCTCTCTCTCTCTCTCTCTCTCTCTCTCTCTCTCTCTCTCTCTCTCTCATTTAGACGGCTTCGCTAGCATTACCACCAATAATCGGGCAAATGACATCGTCGTATGACAAAAGCAAAAAGCCACAGCTCTCGTATTTTCATTGATGATTGCCTTTGTCTAGCTACGTGATACGTGAATCCAGAGAGAGAGAGAGAGAGAGAGAGAGAGAGAGAGAGAGAGAGAGAGAGAGAGAGAGAGAGAGAGAGAGGAAGAGAGAGATATTTTATTTGTCTCTTTTAACGGAGCACTAGAACGTTTAAGCTATTTAAGTTCATTGAATATGTTATATGTTTAAACGCTTAAAATGGCAAAAGGTTTTATATCAGCCAGAAAAATCAATAATCAAAACTTTCAAAGTAACACAGTAAGATGGTAACATTTATACATAAATCTCCAAAATCAATGAGATTTGTAAATGGAGTATGATAATGAAGACAGATGAAGAGACTTTTAAAACAAGGGCTGGTATTTACATTACATATTAATGCTCTTAGCGATGACAGTTTTTCTTAAATGTTTAAATCATTAATCACGAATACAAAACACAACTACAAAAACTACGGCGATACTTCCAAGAACTTATTTTTGACATAACGAAATTTTCATATCAAAATACTTGCCAGCTGCATTTATTGATCGAAATAGTTTTCCTCATACGTCTCAGCATGTATAGATGTGACAGGTCTCAAAAAGTTTGTATACATTCCTGTACGACCACGTTCGGTGTTCTCACTTTGAGTGATAGCTTTAATCTTATCTAAGGAGTTGTTTTATTGGATCTGAATCAATGTTGTAACTCATACGGCTGTCTTTGATCACCATAAAGAAACATTCAAAAACTATCCGATAACAATATTTGCTTTTTTCCAACACTAAATATTTAAATACACTGATTATTGTCAAACCCTACTGGTATTTGCAGCCGGCAGTTTTTTTTTACTACACCATCCCATCACGAGTCGGTTCTTGATAACGATATGCTTTACAAATTCCTAATTCATTAAATACTATCTCGCTAAACATAATATTGATGTGGCAACGTCATCATCATTCTGAGTAGATTCAATCTCTCTTCAATCAGTCATATATGTAGCGCTACCAATCAGAACCCTAATAACATTGTTAACAAAACAATTAGGCACATTTCCTGCATTTGGCGTATTATCGGCAACATTTCTTACAAATTCTCCTTCTACTTTAACAAATGCTTCAGCCGGTAGGTAATATCTGCTTGTATCCTGAACATGAAGTTCAATTATTCCTCGTTCATTTTGTTATATTGCGTTAAAAGAATAAAATTGATAGTCGCGTAAGGATTCATCTTTGAGAACTGGTGCGTCCATATCCAATGTTGTGTCAGGTGAATGTTTTATCATTTGATTTTTTTTATTTCTTGATCTAAATCACGACCTCTCTGACTTTGTCAAACCACATCCTGTTACTAAAATTTTCAGTAATAATTATTTTTATTTCATCAGATCCTTGATTAATTAACTCCACTAATTTTATATCCGAGGCTTGATTTATAAGTTTACTGTTATTTGCGGGCATTACTTCCGTAGAAGCAATGTTCATTTGATGCGGTTTACGTCGTATTAATCGTGTTAGTCTTTCCTTGGCTACAGAAAATAACTTACTGGCAATATTATCAGTGACACCAGGAGCTATTTCGCCAAACAAAATAATTGCTGTCATCGACAACTATTTTGCGTTTGGTGCTATTTTGGGAGCAATTCTTACACAAAAGCATTGAATAACATTATGAATACCGTCTCCGTAAATTGTTTTATAAACAGGAAATTGTAATTTTACTACTTTGACCATAGTCGGTTTACGATGATGGTGATGTATGATTATCTTTTTTGTTATCGTTTTCCGTAATCGGACAACAATTGGTTTCTGTGGTAACCGTCAATGAGTCCCAGCATACGCCGTTATCCATGACACAAACTTAAATTATTCGGTGAAAAATATATGCGGCTTCATGAAATATGTCTGGTGAGTCATTTCCAGCTTGCGCTCCTCCTATGAGAAAGATTATTATTGGTACAGGCAATAAGACCACTCACCCTAACAACGCTTGGAGAAAAAACACTTTCAGTTTCTCTCTCCTCTTCTTGGTCATTAAATAGTCTTAAGGGTGATCTTTATTTAAGTTGATTACATCCTTTCTCAAATTCTGACACAAATCTTTAATGTTTTATGTGCTGCTGCGTTGAACGAGGTTTTTGCTTAAGCTCTCTATCAAGTATTTTCATTTTTTCAACAATTGCATACAATCCATAATATTCACGTTTGTCCTGTTTTTTGTTGTAATATATACGATATATCTATAATATAGTTATCGTTATTTACGTTCCCATAACTGGTTTTTAAAATTTAGATTTATCATACACACTAAGTAGTATGTTCGATAGCTAGATAGATAGATAGATAGATAGATAGATATAGATATATATATAGATAGATAGACAGACAGATATATAGATAGACAGACAGATAGATAGATAGATAGATAGATAGATAGATAGATAGATAGATAGATAGATAGATAGATAGATAGATAGATAGATGGATGGATGGATGGATGGATGGATGGATGGATGGATGGATGGATGGATGGATGGATAGATAGATAGATAGATAGATAGATAGATAGATAGATAGATAGATAGATAGATAGATAGATAGATAGATATATAAATATGTATTTAGTTAGAGAGTTAGGTAGGTAGTTAGATAGATAGTTAGTTAGATCGATATATATATATATATATATATATATATATATATATATATATATATATATATATATATATATATATATAATAATAATAATAATAATGGTCATAATGCTCTTAATCTTTAAAGGCTCTAAATGCTTTACGCCATAAATATTGATATGACTACACGACAGAACAACAAATGACAAAAACAATGAAATTGGAAAACAAAAACATGCTCTGAATATAGAAGATACAAAACATGATTAGGTCGCTATGTGTGTCCATGTAGTCGAACCTGGTGATTCTTTAGAGCACTCTTAAAAGGGACCACTATGTCTTTGTGTCTAATTTAATGGGTAATTCGTTCCACGTCGCCGGGCCCTGGTATACAAACGAACGTTGTCCATATGACTATGTTTTCACCTTGCGACCAATACAATGAGTATACGATTATCAGATGACCAGCGTAATGGTCTAGCTGGTGTATACACATGGGTGAGGCTGGACAGGTATATTAAACTGGAGTCTGTCATTAAAATATAGCACAGATAACAAATTTTGTGTTTGATTCTGTATCGAATTGATCGCCTGTGTAGGCTAGAAAGCAGTGGTGAGTTGTGCTCTGATCGAATTGCTCTAACGATGATTGGTGCAGCTGTGTTTTTAACTTTTTGAAGTTTCTAGAGTAAATATTGTGATGAACCAGACATAACTGATTTACAATAGTCCAGTATTGAAAGTACTAAAGAACACACAAGTGGTTTCGTGGCATCAACTGAGAGATATTTACGAATGGAACTGATGCGTCTCAATTCAAGATATGCAGCCCTGCAGATGCTCATGACATATTGGTGCAATGTGAGAGTACTGTCATGAGTAACACCTATATTCCGTACTGACTGTGAGAATTTAATGTTGTTGGTGTTGCTGATATTTATTGTCTGAGGTAAAGGATGTGAATAAGAAAGTCTTTGTGTTGTGATAATAATAGCCTCAGTTTTATCGTCATTCATCTGCAGCTTGTTACGTGTCATCCATGATTTCACATCCGAAATACACTTCTCTACTTCATGGATGGGCGGATCAACTTCAGTTGGGTGGCTAGACATGTATATTTGGGTGTCATCAGCGTACAATCGGTGAGACACTGTGTTATAATATATGACACTTGAGAGCGGCTGAGTGTACACAATTAAGAGAATAGGTCCAAGAACAGATCCCTGTGGAACACGTCAAGTGGGCTGGAGTGTATTCCATTTGCAGATATAATTTGTGTCCTGTTCACTAAGTAGGAATTGAACCTTGTAAGGCTATATTCTGAATGTCAAATACATGCTGGAGACGGTGAAGTAATATATGATGGTCTATTGTGTCAAATGATGCAGATAAATCTAGGAGAGTGAGGACTGTAATCTTTCCACTATCCAAAGCAGAGAGAATGTCACAAAATACTTTCAGAAGAGTAGTTTCCGTACTGAGGCAAGGGCGGTATGCAGAATGTACATTGCTAAAAAGACTGTTTGAATTAAAATGAGATACAAGTTGAGTTAGAACAACCTTTTCTAAGATTTTTTTTTATATGAAAGGGAGATTAGGAACTGGGCGGTAGTTCTTTAAATCGTTATGGTCCAGTGTTGGTTTCTTCAGCAGTGGCTTTACGATGGCAGTTTTGAAAAATGATGGAAATTCCCCTGATGAGATAGAGATATTAATAACATCAGTAAGTGACGGCGCTATTGGTTCTAAGCACTCGAGCAGCAGTGATTTCGGAATTGGATCAAGTTCAGAAGACTTTGGTTCACATTTTGTCACAATTGTCCGTACTAAATCTATAGAAAGAGGTTCATATGCTCCTAACGGTTGTCGCTGAAAGTCTGCATCATACCTGTATGGTTACTAATCTGTTGAAATTGTACTGTCAAGCGAATCTCTAATGGTTTGAACTAAGTCATTGAAGAAATTTGCAAATTGGTTTGGTAGGTCTAGTGGAGAGAAAGTCTTTGGAAGGGGTGTACATTTGTTCCTTGACATTTGTTTGTTATCTATCCAACATACATGCGTTCGTACGTATGTACATACATACATACATACATACATACATACATACATACATACATACATACATACATACATACATACATACATACATACATACATACATACATACATACATACATACATACATACATACATACATACATACATACATACATACATACATATATGTTTGGTAGACACTATTCAGAAAGGAAGGGAGCTCCGATAATTTTATTAAGAGAAATGCTCAATTTAATAATAGTGTTTTTTTTGTAAGTGAAGCTTTTATATCATATGGGAAATAAAATGAGGTTTTGTTACGAAAAGAAAAGAAATATGATTAAAAATTCAAAACAGCAAAAGTTCTTTGTATTATAATTTTCAGTAAATGTACAAAAAGAGACGATTTGTTTATCGTTATTGTTTTTGTAAAAATTAACGTCATTGTTTAGCACATGATAGGCTATAAATTGCGCCATTAATAATCGTGCAGTAGGTACTTGTGAAAACAACTGAAAGAACCACATACTGACGAGAATCTCACATGATAGGCTAGAAATTGCGGCCTTTAATAATCGTGGAGTAAGTACTTCTGAAAACCACTAAATGAACCACATACCGACGAGAATCTACTTGGAAGCTATTCTCACATTGACTGAATCGTAGACTTGACCCCAGGCAGAACAGGACGATATGATTATAAACAACTCTATCCAAGATTAACTTTATATTATGTTGAACTTGATTTTATAATGGATGATGCAACGAAAAGAAATATATTCGTAAGTTAAAAAACACGTACTTGTCTAGCGGAACACGAGTATGTACAATTATTGATTACATCGATGGCAAGGAATCTCAGATTAGTTATTTAACATGCACAATGCTCACGTATGTTTCTAATAATGTAATATCGATGGCGAGTAGATTTCCTGACATCGCTGTCTGACAATTTATTCAGAGTTGCTGACTCAGTTGTATATAAGTAGTATTTACGATGTATCATGCGATAATGAAGAATAAAACAATAAATAATACCTACATAGTATTAATCCGCCTACGTTGAAATACAAGATATTTATGATATATATAATCGCATTTTAATAATTCATCAGCCCCATGTGTAAGTGAATGAGTGACTAGACAAATGGTTATATCTAAAAGGAACTGGATGTTCCTATAAAAAAACTCGTGTGTTTGAAGATTTATAGAACTTCAGGAACAAAAAAATAAAAAGAAGCAAATTCAATTGTGTATGTTTTTTATTTAAGGAATCCTTCCTCGATACGCAAATCGTTGAATTAAATGTTAATTTTTTTTATCACATACCAACCGATTTGCAAGACTGAATTTAATCTTTTCAGATGCCACATAATATGTAACATTTCATTACATATAATTTACATATAATTCCCCTATAAAAAGAGCCTGCTGTATATTATAAATGCAGTCGGAGACAAACATAGCCATGATTTGTGAGTGTGTTACGACAAAATTATGATTGTATGTTCGCCCAATGTCAAAATTTTCAAACTTTCGTAAGTATGGAAATATTAAGAATAAAATGCACACTAAAGCATTTTCGGTAACTCAAGGCAGTAGCGTAACCAAAATGAGGTCCCATATCATCTAAAACGTAACATGTACCTGATACAACAGTGCATCAATTCAAGAATGTTGTCCTCTTTAACCAAAACAGAACATTATGTACAGCCTTTGCGTCCATTTTGTATCATGCTGATTTAACAAATTCAAATACATTCCAATGAAAAATTCAAAATATCCTAATGTCACTCACAATGAAAGTAATTCAATTGTGAGAACGAATTCAAGATGAACAAACGAGTGACATACAGAGTGTAGGAGAGAGAGAGAGAGAGAGAGAGAGAGAGAGAGAGAGAGAGAGAGAGAGAAAGAGAGAGAGAGAGAGAGAGAGAGAGAGAGAGAGAGAGAGAGAGAGAGAGAGAGAGAGACGATGAATGGTTTTGGTTTCTCATAAAATACGGCTGCTACGGAGATAAATTAAAATTATTATAGTAAGACAAAAATCCTTTAAGATTTCACATACATACTAATTTGTAAAATCTCGCCTCTTAAATCAATCAAATTATTTGATTGGTCAGCGAGTTTGAAATTAATTCTTGTTAATGTGTTATTATAACATCGTATATACACTAAGTTTGTTGGTTCATCAGTTATTAGAAATACTGGAGGAGCTGTTAGTGCAAAATAATTTAAAATATAAACTTGTTGGGCTTGATTTCGAGACTTATTTGGTAACTTCCATCAATAGCATCACACACGAAATGTACTGCAACCACTGAGGATATATTCACATTAGCTGAAGCGATATGCCTACCAACACCATCTGGGTCATTATTATGTTTGAGGATAGTTGTTTCTTGTTGTGTTATTTTCTTCCATGCGGTGAGTAACAGAGAAAAGTTTTCCTGAATAAGGTCATTAACAGATTTGTTTAGTTCATTTAGGTTATACCCAGAAAATTTGAAGTCGGGTAAATCAGTTTATGTTATATTATATGCAGTCAAAAAAAATGTTTATATCCGTTCTTATCATTAATTATTACTTAAAGTATTCGTTTGTTGATATATTCCATGTCAAATACAAGCTGATTTAATATCCTAATATGCGCTATAATCTCGTCACGTTGTCTTGTTATACCAGTGAGATGCTCTTGGAAACCCTGTCATCGTCTTTCTAATTGTGTTTTATGTATTTGCTTAATCTCTTTAAAATAATCAATGATATTAGTTAAAGTAAATGCAATTGTAAAAAATTAATCAATTGATTTTCTTCAAAACCGAAATCCCAATGCATGTTATCCTTATCAAGAAATGTAAATATATCGGTTCATTTTGGATTTTTTTATATCAGACAAATCATCTCAATATGATGGGTTGATTTCATGATTTGATTGTATATCCGTGAAAAAATCAGAATTTTTAGGCTCTGGTATTTGATAAGATGTTCGAGGTAGGATTTCCTGCCATCCCAGTATAGTTCTTATTAGACTCTAACAGATGTATACGGTATACACGGATGAGTTTATTTCAATCGCGGATGATAGTGTTGGTTCGTGAACTGTTATAGCGAATTTTGACTCTTTTTCCCGTGATGGATTTTATTCTGCGTTGTAATTTGGTAGGACCCAGGTGGTAGGGAAACTATATTCCAGTTTGGAGTTCTGTCTCGTTTATTTTACTTGCAAACATCAGGGAATTTTTGGGTTGCTGACCACCAAATGGTTGTGATCTAATATTAGGCTAACTGTGGCATACTCGTACGTTTGCTTGTGCTATCTCCTTCACCGAAAAGCAGTGGGGAAATTGACACTGAATTCAGGGTTGGTTGAGGTTACTGAGATCACGGTAGTTTTCACCGGGGTGGTATTTTCTACTATTCGTTGAAGTAGTTCTTGCGATGTTGCAATTATATTCGTGTTGTTTTTCTAATTTTGACATCGCGAAATTATAAACACGTACCATCGCGGAAAACTCACTATCGGATAGTAATGTGTCATCGAGGGACGACGATATCATCGAGGATAATTGCGAGTACAAACTGGACACAACATGGAACTTAATTATGTAGTCTTGTAGTTTGCACTGGTTACACGATGATATATTTTGTATTATGGAACTTATTCCCACGATTGTTGTCGCCGCTGAAATACAAATTGGAACAGCTATCGGGGCAACCATCGTTAGCGAGGAGAGTATAATACCAGCTCCAGTAATTGCACCTGACACCGAGTACACAGTCACGTCTACGACGGTAATTGTTCGCTGATATATATTGATTTTACTTGGTACTCCTCAGTTAACGTTTTAAGCTTAGTTTGAAATTTTCTGACCTGATCATAGCGATATTGCTGTGACTATTCCAATGGCGTTGATGACATTGTATTTGCAACACAGATAGCAATTTCAATTCAGTTGTTTACCCAAATCTGCTGTAAATTCCACATGCCATGTTATTGATACCCTAGCTAGCCTATCATCGGTGGTTGTTATTGTGAATTGCCCAGTTGTATCATTGTCGATGATCGTTGAAATCATATTGTTGACCCCAGTTGAAGTCGTCGATGAAATATTAAATTGTGTCGGTGACACCATTGTTAATTTGTAGATGCCTTTGACGGTAGTGGTGATATTTAGTTTGTTGTTTGTAGGAGTCCACGCGAATGATCCGTTTTGGATCGTATATACCACGTTGATAGTTTTTGTGAAGACTTTTTGTTTTATCTAATCGGGTTATCATCGCAGGAAAATAATCTTTGATGGAATCGTGAGTATTCTTAATATATTCTATGGATTTTTTACATCCAACAGTTTTATGTCTACTTTATCTAATGAGGTTCCAAAGAATTTCTCAATGAGACTTTTACGAAAAGTTGAAACTGTCAACATGATCTTCATATTTGGATTGGAGTTCTCTTGATTATAACATAGCGGTTTTTATCTATGTTAGCTTCGGCATGGTGACCGGTGGATTTCCAAAGAAATTTAGTATCGGTGCATCAATCTTATCAATTATATTTCTTTGTAATTCAGAAAATTGATCAAATTTTGTATATGGTCGTTATACTTGTGGTTGAGTGGTTTCAATGAATTAGCCGAGGACATATAATTGTTCTCGAGTGTTGATATTTCATCCACAATATTTGAAACGAGGACGCTCGGTTTGCGCCTACCCTGATCAGAAAATACCGCGATAGTATTTTCAGCTTCATCGCTGTTTTTTAACTAAAATATCATCCAGGGAAACATTTTTTGTTTTCTCTCTTCCCTGACGATCTTGAAATACAACTATTTTATTGGGATCCACACTTGCCAGTTTTAACATTTTGGACATTTCATCTTCGATTATTTTTTTTACATCCTTGGTTGAAGATATTTCCGTTGGGGTATTTTTTCACACT
Organism: Unio delphinus; assembly: GCA_029339505.1. NCBI lineage: Eukaryota > Metazoa > Mollusca > Bivalvia > Unionida > Unionidae > Unio > Unio delphinus. The sequence continues at coordinate 3,783,370 of JAQISU010000119.1, forward strand.
TGATAAAGATCATCCCCAAATATCAATCATTATATTATAAGATCTCTCTAAAAGCGATTGTTTGTGTATTCGTGTACTATCTTATGAGGTAGTTTAGTTTGATGCTGTAATAGCGTCGAGTACATTTAATACTTCTAGGGAGAATATTGGTGAGTCGGTCATTTTCTGTGTTGGTAGCGTGGAATACCAACGAGGGATATTTAAGTGGTGCATATAGCGCATACATTCACGCGGATCAAGTGCGTACCCAAACCAGTGAGTTCCAGGTCCGGTCCTGTTATCGAGATTAAAGATACCGGTTTCAGTGTTGTTTGGTTGTTGTGGTAGTTGATCTCTCATAAAAACACGTCTAAAGCTTTTAATCGCTAATGTTTTTAGCAGCATCGAGTAAATCAAAATTCGACATTGGTAATATCTACGATACTGTTATTAAAATGTCCCTGGTATTATCAGGCAATTTCCGCTGTACCATGAATGAGGAGTTCCTAGTAGTCTTAATCCATTTCCCCTTTTTAATATCCCGGCCCAGTCGCCTTCTTAGTGCCATTCTTGCTGCGGTACCAGCGGTTCCTAACCCTGCAGCTTTTGCCACCGCTTGGAGCGCGGCTGTAACTAGTGCTGGTAACACAGCGAGAAGTTGAAATATACCACCTGTTTTTATCATTTCTTTTATCGCAGCAGCAGAGGGAGTGACCTGAACACTCTTTTTATCTTTGAAAGCATCATTGAAATGTTTAATCTGACAAGATGTCAATGACAGTTTATTATGACAACCAGACATCTGATTGTGTTTTAACGATATTTTAGTTCCACATTTTTTAGCTGATTCAGATTGAAATTTTTTAATCTGACCATGAGTCAACGTGACATTGACATGACTATATGACATTTTATTTAATACGAGATTGATCTAATTGTCTACATATTTTCCACTGGTGCATCAACTATTCCCATTCGTCCACCAACAGCTTCGAGCAGCATTGATTTATCACTGAGTATGACAGCAACTGCTCTGTAATTCGGGATAGTAATTTCAACTGCTGCATTAGTCAGAAGACTTACACGAACATGTAAATGTATACCAACGACGGCTTGTCTGGTTAGGTCAAGATGTTCCAACGAGAAGTAGTAGATGGGATATAGTCTCTTAAAATCCAACTGTGATAATTGCAAACCAGTATCCACATTATTATCACGTCCCATAAATGACAGCAGGCGATTATACGCGCCCGCTTTTTTTTTTGTTTTGATTGTTATTAAGCAAAATAACCTCGGATGGTTCCTGTTGGGCATTCATCCTCAACGATAATTCAGAAACACACAATTGATCAAATATCATATAGCTGCGTGTTTCTTTGTTGCCATGATAGCAATTATTTTCCTCCATGATCCATAAATGTTAGTAATATTTGCTCTGTGGTGATTGATGGAGTCATTATTGGAATCCACCGGGATAGTTTTGTTATATTTACTTTACCAGCAGGGACTGGAGCTGCAGAGACTGCAGCTGGAACAGGGCCAACACCACGCCATATTACATCATTATCCTCACCCCTTCACACGAGTACTACAGTATGTTTCGCTCCACAGATGTCTTTTCTAACATTATTGCAAAATCCAAATATATGACATAGTGGAATCGCGCATGAGAATAATCTACGCTTTCCTTGCAGCGTAGACATGCGTGTTGCAAATCCTAGGATGTAATTAGAATTAATGCCTTTTAGAACATCAAAGTCACCACCTGGTATAGCTTTGTGTTCAACAGAGCCATTAATTGGTGCAGATGCAGTATCTACTGGTGTCCGTAATGTAATATACTGAATATGATCAGCGTGAGCGTTTATATTCTTAGTGAACATCATAAATGGACCTGCTGCTCTTGTACAATCATCTGAATATCTAGCTAACCCCACTATTGTTGTGAAAACATCAACATAGCCCTATAGGTTCAATCTCTCTGTTATCGATCAAATATTTAGCACTATTAAATAGTGCCACGATACCATTATTGACAAAACCAATTCGTACATTTAGGTCATCTGAATATCGTGTAGTAGCATCAATTTTTGTACAAGTTCTCCTTCTACTTCAATAAATGCCTCAGCGGGTATAAAGTATTTGCTGGTATCGTGGACCTGAAGTTTCATTCTTGATCGACTATTTGGTTGTATTGCATTATAGGAATATTATTGATAATCGCGTACAGAATCATCCTTGCGCACTGGGGCATCTCAATCAAACGCTGTGTCAGGGGACGATTTGAACATTTTATTATATTTTTCTAGATCTAAATCGTGATCTCGCTCGGGATTTTAAACCACTTGCCGCTATCATATTTGCAGTAATTATTTCCTGGTTCGCTGCTCTAGGATGCTGTTTTTTGATCCATTGCTTTGTTTATTTTTTTACTAATACTCGCGGGCATAATCACCGTAGATTTTAGTTTTTCTAATGATTTTATCGCCGATGATTTTAGTACTGGTAGTGGTTTTTCCGTCGTCGAATCAGCGTGATCAGTTTGTATTTAGCCACGGAAAATGCTTTCTTGGCAACATCACCAAAAGAGCCAACACCCTCATCACGAATGACATGAGTATCTTACTATGATAACTGTTTTTCGATTGATGCTATTTGTAAAGCCATTCTTATAAATAACCCTTCAATGGCAATGCCGAGATCATTTCCATAGTATGCGTTATAAACAGGTAACCGTGAATTTACCACTTAGGTCAGAGTTAATTGATTATGGTTGTAGTGTATGATCATTTTATTTAAATGCTATTTATCTAAACGAAACTTTCTAGCATTTTCATCAATTAGTCATTGTTGTAACCGCCCGCTAGCTCATCAATAAACTCTATGTATACACCAAAATCCATGACACCACCCTCAAATAGTCATCTGAAGATATCTGCTGCCTCCTTAATTATCTCCGGTGAGTTATTTCCAGCTCATTTCCCTCCAACAAGAATTTGTAATCGTAATATATTCCCAAGAACATTGCTAGGACAATAAACAAGACCACTACCATGATATTCGTTTCCATATTTTTTAATGATACCTGTTGCACCCTGCAGCGAGGATTTTCCTATTTCAAAAAATTTTGATTGCTCTGGCATTCTGAGAAATCCAGGATTTGATTGTTATGTTTGTGTCGATTCAATCCTTTTTATTTATTTCATAAACTAATATACACTTCATATTTTCCCAAGACCCTAGCTACTTTTGTATACACAATATAGAATCCATTATGCCACGATAGTTTATTCATGGCGACATAATCAGCGTGGATATAATTTATTCTATGACGTAACCTCGTAATAAAAAATCTAGCCATCTCGTCACCTTCAAATCTCATTTTTTTTATTTTTTTCTAATTTACCCGGGATAAATTATCGTTGAAGGGAACTCGCTCAGTAGTATCACCTTCTTGTTCTTGTTAATTATCACCCTCCTGTTCTTGTTCAATATCACTCTCCTGTTCTTCTTCAAAATCACATTGTTGTTCCTGTTGAAGTCATGTAGCGGCTATTATATCACAAGGAAGTGTTTTTAAATATTTTTTTGTTTCCTTGGATCTCATTGCTATTTTGTTAAGTACTGGTACAGTATGAGTAACACCTTTCTCATTAGTAATACCAACTCTCTCAGTAGCAGTGGTTTACAGTTTAAATAACTGTTTTGTACCCGTTGAAAACTAGTTTGAAATTCCTGTCTCGCTTATAATCTCTGTCTGAGCGAATCTCTTACAGGAATATATTTCTTTATTGCAGCCAATCGCTCGCGAGCTAATCTAGCTGTTAAAGCTTCTACAACCTTTATAAATATATAATATATGATTTAAACTGTAAACGGAGGAATCAAAGATTTTTAACCACAATACCGAAAATTATCTCGTTAGTGTCTTCGAATTACTTCCTTGTTCAACGGTGACAGGGTCTCAGTGAAAGAAAAATAATAATTGATCATACCTGTTCGTAGAGACTTTGTCTGGGTGATCTGCATAATTTCAACCCATAAAAATTCGTTCAATGTGCGTAATCATACCTGCAAAACAGCGTATGCAGTGTGCAAGTAGTACAAATCTGATTAGTGTTACGTTTGTGTTTAGATGTGTTCACAACGACATTGGGATAGGCGAGAGAGGAAAGTGATGATCATTTGGTGTATTATTCTGCTTGATGATATCTTTAATCATTTTAAATCTTGAGTTTATAATGCGTCTGACCTGGTATTGTTGGCCGAGTTTAGCTCTGACTTTTGCGACTGCTGTAAAAAACAGAATGAATTTGTTCACATTGCTACAATACACAAGTGAGTCATTTACCGCATGCTGAATCAATTTAATCAGCGAATACTGGCTTGGCAAGACATATTTATTATTCTGAGCGCTATCATGAAGATCTTGAAAATCATGGAGAATCTGATTACAATCTAATTTATCTGTCAATTGTATTTTTTAATTTTTCAAATTTGAAATCTCGATTATAATGTCATTCATGTTTTCGAAATTTATTATATGATATACATATATATATATATATATATATATATATATATATATATATATATATATATATATATATATAAAATAGAGATAACTAGGGGTCAATTTTGACCCGTTTTATTTTAAGTGTGATATATTTCTTAATTAGGGACAATACAGCCTTTAACCTTTGTATTAGAGGTGTCTAAGGCACATATACCTAATTAGGGACAATACTGACTTTAACCTCTGTATTAGAGATGTAGTGTAAGGCACATTATGATACATGAATGAATCCAGTTTGAGCTCATAAATATCATTTACGTAAGGTTGATGATATGGTAGGTTAGAATTCCAGAGCTCACATATATAAGACAACACAAACCCATGCGGGACTCTTTGGTGTTATTTGCATCTTAGCAGACTCAGAGGAACCATGAAGCACAATCTCCGTGCTAGGATCTAACCCGTGAAATAACGATTTAGAACCCGAGAACGTATGCTTGGTGTATGACGTCACATTTATAAAGAATTATATGATATATTTACAAATGATTATTATATATATATATACATATATACAAAGGACAGTACATTAAAAATACTACAATACAACACATAAGGGGCTATATCTACAATCAACTGTAAATACCACTCTACCCCCAACAAAATCACCCCCGGTTGAATGCAAAAACAAATTCACACCGTGTGCCGGTGAGTGACGTAGAGTGATTTTACAGTTGAATTTCGAATGTCTTAAAGCCCTAATAAGAGAGTATGCAGTATTGTATCTAAGCTAACTAACACACGGAAATTATTGACAGTATCTAAACAAGTCCAAATACCTGAAAAAGTATCCAAAAAAATCTTAATGTTGTTGTAAATACAAATCTATTTGATTCGTTTTCTTACAGAACGACTACGCGATTATTCCCATGAGGTCACTGAACTATTTCTATAACAACAACAAAAGAGTTATCTCTTTTTCAGAAACTATATACAAAAGCCTACACGAGATATTCCCAATAATGTTAAATACATACAATACAAAATGGAATTTTAGATGAATATGAATATAATTTTTTTTTAAAAACACTTTTTGCAAGCGCTGATTTATAAATTCGTTATGCTACATATCTTATCGAAGAAATATCAATGTTTTTGCCGGCTTCATTCATTGGTTGAAATATTCTTTCTTCGTTAGTTTCTGTATTTAGTGATTTTATAGGTCTCCGTGCAACTATTGTAGAAGTACCTGTTTTCAGAATTCCGTATCCTCATTCTGAATGATATCTCGTACATTCTCCAATTTCTTAATTTCTGGACATCCATCAATGTGGTCAATTACAAAACCATCCTTGATCTATCCGTGGAAACATTCATATACCATCGGATGGTTGAGATATCTTTTTCTCCCAGCAGAAAATCGGAGAAATCCCTGATTATTGACAACACCGACTGGTTTCTTCAGACTGCGGTGTCTTACAATACCATAATGAGATGCTTCATAATCGATGACTATGGGATGTAGTTGAAATTTATATATGTTATTTGTCTTATTAATTATTTGGTTTAATTATACTAGTTTATCTAGTAATATAGTATTCAGGAGTTTGTATGATTCAGTCCTTCACAGAGTCAAAGATTTAGTTATTGACGAAGATTTTCAATCGCTTTTCATAATAAAAAGGATATTATCTCACTATATCGCTTACCACCACAATTCAGACACAGCTGCGATTTTCCTCTCAGACCCATCCCACATCGTATGCCTGATAACGGACCTAAGCTTCCACGTCGCACACGTTGTGAATGATATGCGCTGAACTCATTGCTGCATGAATTCGTACAAGCGGTCCTATCATAAGCCATTTGCAATGATACATTATATATAATTCTTTATGTAAATACTTGTTTAATCAAAGCATGGAGGAATTCGAGAGATGATCGAAAATAAAACCCTGGAAAATGCTAAATGTGTAATAAGTGTTAGAAGTATGATAGGTAGAATCCGTGATGCTTGTAAAGAATTAAAGCGCGATGGAGCATCTCACTTTTTGTCAACATTTCGAATTGATGGTAGTATTGATGCTACCATGAATAACGAAAAATCAGACGTGATAATCTCGCATCTTGACCAAAAAAATGTATATTTTTAGAGTGAAATTCCTTATCCGTTCAGAAACAGGGAATTTGGTTATACGCGACAAATTTGAACCCATCCTGAAAGATAACTGTCACTGTGAGTCAGGATGAGAAACCAGGAATGCTGACTGGGATTGACAAACCGTATTACGTGAGATCCTATCCTGTAACCGCGGTATTTTATGGGATCTATTCGTTAAATGACAAACCGACTATTGAGAAATTAAACGCAATGAAACATTCGTCGTTGAATTGTGTAGCCGTACGACTAATTGAGAAATTTATAAATGCGTTGCGTGAAACAATTTGACGAATCTAAGACGCACAACAATAAACAAATGGGGGTAAGCAGTAAGGGAGAGCGGTTCTACAATTCAAAATGTAGCCGAACTAGAAAGGATAATTAAATTTACAATAACCGTAACGACGATAACAGGATTCGTATGATATGAATCGAAATATAAATCGAGAGGATCTTCAATCAAAATTATTGGCCATAATGCACACGCGTGGACCTCCGCGGTAACAATATTTCCGAGGGATAGAGCCATAAAATATCTATCCGTGGAGTTCTCAGAGATTGGGAATTTATTTGATTTTATTTACGAGTTACGTAAAAACGATTCTGTGTCAGTGTGGTTATTTCAAAATTTGGAAAATGAAGAGCGTAAATTCGATAAATTTGTAAGACCCAACGGTGAAATATACCACACTGAATCCCTACATGACGAGATGAAAAATGTTGCTCGTGATTTTTCAACGGAACACAACGAACAATTACTAACAAACTCTTTTACAATCCCATCAGTTGCAGCTCATTTCGCGAGAAAGAGAAATCTATGGAAAATAACAAGAGCTGAATTTCTTTCAAATGTCGAGTCAAGTTGTGCTGTTTATGGCCATGGTGGATTATGGAATAGCAAATATGACCCCGAAAGCGTTGATTCGGTTGATATAAATTGCGTGTTATCCAGGGAGTTCTCTCTCGGGTACGGAGAATGCTGTGAGTATTTTAAAAGATTTTGGCATCCTACACACGAAATGACCAGTGTTGCGATTAATGGGCCACAACCTGATTTTGATTTTGATCTCACCGGATTTGCATGTGTGGTATCCTTCGAGATCGCTATAGGACTTCATTTGTGCTGTTATGCTTCGTTTGGTAGACACATCTTTGAAAAAACACTAAAACACTAATAGTGTTATAACGGTATGTGACCGATTCTAAAATACTTATATCGCTGATTGTCAGTGAAGCAATTATATCATATCATGCGCAGACTAAAGTCTGGTTACCACAACCCAATAGTCTAGCTAGTAAAATCAGAGAAAACAAAAGCAAATTTCCTTTACTCGACGAATAATACATCGTTAGGTGGTTCAAATAGATCTCTGGAGTTTGGAATAAACACGCAATAGATCTTGGTATAAAAATAATTGGTAAATTCACCCAGGGTGGAAAATACGACCAGAAGCGGTATTCTTCACCATTAACTATAAATGATGCTGAATGCGATTTTATAATCGCAGATGCAACATCCAGAGGTATATATGTCAATCATGAAGACGCTTTCTTGTCCGATGGAACAAAATTTGGTACAATTGTTACATACAACGATGGAGATAAACCTAAGTATACATACCTAATGGCGTATATGCTGGCTTATGCTTCTACCAATATACTTTCGATGATAAATAGCTTTCCTGACACCGCGGTTAGAGTTGCCACTGAATCATTTTATATAGATGTAAAATACCGCGAAGCAGTGGCTAAATTCGGACGAGTGTTGGGGATCATGCAGAAATAAAAAGAAAATACTGCGTGATTGTTATAAATCCGCAGATGTTACAATTGAAAACAAATTACTTGATACATAATCAGATAATCAGAACTATCTAATAAACCTTCGATATACAATCCTATATGTAGATATAAAACCAGAAACCAGTTATTTAAACGGATGTTGAGAGTAAGGAAGGACAACTCGCGTTATTGAATTATTTCGAGCGCAAACAAGCATGATTCCACTAACACCAACACACAGACTTGCAAGAGAGATGAAACAGAGAGGAATTAATGCTTACACTTATCACAGTTTCTTTCGATGGAAAGGTGACGAATGGACTACTGATAGAATGGGCGAGAAATATATTCCTGAAATCATCATTTGGGATGAGATATCCACCCTGTAGTTAGATGTATTATAAATGATTCTTAATTGGATATTGCTAGCGCATACAACTGTGATAATGTGTGGCGATCATCGCCAACCACCACCATTTGTCGGTTTGTGTCCACATAATTGGCAGAAGAATTTTCTAAACTGTTTTGAAGACATTCGTATCGATCATAGATCACTTGATACATAATTAGGAGAGTTTAAGAAACTAATTAGATGTCAATCGGATAAAATCCAGTGTGAAATAGCACGTGAAATATTTTCAGAAACCCAATTAAATGATCTTTTGGAAGCGTGGAGACCAAACAATTTGGTTGTAGCAAATAGAAAGATAGTCAGACACACTTCAGATGAGGTTATTTAACACGCATAAAGAAACATTTCCAACACTTTTATTGTCGCTGTGTTATAAACACACAGATTCACGAAGACAGAATATCGAAGTTGATATTCGTGTACACATGCCAGTGTCAAGAAGCCACATTTTAGTGGTAAACGATATTGTGTTAGCTGATATCGGTATTGTCAAAGATGCATTGCGTGCTGATAAATCCCCATGAAGCTTTGATACACGGCGAGGATACATTCTTCGCAGGGATTGACTATATCATATAGGATTGTTTGTATCTTAGATGACTGCATCGAGTGGTCAAATCTATTTTACTTAGCATTGTCCAGAGTACAAAAAATAAATCAACTACGAAGAATTGTTTTAGATGCTAATAACACCAGAATCAGTGATACTTTTCAGCGATGATATAATCAGAAAAAAAAAACACATTAGCTATAAACAACATTACCAACAAAAAGATAACATAAACTTTGACGTTGATGCTGAATTAATAATTGAACTGAAATAACAACAGAATAATCACTCCGCGAGTATGGTCCTAACTGCAATATTCACCATTCGATTGTACATGTCAAACAGATTATCCTTAACTTGCAAACGTACATAGACATCTTGAGGTTGAACTATTTTAGGATGTTTTATTGATTTGCATTGGAGACATAGCACGTTTCAATGCATCCTACAAGTGGAAAGAGTTTAAGGAAATGATTTAAGTATTGATGAGAATCTAAATTAGATGAATAACAGATATGTTCTACAAAATAACAAAGATAAAATCCTTTGGAGAACGACACACATTACGACGATACTGTGATCTAGAAATTAGAAGTAATGTTTCAAAACTCGAAGCTGAGTAGAAGATAATTGTTTTGTTAGACAATAAAATCAAACATAAATTCATACACTCAAATATAATCTTAATATCCTTTTGAGCTGCAGAAAAATAATGTGTACGTATACAAATCAGTTCGCAGTTTGAAATACTAAAACGTAACTTAAACAAACGAAATTCAGTTAAAATTACTTTGGAAACCGTTAGGCTTGTTTCATGTCATGCATTTAAACTTGTTGCCTAATTACGAGATGTAAGTATAGCTCTGAAGTAGTTTGTTTATGATCACTGAGGTACAGGTTTCCTTTTAGCACCCTTACATCAGTATTTGAAATCACTATTGTTGGCAACCATCAATATTTGATATTGAAAGGTAACTAAGGGTCATTCTCTTTCATTTGTATTAAATGAATAGCTAAGTCTTCAAAGGGTGACCCCATTCCTTTGTGATCATAAAAACGCTGCATTTCAGTATCCCACTTTCACGTACAGCGAAATAGAGGTCAACACTATTATGATGTCAAATCACAGGTTATTGGACTATATTGTATATATATATACATGTTTACAACAAACTTCTAAATTTATTGCAGATAAGACGTCATATTTAGACATAATGATCTTTAATGAATGTTTTAAAATTGGTCAATTGTATTTGCAGTAACAAATGTTGTTGGCGTTAAGAATATCGTCGATTACAAAAGTCCTAGTAATCAAAAGTCCTAGGCCTTCTAAACAGAACATTACTATTTATCTATATCATACTTCATGTTATTTATTGTGGTTGTGCAGAAATATTTCGATCCAAACTTGTCCTTGTTTTCAAACACTATTAGTTTTAATTTTAATTGTTAATATTACATGCTTGCTTTAAACATTACCCGTAAACGTATTTTTTTAACATTGACAATACATTATATTAATGTTTCTTTCCTGATTTAATATAAATTTGTACCACGATTGTGGACATATAACAACCTAGATAATTGACTTAACACGTACAGTTCACCGTCAGCTGAAAATGTGTTATTCATCAGTATCTATTTGCATATCTGCTGTATAATTTGTATTTATCATGTCACAAGGTATGGTTTAACTATAGATGCCATTTTGGAAAATTACGGCAATCCCATCGTATATATAGTTGTTGAAATGATAGGCTTGGTTGTTATTATAGTAGACAAGTATACCTCATTCTTATAAACCATATTTTTTATTGTTTGCCTTTTAGACCAATACACCAAATGTGTATCAGCTGCTGGTTAGTTATACAGTAATGTCCCAACATCTTTGGTGGGCGTTTTTCCGCGCGCGGTACTATCTTGATAGTTGAATTTATATTTGCAGGCATATTTAAACTCGAACCAGATTGTATTTTTCGTACCGTTTTATATGCAGGAAATAATTATTTATACATACACACCATCATCGATTACATCCAGACATTTTTTGGAATAGATACATTTCAGATATGGGTCCGTGTTTGCTGGAAATGTTAATGACTAAGTGTTTGTGGAATAATTATTCAATAAACTTAATGACTGTGATAATGTGTTGATGGACATCTACAACACATTATGTAAAAAGCTCAGTTACTAAACTTGATTATTTAAGTAACCAAAGCAACATGAATTGTATGTTTGTCTCAAGCCAGATGTAAAATAGTTATATTTATTTTGCTTTTAAACATTGCAGACACTTTTAAGTCAACGATATTATAGCATTGTAAGTTATCATATTTTTCTTCTTTTCGGGGGGAGAGGATACGAAGATGTAAAGCACAATTTTATATGGTATATCAAAAAACTAAATTTAACATAAAAGAACTGATGTCTATTTTGCTTGCACTGTGCTGTGCTGGCGACATTCCAGTTAGAATTATCGACGTCATGTTTCTAATAGGCGTCAGAACGAGTTTATCCATAAAGAAACATAAGAAATTAGTTGAGTCTATTTTTTCTACCATTGGATCTGAAGTTTCTCATATATCTTATCGTATATATCGAGATATACACTACCAGTTTGTAAGAGTTGTGCAAAAAGGGTTTTGGAGATATAATGTTTGTATACAATTTAAAATCGAGCTATTTTCCATTTCCCTACTCCTAGATATATATCGTAAGTGGTCATTTTTCTGTATAATTATTTAAGCCATCGATCAGATTCAAAAAGCATTATGAGTTATCCCGAAAAAAAACAATATTGTACCTAAAATCAAGATTTTTTCATAATCTTGAAGAAGTTTGTTTCAAACTCTTGTGTTGCAATTTTAGTTTTGTACGTGTTAAAGTCCACATATTCTTCCAGCCAAGCTTGCTGTTTTAAATTGTATTGCGTTTGGGACGAATTGCGGGCACTGATTCATAGTTTTGTTGTGACAAACATGTCTCGACTTATCCACCAAATTCGGGCATTAGTTGCATATACTGGGGACAGCTAAATATAGCATAACCTCGCCTACTTAGAGCTCTAACTTATGCGGATTTAATATAGGGTCATCCATAGTTTATTGTCTGGAGTGAGCGGATATTCTTTAAGGAGATCAAGTTTAAAGAGGTGTTTGGCATCCATTTCTAAATTATTCCGGTTTTGTCATCATATCACGACATGCCATCGTTAAACCATTCCGATTGACATACAAGACAAGTTGACAACAACAACCTTTTGTGACTTAAGTCACCATAACGACTGTGTATGTAGGTGAACAAAAGGAAATCAAAATAGATAGGGATTGGGTCTTTTAGTAACCATATTATATTCTTAAATATCCTAACACCAGAACAGATAAGTATTGGGTCCTTTAGTAACCGTATTATATTCTTAAATAGCAAATACGCTTAACTTTTCCAGTTGCATTTTGTTCTCATTTATCAATAAATATTGATACTTCAAAGTATCTCTTAATATGAGTTCAGTCTAAACTCTGGAACCATTCACACCCAAAGAGGTAATGATATTCATCTCCCAAAATATTGTTATTACATTTAGTTCCTTTATGTATTAAAATTGAATTATAATACTTTGAAACATTTAATATGGTTTGGCATCCTAAATTTCAAGAAGGCAATTATAATGTGTCAGGTCATTGCATAAGATATCCTTCCAGTCGGCTGTACATTTTTAATTTTAAAATATTTACATTTCGACGAATTCACTAGAACAGAGTAGTCAAGAGTGTCCATCTATATGGATCACTGCCATTTCACTTCTGTCAGTGTAGGTTCGAGTCATGGGTTCGGCCAGTGTAGATATAACCGAAAGCTTGCCAGTAGCTTATCGCGCGTCAGTGGTCACCTTCAGGTTTTCATTTGTTCTTCCTCAATTATATGTACTGACGGCCATGACGTTAAACCGTTTAACAAGAACAATATATACTATCAGAAAACAAGCAATGGATGTGTTAATCAGGTAGCCTAGTAGAAATGGAATATTATTCTAGCAAATATTTTCTTGTCATACAAAAGTTGTCTCTTGGTCTCATGACTGACTCTCTCTCTCTCTCTCTCTCTCTCACACACACACACACACACACACACACACAGAAACACAGAGAGACCGCCCTACATAATGAACGATTCGTTATTATATTATTCGGTATAATCTGAAAGTACATTACTTTCTCTAATTGGTCATTTATAATACTTTTTAGTCCGTTCTGATGCTGCAGGTTTCTGCTGGCCTGTATTGTTTCCAACAATTTCGGATGCCTAAAGGAACGCTTAAATGATATGCTGCTGGCGCTGATATATCTGAATTCTTTTGCTGTTTGTGGTGTTGCCAGCATAAATTTGAGTATATGCCTGTCTTTCTCCATTTGTGACATATTGTGCCATACTAGTTGTGGAATAACATGTTGTTCCATTGAAGATACTATACGCCAGTCTCCTTTGCTATAAATAGTACATCTAATAAACAGAATTGACTTTAAAAATAGTTCCGATCACTTCAATAACTTCATGGAACTTGTCTCAGTCGCAATGTACTCCTGCTTTTAACATACGGTTTATGGACACGCTGTTAATTTTTGTCCATGGTACACTGATTACTCGGTCGCGTAATATGCGGAAAACGTTAAGTGTTGATGTTGCCGAGCACGAATCGTTGCCAATATGATTTGAAAACAGATAATTGTTGTAAATGGGCTCCAAATTATGACATCTGGAATTACATTCCTTATAATTTGACGCTAATATTAGTCCATTTTGTTTTCTAAAAATGCTTTTGAGTATTCGGTTACGGGCCAGTACACATGCCCATTTTGTTGGAGATGTCGTCCGACATTGTAGTTAAATTTTTGGTACATATGAAAATAATTGCATGCGAAAATTTGGCTTTCAGGGAATTCGTCATGCTCTTTCGCTTCATCACTTCCAAGGCTTAATCGCGCTTTGTGTCCAAATCGATCGCTTAGGTGTGAGAAAACATTCCCGTAAGTTTCCTCTTCGGCATCAAAATGTATCATGCATGGCCCAAAAGTAACCGGAATATCGTTAGTTCTACTGCTTATCACACGTCAGTTTTTGTAGGAAAAGACTGTGACATAGAAATGTCTCAAGTTGAAATTGATTCATCCTTGGCCATTAATGATATGGATAAAATGGATAGGCCTACACTCAGTAATAATGACAGAAATGAAAGACTTCCCACTAAACATGTCAAATGAAGATATCGAAAGCAATAATGGAGCCATTACCTCCATTATAGCAAGTAACAGTAATTGGGAAACAGTTGAGGATGTGAAAAACATCCAGGATGATCCAAATGTATCTTATGATTTGTTAACATATATAAGTGTCAGTGAATTAGATGAGGAGGATGCACAGCCAATTAATGAAGATAAAATGGATGAAAAAAGATAAAGACGAAGATGAGGATGAAGATTATTATGACGAACAAGGATGAAACTGTTGTCTGCGGTACTGATACAAGCATACGAGAGTATCAAGCTCTATAAAAAACACCGCAACTATTATGCCATCATCCTGCACCTATCAGTGGTAGAGATGATGATATAGTCACATTAAAAGTGGTTGTCGATGACTTTTATGGAGAAGGGTGAACTGCGTGAAACAAATGAAAAAGTTATCTTTGTACCTAACTATAAGATAGCAAGAACTCTCCCTAAGCTTATAGATGGGAACAAAAGTATGCAACATTTCTTCCAGATTTTCCAGTACTTCACTTGAGAAAATCCAAAATCATGAATTTAACATCAGCTTATGAAACATCAGTCCTTATTCATATACTGGACTATATTTGAGATGATGATATTGAAAAAAGATTGCAGTAAATTGGTAAGTATCCAGAACAATGAGGTGGCCATGCGAAATGTTTGGCGATTGTCGGCACCTTTGCATAACTCGGTTACTGTCACGTTCATCAACTCGCTTCCAACTTCACATGCAGAGAAGCTGAAATAAAATCAGCGTGATCAGCAATTATCCGTCAGCCAGCTTGAAAAAAGTGCGGAGGTGATATTGCAGCCAATTAGCAATACTTCCGGGGACTCCATTGGCAAAATATCCAAGAGCAAAAATACTTTCCAGGGTATAGTTATTGTGGACCTGGAACCAGAATCAATATCCGACTCGATGACCAAGACCAACCACGCCCTGGCGAATATCCAATAAATGCTATTGATTAGGCGTGTCATGCTCATGATGTTGCTTATAAAAGCAGTTATCTGCAACACAGACATATGGCAGATGTGAAACTGATTCATGCGTTAAATTATATCAGTGATAAATCCTTCTAAGACAAATTAGCTTCATGGTTGATAAAATCGGCGATGAAAAGTAAATTAAGTCTAGTTGCTGGTAATTCATAACAGCATGGAATCTATTTATTATTCCCCAAGAAGTAACTGGAGGGGTAAATCAGCAATCGATAATTCGCTAACGCCGCAAAAGTGAGAAATACCACCGACGCGGATTGGTTATATAAAGAGGAGATATGGCAGATTTATCTACCACCGCCTACACAAATTAACTTTGCACATTTTGATGTCAACGTCCCTACGGATTTTCATCAGGCTGATATATTATTTCTACCGCATGAAATTGTTATTAAACAAACATACAAGTTTGCGCTAACCGTAGTTGATGTTGCGAGTAGATTCAAACAAGTAGAACCATTAAAGACAAAAAAATCAACTAAAGTAGTTTCTGCGTTTGAAAGGATTTATCGACGAGGTCCTCTACAGTGGCCAAATCTATTACAAGTTCATCCTGGCAAGGAATTTCAGGGTCCAGTGTATCAACGATGACGCATCATAATGTCACCATCAGACGAGGATATACTGCACTACATTGCGATCAGGCAAAATTGTTGAACGATTTAATCGGACACTTGCTGAACGGTTATTTGGATATAAATACGCGACTGAATTTATTCAGGATACACGATTTCGTGAACGGGTCAAGAGGTTACCAGGTGTAATTATCGCGCTAAATAATGAAATTACTCGAACAATCAATATAAAATTTATTAACGCCATCAAATAGAAGT
This sequence comes from Unio delphinus, assembly GCA_029339505.1. Taxonomy (NCBI): domain Eukaryota; kingdom Metazoa; phylum Mollusca; class Bivalvia; order Unionida; family Unionidae; genus Unio; species Unio delphinus. The sequence goes on from JAQISU010000119.1 coordinate 3,799,875, forward strand.
ATATATGCGTACAAAAACACAAAATGATTTTTCAAAACAATGAGTTCTCGCCAATGTCACTGTGAGATATTTACATGAACCAGGAGAACTCGAAGGCGGTAAAAAAGAGCTACTGATCCTATTTGGAGTGTCACTACACTTAAAATATCTAACATAGCAAGATCCATGGGTAGACCAGCAATCGATAGATTAGATTCGATTGCTCCTCAGATCAGATTTACACGTGCACAGTTACAAGTGAAAAGCGAGGATACGCAATTACCACCGCGTGGTCTTAACTAACACCTCTGCGTCTGTTACACTCAAGACAAGTAACATCACATTATATATGGTATGACCAAGACTCTTATCTTTTCTGTCTGCGGTTAATTGGCTAGGATCTTTATCCGACTAACACCAACGGATTATACAACTACAACTCGCGCACTGATTATTTTTTGTTGTTTAATTATAAAATCAGCATCAGTATAAAATTCTCTGTTTTTTTCTTTATCCTGGTCTTTATAACAAGCGAGTTTTTTATTTGATTCTTTTGATTATATCATCGCTGACAATTTCATTGTTTCTAGTGTTATTAGCAAGTAAAACAACTCCTCGAAGTTGATTTATTCTTCGTACTCTGGATACTGCAAAGTAAACTACATTTGACCATTAAAACGATCATCTACGATCCAAACAATCGTATCGGATATAGTCTATCCCTGCGAAGAATGTATCGTCGCTGCGTATCCTAGCGTCCATGGGGATTTATCAGCATGCAATACATCTTCGACAACACTGATATCAATTGACACATTGTCATTTAACACGACAATCTAATTCTTAGTTTGTAGTGGAATATCAATTTCAATAGTCTGTCTTCGTGTATCCGTATGCCTATATCACAATGGTACTGGAAGTGTTTGGAATTTTTCTTTGTTTGTTTCAAATATCTTCATCTGAAGTGTTTCTCTGATTGTCTTTCTACTTGCCACGCTTCCCAAAAAATCATTTAATGGCGTTTCTGAAATTATTTCACGCGCTATTTTACACTGGATTGAATCCGGTTGTAATCATATTAATTTCTTGAACTCACTTAATTATTTATCATGTAATATGTGATCAGTATTAATTTCTTTCTAATGATCTAAAAACTTCTTCAGCCAATCATGTGGAGATAAACCAACAAATGTGGCGATTGACCATGATCGCCATGCCTTATCACATAGCCAATCAATAAACATTTTTAATATATCTAACGAAACTGTGCAAATCTCATCCCAAATAATAATTTGAGGAATATTTTATTAGTTCTCGCCCAATTTATCAGGAGTCCATTCGTCACCTTTACATCGAAAGAAACTGTGATAAATTCAAGCATTAACTCCTCGCTGTTTCATCTCTCTTGCAAGTCTGTGTGTTGGTGTTAGCACAATCATGTTTGATTTTCCTCTAACTAATTCGATTATACGAGTCGTCTTCCCTGACTCATCACACCCGTTTAAGTATTTTTTTTTTGTATATCTACATATTGGATCGGAACACGAAGGCGCACTAGATAGTTCTGTTAACTGATTTTTTTTTCAAGTACATGGTTTCAATTGTAACATCTGCTGACTTGGAATAATCACGCAATGTTTCCCTTTTTATTCTGTATGCGCCCCAACACTTGTCGAAATTTATAAATTTAGCCACTGCTTCACTATGGTGTACATCTTTGTAAAATGAATCAGTGGCGACCGATGATTCATGAAAATCTATTTATCATCGATCGCAAATGGATAGAAGCATAAGCCAGAATAGACGTCCTTAAATACGTGTATTGGGGATTATCTCCATCTATGTAAGTAACAATTGTACCGAATTGTGTTCGTTCGGACAAGAAAGCGTCTTTACGATCGACATATATACCTCTAGATGTTGCAAATCGTATTAAGCATTATCTAGAAATAATCATGAATAATGTCGCTTGTGATCATATTTTCCACACTGGGTGAATTTACCAATTATTCTTCAATTGAGGTCTTTTGCGTGTGTATTTCTAACTTTAAAGATCTCATTGGACCATTTAACGATATATTCTTCGTCGAGGTCAGAATTTTTTTTTTTTTATCGCTGATAATGCTATCTAGACTATCGGGTTGTGGTAACCAAACTTCAGCATGTTTTCGATATGATATAATTGCTTCACTGACAATCAGCGGTATAAGTATTTTACAATGGATCATATACCATAATAACACTTTTATCATACAGTTTGTTTCAGATATATGTCTACCAAACCAAACATAACAGCACGGAGGAAGTCCTTTAGCAAATTCAAATGATACCACACGAGCGAATCCGGTTAGATCAAAATCGGGTAGCGCCCTAATAATTGCAACAAGGGTCATCTCGTGTGTAGGATACCCAATTTTTTAAAATACTTAGAGCATTATCGGAACACGAGAAAACTCCCTGGATAACACGCGACCATATTACCCATACATAGGGGTTATAAATAAAGACACTAGCCAAATTGTGGCTGATTATACATGTATCCAAAATATTGTCCCTACATAAGGGTTAAAAAAACAACTTTGTAGGAATTAGTCAAATTTTGTCTCATTTAAAACCTGCCAAGCCCCTCAAACAGATATTCACGCTATTGAATAGCGATATACCATATATTGATCAAACGTTCTTCGCAGAGTCTTATTATGTGCCTTTTCTCCTTTGTGTGAAGACGTTTTAGCGCACAGCAGACTCCTGATTTGAGTATCTCGAAAAGCTCAAGTGAATTCCGAAGCTGTTAACTTATAATACAATGCTTATTTTTTTTAAAATGCTCACCATTGCTTAATGAAGTTTTATTTTGTTTAGAGTCATAATGAAATAGATATCACATAAATCTAGTTATGTTTTGGAACATGTAGCACATGTATTAAGTATTTAAACCCTTAATTAATCTGAGCCAATACAAAACATAACTACACTATTTATCAACCAAGTGAAATTATTTAAGGCAATGTTTGGTTAAAAGCAATCACTTAAAATGACTTAAACGCAAAGAGTTAATTTAAATATTGATTAAAAATACCTTCATAGTTATATACTACTGTTTAAACAAGGATTACATTTTCTGTAAAATAAAGATGCCTGCTTGTAATGCAATAAACTAGTCCTGAACTGCTAGTATCATTTCATAATACATAAAACAAGGAATGTCTTATGTCTCCTCTGACCTAATTAAGATCTGAACCAAAATACTTCAACCTACACATAACCGTGTTATAGTTTAGCACCAATGTTCCGCTCACAGAGTCAACATTTTAGACTACAAATTTGACTCGACACTGTTTATAAGAAATGGGAGTCTGCCTTTTAATTCGGACTTCTTAATATTCCCACTAATTGTTTCATTTTTGAATATTGATGCAGAGGTGAGAGATCTGAGTCAACTGCCTACTCAAACACTCGAACCACTGCCACCTTACGGTAGTAGTATCTGGTAGCTGCTTATTAGCAGTCCTAGCAAATTTTAACAAATGTTATTTGAAAATGATTTTTTTCTCAGAAATTGTAAGACATGTAATGTGTCGTATATTTTTATTTAATATTAGAAATAAAACATAACTTAAATCCCTTTCAGGTATCATATCAGTAATGGCAATATTCTACACTACCAAAGGGGTCTGATGCAAGTATTTGAACGTTTGAACCAACATAGATCAGACAAACAACATTACAGCGATCAGTTATTTACATCTTAAATTGGAACACATTTCAACAAATGTTACCATAATTTGCAAGATCTCACCTTTTCAACCATTGTTATTGCTGATTATGAGACAGAACGCATGTTAAAGGAAACATATGGGATTCACCGTCTTAATAAGGTGCGCAAACTTGGATTTCTTTTGTTGTTTATTATAAAACCGGAAGTGATCTGTTCTATCTCTCATTTTGTACAGATAACAGGAAAACGTATATTAGTAATGTACAGGTTTGGCATACATGAAATGACATATATAATTTTATATATCGACATCATATATCTCCAGATAAATACTATACTGATATCGTTATCACATACGTCTAGAAAGTGTTCTTTTTACAAAGTTGTTATGACCTTAATGTCAAATCTAACTCCGCCCCACCTCATTTCGCCAAGTTTTGATAAAGTTGGCATTTATTTAGTATATTATATCTACATACAAAGTTGTGGTTCTTATCTGAAAAAAAGAACGAAATAAATAAAATAGACTTTAATATAACGTTTAACATAACAAGAATTATGTCACAGACATATATGTGCAGGCAGAAAAAAACGTGATAATTGTTCCGAGCTACCTCCAGGTTGAAGCTGAAAATTAGTTCGAATATTACATTTTCTCTCAAATTCAAGTATCTTGGTTGATGAGTAATTAGAGTTAACAAATCCATATGTGTTCATATATTCACGACCTCAGTCCCTAATACAGCATCCTTTAAAACAAGAGTTTTTTTGTATAAAGAGTTATTGTTATATACCGATAAATCAAGGTATTCATATTATTCAATTTTTTTAACAATAAGTATCTTGTACGCAGGAATATATTTTATGAAATTATACTCATTATTTAACTATTTAGGGTAACATATTTTCTTGTTGTTATATATGTTTGTAAACTGTGTCTTAATTATGACAGAGAGACATTGGACTGCTATCGCATTATGCGTGTAATTTATAACCAATTGTGTGTGGGCACTAAGAGAAAACATCAGAGAGCTAGCATGGTATGTATTAGGAAGTCTTGATCTGACATCGGTGTGTATAAATAAGCTGTTTTGAAGCGATAGTTTGTTTTTTCGGAGATATATATATATATATATATATATATATATATATATATATATATATAGAATCAGGATACATAAAAATGTTAATCAAAGTGTCCTTATGAATGTTTAGAAAAAACATTGACAATATGAATTACCTACGAAGAGCAATGGCTGCACTTTACATATTGATTCATGACGGTTAAAGAGACATTGCTCATGGAAAGTAAATACAACGATCTGTACATTAGCATTTGCTGAAGAATGATTATGGCTTTCTAAAAATGTCCGTGTAAAGTCAAATGTATCAAAATTATATAATTTCCACGACGATGTCAGCTACAAGGCATTCGGAGATTTGGTTACGCATGCACATTTGGAATAGTAGAACAAAATAAAGAGTATCGTTTGATAACCTCATACTTTTCACTCCATGCTGCAAGAGACTACAATTTCTATGATGATAGTTAAATCTGTATTATTCTAACAACATCACTAATAATTCAAGAGAGCTGCAATATTGTCCACACATAATTGAGAAACAACATGAGTAAACTACTTATAAGCATGGGTGAAACACACTATTATGCGGCTCAGAGATCAGGTCAGTTATTTTGCAATTATAATATAAACCACATATTTTTGTGTGTATTGGCATTCCTTCCATCTCAATTCCTTCCTTCATTACTGAAAACATTTGACAATTCAATATAGCCTAGCTGTCGACGCCCAAGCAAGTCTATGCTATCACTGGTCTCGTATCTGTCATAGCAATGTAACATCTTTGCTGCGTATATGAAGTTGCAAACAGTTACTCAACAACGCCAATATTAAACATTTGCCGTGTTAACAGTGCATTATACCTGTATCAGCACACATCTTAATTTCTCAAATATACTTAGCATTGTATTGATTGGTGTGTAACTGGAACTCTGTGATACATATCCTAACCGAACACTGACATCCCCTTCAGTATTGCAGAATTATTGGTTAATTGGGCTATAAGCACATTTCCATCCGTTCCATCTGTTTCCGAAATAATAATACTTGTTTTCCAACTCTGAGCTGTCCACATAAAAATCTTAAACACCATTATACACTCACCACAGCACGATGAAGAATGATAATTATATTATGCTATCGACCTACAATAGCGACAGTAATTGTTGTTGGTCTTAAAATCATCTAGATCTAGTGTAAATAGAGAACACAATATAAGTGAGAATGATCCATGTAAAAATAATTTTGTATAAGGACCCTGTTAACGATAATCGGGTGTAATTGATTAAATTACAGGGGCTGATATAACTAAAAAAGAGAAAATTATTGTATGAAACCAAACATTGCTATACCAACATCTATCAGTGGAAACAAATATCCATTTTTTCAGTTTAATCAGTGTAGAATCAGTTAATTCTCTCTTCAAATTTAAGACAAAGAGGGTCCAACAATAAATTGTTGTAGAGATTATGAGCACAAATTTATTTGTTAGTATTCTAGTTGAACTTAAAATTAAATTGAAATTTATATAGCTAATAAATCAATCTTCTGATGAATCCGCGGTTTCCAGACAATTTGAGACTTTATAAATTCCTTAATCATCTGAAGAATCGTCTTCGGAAGATTTATCTTCGAAACATGTTTAATCTGTTTTAAAAATATATAAATTCTTTATTATATAATAATCACCAATCGCCTTGTTAACTGACTAGTAACAATATATCGATTTTTTATTTTTATTTTTTGTTTCTTCAGCGTAATCTTCCAATAAAACATGGCCGTCTGTTTCTGAACAATACAAAACACGTTATATTACATCTAGTAGTGAGGATGACTCTTTTTTAGATGCGTTAATTGGTTGTGTTTTATCATATACAATATTCTCGCCGTTGAGTATCAGGATTTAAAAATATGGCTATTCTCTTTTCATTTAAGATAAAGCATACTATTTTTCCGGCGTCAACTTTTTGGGCTAAAATCACATTATCCTCCGATCTGAATTGAAAATCTTACTTCCATTATTGTTTTTTTTAGGTTTCCAATTTAGTTTCATATTGGCCAGTATCCCATCAGAGCAATATCATTTCTCATCGAAATTAACTAGTCCGGACTTGCACATTTTTTTCTGTGGTGATCTGATGACGGTGAGATCTTATAGCAGTCATCTCCTTGATGTGATTTTTTTTCCTCGCCGGAGACAACTGACATAAAAATAATGTGTGAAATTCTTTTTTTACGGCGAGTTTGCTTACTCCCTTGGCCTTCATCATAGTTTTCATGTATTTAACGCAAGCTCAGAGTACATCTTATATCGCAATCCTATAAACTTTTCGATGGGATCAAAACATAATTTGTCTTTGAATTTTTCGATGACTTTCATGTTGGTGCAAACATTGTATTTTCCTTTAACATGTGAGAGATCGAATAGCTCACGATGATTTATATAAGTCGATATTGCCATATTCGCCTGGAATTTTATACAGTAACGAGTCGGTGTCGGTAAATAACAGTTTTTCCCCTGGCCGCTTCTTTATTTTACAAATCTGTAATGGAAATCATACATTAACCATTTTGAAATATCAACTACCTAAGTTCTGACATTCACTGGTTTATCAAGTACGATGTTATTCATTTTTTTACAATCACAAGATCGCTGTTTATTGGTATCCTCCCAGCAAACGTTTCCGATGAGATTATTTTGCTAAGTGGTTTTTTGTTTCCGCTGACCAGTTCGATGTTACATCTGTTGCGTTTAGTTTAAAGAGCCTTGCCAAATACCGAGTTATACATTAGTTTGAAGAAGTCATTTCAAAGGCATTAGTCGTGATTGCTTTCATGTCGGTGTTAAATTTAGTTTAACTGGCTAGCCACCTCTTTTGTTTAATCCGTAGCACCCGTTGAACCTTTGTCTGAAGAAGTCCTGCTTGCACCTCTTGGTGTAATATCCGATAATGACAAATATATCCTTGTTTTGGTAATACATTGGGAACTAATTTAGGTCTTATACAAGGATTTTCTTTCCTGGATGTTAATTGACTAGCAGATAATAGCGACTCCAGGATAATCATCTTGTCTGCTAGATAAGGATAGTTATTGTGAGCAACGTGCAAGTGATCAGGATACTCCACGTCACATTTTACAAAATATGAGAAAACATTCTCTTGTAGATCCTTCGTGTTTTGTGTTACAGCGAGGAATTGATTGATGTTTTCCCATATTGAACACTGCCATGGCATTATCTAGGGCAAAGCCCACCCCTACAAGTTATTAGTGTAAAGATAAATCAAGTAGAACACATTATTAGTGTGTCATAATACGGCAAATATTTATTATTTTATCGAGGAGACCTCTTCACGATAACACTAATCCCACCTCAAGTTCCATTAATAATGAAATTGAACATATCAGGATCAGTTTTCAGCTCGAGTTAGTCTCAAGTGTATTTCAACATTATTGATATTGTTGTTATGATTATATAACATGTTCGTGCAAACAATATTGACTGATGATGATATCGCTGAAATACAATCTTGCCGTTATAAGAGAATGGTAACTCCATTTGGAAATATCAAACATATCTCTGCTGTAAAAGGTACCGTCGTGGATGATCCTATCAGTTATTGATATTTTACCGGTCAAAGATATTGATAAACAACACCGCGATGATAAAGCTCACCCGATGAAGAATTCAAATGGTGGTAAACGACTGCGCGACGATGATGAAGAGCAATTAATTGCAGCGAATTCACGTATTTCAACACTACAAAGACAACTTTGTGATTCTAAAACTCATCGACTTTGTCATTCTAAAACTCATCGACTTTGTCATTCTAAAACTCATCGAGCTGAGAGTTGGAAATATGAGTTGACCGATTATAGAGAGATTGTGATATGCTAAGATCAAGAATCTGGGTGCAACTCAGTGATGTCCAACAGGGACTATCCAATTATGATAAACTACAATCTGAGTATAATAAACTGAAATCGGACCTCACTAAACTCAAAGCGGAATTTTATATTCCTGCCAGGGATTATAACGCGATCGTCGAGAAATATCACCTAACGATCAAGATTTTTTGCACCGAGTTTAACAGGCGATAATCTGACGAGAAAAAGAACAACTTTGTCAGAATAAAAAATACATAAAATGGAATAAAACTAAAACGAAAATGCCATCGAGTGATTCCCCGCCTGTAAATATCCCGGTACCCATATTTTTTTCTTTAAAACAAATTATAATGACGATATTTTCAGATATTTCCAAAATAATAGTTTTTGACCTAGATGATATAGTGGGACACCTATATTGTATTTTCAATTCTAATTGAATTTAATTTGATTTAGCTGTTCTAACGTGATTTTTATCTGACAATCAAATTTTTGCTTTATAAGTTTTGTTGGTAAATTGAGTGTTGCATACTCTTTTTGTTTTATATTTTAATCTATCTGAAATTCACAATTAACACTCTTGTATTTTATTTTCACGGATGATTGTGGTGATATTTTATTATGGTCACTAATTCTATTAGCTAATTAATCTTTGCTGATTGTCATGTCGATATAATTGTTATATTATATTTTATGTTTTAATATAATTTAATTCTGTTTTTGAATTTTTTTTTTAGAAACTTTTCAACGGTTGGAGGTTGATCACGTTTTACCATGTATTTGGAAATCTTTTTTTAGAATACGCGATCATCAACCAATGTTGCTCTCCACCTCAGTCTCCACATATTTGATATGGGTCCTTAACTCCTCGGGAGCAATTATGACATTGTCGTGGACCCGCGGTGGGATTTTTTTCGAATACGATAATGGTACACATCGTAGTATTCTTTATAACATTCTTTACTGCAAGGTTCTCGTAGCGCTGACTTGGAGCCATTTACGGCGTTGAAATCTAAATTTGAAATGGCATATATAAAAATATGTAAAAATGGATTTAAAAAGAACCTCATCGCAATGACGATGATATTATCCTCAAAGAATATAAGAATTTTCAAAGAATGTAAGTCGTTATCAGGAAAATCACCTAGAAGTAAATCAATTACCGAGATAAAAGAAATACTTAAAATAATTCGCCGGGGAAAGTTAAATCTCACACTAACTCGATCGGAGCTCTCCGGATATGATAAAATCTATAAGTGGAATCCATAAAACAGTGAAAAAAAACTTAAAATATATATTGCGTGTTATCCTCGAAGATATACCTCGAATACAATTAATTTCGGATTTCCAAGTGTTATTTATATCTGTAATCGATGAAAATAAGACAGCTGTTGTGATTTTAATACAACCACCCCGAAAAACATTGCGCGATGAAGACATTGTATAATCTTCCCAGGACATATTTAATGAGTTTAACGGCACAGTAGAGAATTACACCGGAGTTGGGTCAGGATGGGTATATAACTCGAGCGAGTTCAGTTACATGTTTACAAACATGACCCGCTGAAAATCGGAACATTTGTAGAACTGCCACCGTCGATCAAAAACTCACAGTGTTGCGTTAATGTAATATCTGAAGATAATAGATGTTTACAATGGAGCGTACTAGCAACGTTATTCCCAATCAAAAGATACCCCAATCGAGTAAGTAATTATCGCAAGCACGAGTCAAAGGTAAATATCTCCGGGATGAAGCGTTCTGTGAAGTTATCTCAGTTATTCGAAAGGAATAATTCACAGCTGATTCCAGGTGGGATACACGTATTTGGGATTGATGACTCCGACAAATTTTTTCCTCTGCGATTATCACAGATGGCGATCTCGCAGACTATAAATGTATTGAAATATAAAAAAAAACATTTCTGCTTAATCAAGAATTTTAATAGATTAGGACTAAAACAATTTTACAAACATAAATCCAAGTATCATTTCTGCGTAAAATGTTTATGGGGTTTCGTTCGAAAAAACAGAGCTCCATATTCACTTATACAATTGACTGTTTACTTCTCAACAACAGTAACAATATAATACCGCTGAGCAGTGCCATGAGTGAAATGGAAAATTACACGACGATGATGAACCTCACAGAAAAGTCGTTGAATAATGTAGACTAACTGGAAATCACCGTGGATCAGCAGGCAATAGTTGCGATGAGAAATTCAATACATTATCTTTCATCCCTGTGATCGCACTTAATTTCCGAGGATATGACAAAGTCATTTAGTGATTAATAGACACTGCCATTAAAACGTTAATCGGAAACCATTCCACTGAAGGAATTCCAACTAACACCGATAAGTTTATGTCGTTGACCTTCGGAGGCAAATTTCGATTTCTTGATATCGTAAAGTTTATGCCGTCGACGTTAGATCATCTCGCCAGAAACTGTGTTAGCTTTCCATCAATGACTGAACACTTCTCCGATAAAGTCAATTTGATACAGCTCAAAAGAATATCTCCATATGAGTACATCCATGCATTTAATTGAATCTAATCACTCTGTGGGTAATGTTTACAACGACGAGTTTAATAACGCGATTGATGTGTGGAAGAAGTTCTCTTTTAACACAATCGGGGATTATCTCGAATTGTACTTGATTCAAGATGTATATTTGTTAGATGATATTTTCAGATCCTTCCGACATAGTAGAATAAAAAGTTACAAATTCGATCCTGGTTGGTCATGTTCATCACAGGGACTCGAGTGTGATGATATATTGAAATACACAGGGGTAGAACTGGAGCGTACAACTGATTATGATATTTTCCTTTTCATTGAAAATGGAACACAATGTGTGATTAGTGTTATCGTGAAGACCAAAATATGACAAAGGATCTATCAGAGCGTGATTTTTCATATACTGTATAATTTAACGCGGTGTATACTGATCACTTGCTCGATGCTCACAATGACTATCCTTATCTAGCAGAAAAGATGATTATCCCGGACAAGCTATATTCTTCTAATCAATTAACATCCAGGAAATGAAAACCTAGTATGATACCTAAATTAGTTCTAAATTTATTACCACACATGGATATATTTGTCATTATCTAATATAACAGAAAGCGATGCAAGCTGGACTTGTTGTGACAAAGGTTCATATGGTGCTACGGATTGAACAACGCAGGTGGCTGGCCAGCTATAATAAATTGAACACATACATAAAGGCAATTGCAACCAGCTACTTTGAAAAAGACTTATTCAAACTAATGAATAACTCGGTTTTTGGCGAAACTATTGAAAATAAGCGCAACAGATGTAACATTGAACTGGTCAATGGAAACACAAAACTACTTTTCAAATTAATCTCATCGGAAACGTTTGCATGGAGGATACCAATAAACGCTGATCTTGTTATCATAAAAAGATATATGAATAACATCGTACTAGATAAGGCGGAAAATGACGTAGGGTCGGTACTTGATATTTATAATGATCGATATATGATTTTCAAATTTGCATAAAAAGAGTTGCACACATGAGTTGTATAAGTGAGTTGTCTTCGGTGAGGAAAAAAATCACATTGCGGAGATGACTGCTTTATATATCTGACAGTCATCTAATCACCACATAAAAAAATGTGCAAGTCCGGACTAGTTAGCTCCAATGACAAACTATGCTGCTCTTATGGGATAAATAAACTCTGTTCTTGGTCATTATGAAGCTAATTTGAAACCTAAAGAAAACCCTAATACTGGAAGTAACATTTTCTTATCAGAACAGAGGATATTGTGATTTTAGCCCAAAACGTGACGACAGAAACATAATATGCTTTAACTTAAATGAAAAAAAAAATTGCAATATGTTTAAATACAAATTTTGCAATTCGAATGATACTGAAACAGCGGGAATATGTTGTATCATGGAACAGAACCAATAAATGTAACTAACAAAGTAGTCATCCTCACTACTAGAGTTATTGTAACGTGGTTTTGTTGTCCGGAAACAGATGGCTATATTTTACAAGAAGATTACTCTGAAAGGGTCTTTGCTTATATAAAATAAATAAAACATATAAAATGAAAACATCGATATAAAGTTATTAGTTCTTTATCTGGGCCGATGAGTGATTATTATATAATAAAGGAATGGAATATAGTTAAAAAAGATGAAAGATATTCCGAAGATGAATCTTCCGAAGATGCATCTTCCGATGATTCTGGAATTGATAAAGTTTCAAATTGTATGGAGACCGCGGATTCATCAGACGATTGATTTATTAGTTATTAATTAGTTATTAATTTTATTTTAAGTTCAACTGTGATTCTAACACAGAAATTTGTGCGCATAATCTTTTTTAGCAAAATTCTCTTTTGCCCTCTTTGTTTTAAATTTGAAAATGGATTTTTATTTGCCACAGATATATATTGGTATAGCTATGTTCAATTTCATACAATACTTTTTCTTTTAGTTACATCAGCCACTGTAATTTAAACAATTACACCGAATTTTTTTAAATGCGTCGTTATAATTGTTTTTTTATGGAAAATTCTCCATATATATCTTTTTATTTCTATAGTTGATTCTAAGACCAACAACAATTACAGTCGCCGTAGTAGGTCGATAACATAATATAAATACCATTCTTCATCGTGTTGTGGTGAGTGTATAATGTGTTTAAGATTTTCCTGTGGACAGCTCAGAATTGGCAAACAAGTATTATTATTATTAAGGGAACAGATGAAACGGATGGAAATGTGCTCATAGTCATGTTAACCCATCCACATTAAATTCCCGAAAGATAAATAGTCAGTAGATTATACTGAAGGTATTTGGGACGCTTAGGTTAATAGTTCAACAAGCTGTTATTTAACATTGAAAGTAAATTTGGAGTACTGTCGTTAGCTTGCAGTTGACAAACTGTAAACGTTAAGTCTTAAAAGTGGAACGTTTGTTCATCAAGTTTGAGTCAAAAACAATGTTGACTACGTCTACAATATATTTAGCAGGGTTACATGGAAGGTGAAAACAGTTACTTAACAATCGAAAACATATTACCTGGACTTGAGACATTAAGTGAAGTTGACGATACAAATATAATTAAAGTTTAATCGAGGAATGTATAATAGTATGTATGATTTGTTCAAATACACAACAATGAATTTGCAATGGCGAGTTAAATGAAAATGCAAGTATATACATTGACAGACTGACTATTTCAATTATCGTATTATTTATTTAATATACTAAAGAAGTCTAGAAACTCTACAGATATATTTTATATTTGTGTCTTTTGTAAAAGAAATGATTTATATTATATATGTATTTTCAAATTAATTCAGGTTGCTGATCCTCATTAAAACATATCCTGCCAAAAACTGAAATCATCTTTAATGCAGCTATAATACATGCATAAATACTGTATACGAATTCAACTGTGCCACTATTTCTTCTTGATTAACCACCTTTCGAATATTAGCACAATCGTTTTCAAAGGTGTAAGCTTCAGGCTAACCAGACTAATACCAATCTATATTCAATGTAAAATAACAGCTAACCAAGCTATTCATCGAATTTAGTGCTTTAACTACGAAGTATTGACCATGTGGTTCCGGGGTTTTCATGGATGATGTGGCTGCAAGTTTGTTTTGAATTAAACTTTTCTTGGCTTTTTTAAGTGTCCCTATTACACAACTCTGAGTATTAATTTAATTGTTACACTTACAGACTAGCTTTTAACATAAAGTTTTTACCACAAACGTAAATTCATTAAGATTTGATATTATAACTATATTGATATTTCTAAAAATCGGATTCTTCTGTCTGATTGTATTAATACTTATTCTTTATCCGGCCAAGTCATGCCAAAGTCTTTCAAAATATTATTAACAGCTGTCTTAGTTGGAGCTCTTGTATTAAGAGGTTAGTGTTATGACTGAAAGGCGAGGTGTCAGGACAATGTTACTGGGTGGGACAGGATGCTTCATGTCTGCTAAATCTAAAGTGGGATGAAGATACTAACAATGTATCTGGCATCCAGTGAACGACCATATGCTGACTTTCGAGGGGTTGTTGATAATGTACATTTTTACACTGAAACCAATATATTATATTTGTATTATATATAGAAAAGAATCATTGTCATGGGACTGTTAAACCTTGTCATGATATATATCAGAGAGGGCAGATTAACATGAAAACATTCAACAAACAATAAATAATCACTTAAGCACACGTTCTCCGGTCGATATTAGACTAAAGTGCATTCTTACAAATGAATAGCTACAATTAACACATGAATTAAGTAACGTAAGGCATACTAAAGGAAGCATAAATCTCCTGTACCTCACACCAATATCATCTATATCATGCAGTTATGTATGCATTTGGACAAGAGTAACAAATGCTGAGCAAAACTAAAATATTGTGCAACAAATGTATAACATAATATATTTGTTTGTCTGTTTTTGGTATACTTTATGATTGCATTGTATTACAAGTAGGAATTCAAACGACTAGATAGTTATAATGGTGTATATATATGTATGTAATTTAAACGCCAATGTGTTAATATTTTGGAGCAAGATGGTTTGTTTTAAATTTTGTCCAGTCAATAGGAGCATACATATATTTGCATTAGTTTTATTATTATTATTATTATTATTATTATTATTATTATTATTATTATTATTATTATTAGCATTATTAGCATTATTGCTATTATTATTATTTTTTATTATTACTATTATTATTATTATTGTTATTATTAATTTTATTATTACTATTATTATAATTATTTGCAGTGGTTGTATTATTAGTGATATTATTGATTTTACTATTATGGTTATGCTTGTGTTGTTTGTTACATATATTAAAAATTACAAATTTTATTTTGTGCAAACTATATGTCTGACCTTAAGGAGTGTGTTGATTTAATAAATATCTGTTTATAGTGAAGTTTAAAACTTCCATATTGACATAAGTGTAAGAAAACATTCATGTTATGATTACAATCAGATATTTGTTAAACAGGGATATTAAAATAGAAACGCACATAAGAAACAAGAAATTAGTGAAATATCCCTTAAGCAAATTCTTTCATGAAGATCCTTAGTTTATTCGTAGTGTACGAAAGGCATTCCCTATTTTATATTATAACCTACGCTAATAAGTATCTAAAATACAAAATGACATTTCTAAAACCGAATTTGTTCTAAAGATTTGGTTTGGTCATAATTATGTTTCACAGAATCCCATTTGAGAACAATGTTGAGAAACAGATGACAAAAGGAGCAAACATATATATGAATTAGTCAAATTAATTTCTGCAAAAATCACATGTCTTGGAGAAAGGAATTTATTTTATTTAATTTATCGTGATGAATGAACGCATGATATTAATATACTTTTAATTTGTGACTTTATACGTATTTCAGGAAGAAAATACATCGG
This sequence comes from Unio delphinus, assembly GCA_029339505.1. Taxonomy (NCBI): domain Eukaryota; kingdom Metazoa; phylum Mollusca; class Bivalvia; order Unionida; family Unionidae; genus Unio; species Unio delphinus. Next base: position 3,815,998 of record JAQISU010000119.1, read on the forward strand.
TTAAACGGTGTGCTAGTAATACCAAGAATCTTTACTAATTATATAGTCATCGCGATGATGCTTGTCTGTCAGAATTGACAAATACTGTACAAACGTCGCAACTTTGCTTAAATTAATCAATCCTTGATAGGGTTATTATGACAATTATTTTGTTGACTAAAAGCTGTAACCTTTAATATTCTCGTAAAAACAAACATGACATTAATTATCAGCCTTTTCTTTTATTTTAAATATTTATTGCACCTAGTACAGAAATGAATTCATTTAATTTAGCACGTGTCACAACATACGGGGGCCGAGAGAGGCCGAGTGGTCTAAAGATCGCACCGTTACGGATCATTGACATATCACCTCCGCAGCAGGGGTTCAGTTTAAAGCAACATTAGTTAAGACGTAACATTATAGTTTTTTTTTTAATCTATGTATCTATAGCAAATACTATTATTTTCAAGAAGATTCGAATGGTTGTTGGACAGTTTTTGCAGACTAAATGTTAAGATATTCGGAATCAAAAAAGGAATACGCAGGAACATCTTTTACGATGGATCCAATTTTTGTCATAGTAATGTCATCGGACCGGGTTGATAGGCAGTGTAACTGAGAATTAAATTAATAACATTGATTGAAAGCAGACGATAACAAGATGGTATTACCCATGTTTAATTGTAAGAGCACATGTAGTCCTGGATAGTTTGATCTTATTTTCGGCCTGAATTGAAAGTAATCACAAAAACGGTTTGTGAACTTTGCTTTTTTTTCGCTATGTGGTTAATAATAATAAAAATAATAATAATAATAATTATAATTTTATTATTATTATTATTATTATTATTATTATTATTATTATCATCATTATTATTATTATTATTATTATTATTATTATTATTATTATTATTATTATTGTTATTATTATTATTATTATTATTATTTTTATATTATTGTTTATATTATTATTATTTATTGAATTGAAAGTAATCTCATGAACATATATATATATATATATATATATATATATATATATATATATATATATATATATATATATATATATATATATATATATATATATATATATTCCTGATTGTGTTATTTACTTTGGATGAAACCGTGTAAATGTTTGTATGCTTAAATCTGGATTGTTACTACATTAAAAATTGTTTGAGCCGTAATAATATTTTGCACCTTGTTAGAAAAATGCGTTCAGTTAATTCCCATCACGGACATAATACTAATCTCTGTACTTGCAAGCTACTTAACTGCCAAATAATACTTATTTAGTTAAATGCATTCACGTAAATTACAGGGGTTGAAATAGTAATGTGTCCATGGAATGTGTACATCTTTAAATAAAATGATGTGTATGAGATAGTAACACAAAATATGTGGCGGACTGTATAGTTTTGGCTACGACCATTGAAATATTGACTAATTTTACTTCACAGGAAAATTTAGAGTTTATAGATGTGTGCATCTGAAGTAAAATGAATCATAGTATGGTCAAGAGGGACAAGACAATTTCATTACAAATAGGTATTCAAGCACACAGTTCGATTTTATTACAAAGTTTATGCTCAAATGTATTATTACATTATTATCTGAGTTACAAAAAAAGAACACGATGTCATCGATGTATTTGTATATATTTAAAATTGGCATTGACATTGATCATGTTGCTTCCAATTGTATTAATAATACAGAAACCTGTTAGAAATACATATGTAGCCGAGAATAAAATTATTTAAAAATGTCGTGAAATAAATGATGATCAGACCATTCTTACTACAGGGACGTTTCATTCCAGATTTACTCCATGCTTACAAGCCAATGCAAAGTAGGAGTTGTAGTATATGGTTGACATTCGATATAGATGATTATGTAGAAAACACTATTTTGCTCGAGTTTAATTTTCAACACGTGCGTGAAAACAATACAATTTTAACTTTACTCTATTCAACATCGTAAGTTGAAGAACAGTTGCCATAAAGTATTCAAAAGTATCATTCAGAATATTAAACTTGATATGAATGATTCAGATTGCAGTCATATAAACGAAACCCCTACAGCTTTCAACAGTATCTACAATTAAGACAGAATGACACGCATAAGTGTACCTAACGTACCTGATGAAGACTAAAAGTATACGAGTTAATATAATGTAATTTCCAGGTGTTAAATGTATTGCGTTTTCAAATAATGTCATGATATACATACAAACAGAGAGAGAGAGAGAGAGAGAGAGAGAGAGAGAGAGAGAGAGAGAGAGAGAGAGAGAGAGAGAGAGAGAGACACACAAATGGAGAAAAATGATATAGATATACATATTATAAGATAGATATACAAATGAGTTTACAGTTTGTCCGAATCTCTGAGAGGAGCAGCAGAGGAGGCGAACCTCACAACTTTTTTCGACAAAATTCATTGAAGCCTCAAAATGAAAAATAGAGCCTTCCTGCGAATCTCATATTTTAGAAAACGGAGACTTTGCGATTTTTTAATCATCCGGGTCGCAACGATGTTGTCATTGTCCCCTCTGCTGCTAGAGGTTAACAAAAATCATAAATGATTTTTCACAAGGGTTTTTACGATTTCAACCAAATGTTTGATCAAGTCCGATACGATATCGTGTTCGAGGATCATGTAAATTTATTGTTATAAATCCGTGTCGGACCGACTGAGCATGACTAAAGAAATTTCGAAATTGATTGAAGTCCATATCAGAGCACCATGACTGCCGAATATTTCGTAGTGTATGTGTATCAACGCCGTTAAACACAGCAAGAATATTACAGTTATCTCTGATCACTTTTGGAATCTGAGTGTATCGTTGAGTGACATATATCACATCGGTGTTTTTATGTCAGCCTCGGGAAAATATTCTAGCTGGGTTTTTTTTGATTGTCTAACATCACATCGTCGTATACGACTAAACTGTTAATGCTCCCATCAAGGTCATCCACGGATGGTGTTTCGTCAATATCAGTTATACAATCAATGACGTTCTCACCTTTAATTTCCGATGCATTATCGTTAAAATTCTTTAAATCTTCATAGCATCGCTGATCATCTACGCTAGTAGCAACTAAATACAACTTATCCCATCTCATTATTAAATTGAGCAACAATTGCGTCTTGCCGGATCCAGATGGCCCGATTATAATTGCTCGGATAGAGTTTGGTAGAGCTGCATGATGCTTAACTGGTTTTCTTCTTTTAGTCGCTGAAAAATGAATTATATTCGTATCTCTATACTTAAATTATGGATCTATATTGTGTGAAGTGTAAAACGCGTACTAGCACAAATGATGTGACGACGATTACAACTAGCAATAACATATCAGCACTTACTGGTAGATGTGTAACATGTGGTATAAAAAAGTTTAGATTTGTTTCTATGAAATCCGGAGATGTTTTTAAAAAAAACGAGGAGGTGATATCGCAGCCAAGTTACTAAAACTCCCTGGAACGCCATGGGCAAAGTATCCAGGAGACAAGCACCTTACAGGATATAGCTACTGTGGCCCCGGAACGCGATTAGATATCAGACTTGATGATCAAAATCAACCTCGACGTGGTGAAGAACCGATAAACGCCATTGATAAGGAGTTTCATGCTCATGATGTCGCATATAAAAGCAGCAATTTGCAGCACAGGCATCTCGCGGATGTGAAATTAATTCATGCGTTAAATGCTATTCCTGATAAATCTTTCAAAGACAAATTGGCTTCGTGGTTGGTAAAATCAGCTATGAAAGTCAAATTGATGATGGGCGCTGGTAATTAATAATATGGAATCTATTTATTATTCTCCAAAAGGATACTGGAGGAGTAACGCTGCAATCTATAAACTCGCCAACGCCGCAAAAGTGAAAAAGGCCACTGCGGATAATTGGTTATCCAAACAGGCTATATGGCAAATTTATCTACCGCGTCCTAAACAAATCAATTTCTCGCATTTTGATGTTACCGGACCCAATGAAGTTCATCAAGCTGATTTATTGTTTTTACCACATGACAACGGTTACAAATACACGCTAACCGTATTTGATGTTGCGAGTCGATACAAACAAGCGGAACCGCTAAAAACAAAATCATCATCTGAAGTTGATTCTGCATTTGAAAGGATTTATCGACGAGGCCCACTAGGCTAGCCAAATCTATTACAAGTTGATCCAGGCAAGGAATTTCAGGGCGCGGTTTTATCAGCGATGAAACATCACAATGTCACCATAAGACGGGGGCATACTGCACTACATCGCTATCAGGCAATTGTAGAACGATTTAATCGGACTCTTGCTGAGTGGTTATTTGGATATCAATATGCAAAAGAATTCATCCAAGAAAAGCGATCCCGTGAATGGGTCAAAAGGTTACCAGGGGTAGTTGCAGCGCTAAATAACGAGATTACCAAAGCAATCAATATGAAACCTAACAACGCAATAAAAAAGTATATACCACAACCACAGCGGGATAGCGTTTCTCAGCCGATTCTCAGCAATGTCACCGTGAGATATTTATATGAACCAGGGGAGCTTGAAGGTGGTAAAAAAGGGCTACTGATCCTATTTGGAGTGTCACTACGCATAGCATATCTACTATAACACGATCAACTGGTAGACCTCCAATCTATAAATTGGATTCAACTGCTCCTCAGCGGGTTTTTACACGCGAACAATTAAAAGTGATTCCTGACGATACTGAATTGCCACCGCATGGTCTTAACTAGCACCCAGGGTGATGGCACCCCGGCGTCTACTACACTCAAGACCAGTCAACATCACATTGTTTCTGACATGACTAAGACTGTTATTTTTTCTGTCTACGGTAAATTGGCGATGATCTTTATCCGAATACTGCCAACGCATTATACAATTGCAACTCGCGCAGTGATTATTCTGTTGTTGTTTCAAAGTGATTATTAATTCAGCATCAATGTCAAATTCTTGTTGTTTTTGGGGTCTTGTTGTTTATATCCGGAGAGTTTTGTTTTCATGATGCTAACATCAATATCATCAATTGTGGTGTCATCATTGATAACAATTCTTCGAAGTTAATTTATTCGCCGTACTCTAGACACTGCAGGATAGACTAAATTTGACCACTGAATGCGATTATCAAATATACAAACAATTGTATCCGTGATGGTTAATCCCTGCGAGGAATGTATCGTCGTTACATAACCCAGTGTCCACGGCGTTTTAGCAGCACGCAATGCGTTTTCGACAACACTGATATCAACCAGCACAATATCATTTAACACTAGTGTTTGTCTTTCGTTTTGTCCTGGAATTTCAACTTCAATATTCTGTCGCCGTGTATCACAGGGTCTATAACACAGCGGCACTGGAAGCGTTGCAAATTTTTCTTTGTGAAGCTTAAACAACTTTTTCTGAAGTCTGTCTCTGACTATCTTTCTACTTACCACTACAAAATCGTTTGGTCTCCATGCTTCCCAAAATTGCTCCATGGGAGTTTCAGGAATTTTTTCTCTGATTAATTCACATTGGATTCTATCCGGTTGTAATCAAATTAATTTTTTGACCTCACGTAATTGTTCATCAAGTGCCCCATAGTCAGTATCGATTTCTTCATAATAGTCAACAAACCCCTTTAACCAATCATGTGGACCCTCGCCGACAAATGGTGGTGGTTGGCCATGATATCCACACATTATTAACGTTGTATTCTTTTGCAGCAAAAAATCAAGAAACATTTTTAATACATCTAACGAAACCGTACATATCTCATCCCAAATAATAATAGCAGGGACGAACTTTTCACCCATTCTTTCAGGGGTCCATTTGTCGCCGTTGTATCGAAAAAACTGTGATATGTGCAAGCTTCAACGTTTCGTTGTTTTATCTCTCGCGCTAGTCTATCTGTCGGTGTCAACACAATCATGTTTGCCGGCGTTCGATATAATTCAATCGCCCGAGTCGTTTTTCCTGACCCGACACAGCCGTTTAAATAAACTGTTTTATATCTACAAATTGGATCGGATATCGGTGGTGCATTAGAACGCTCTGATAAATTATCACCGTGTAAGTAATTACTTTTAATTTCAACGTCTGCTGATTCAGAATAATCACGCAGCATTTCTTTTTTAATTCTCCATGATCCCCATCTTTCATTCGGATTAGTGAATTCAGCAACTGACCCACTGTACTTGCTGTCAATGTAAAATGAATCAACGGCAACTCTAACCGCAGTGTCAGGAAATCAATGTATCATTGAAAATAAATTGATACAAGCATAACCCAGCATGGATGACGTCAAATGTGTATACGGGGATCTGTAACCGTCGCTGTAAGTAACAACTGTGCCCAATTTTGTTCCATCGGACAAGAAAGCATCCTTACGATCAACATATAAGTTTTGAGATACTGCATCCGCGATTACAAAGTCATATTCGGTGCTATCTATAATCAACCGTGAAGAATATATGTTGTAGTCACATTTTTTCCCTCCCTGGGTGAATTTTCCAATTATTCTTCTGTCGAGATCTTTTGATTTGTTGTTTCGTTGATTAAATATCCGTTTGGACAACTCAATGATATATTTTTCGTCTGCATCAATATGTTTTCTGGATTCGTCAATTATACTATCAAGACGTTCCGGTGTTGGTAACCAGACATTGGTTTGTTTCCGATATTATATAATTGCTTCACTGACCGTCAGCGAAATTAACATTTTTGTATCAATCATGAATCGTAATAGCGCTATTGGCAGCCACTTCTTTTCAGACATGTGTCTACCAATCAAATATAACAAGCGCGATGAAGTCCTGCTGCGAACTCAAATGATACTACACGAGCGAATCCAGTTAAATCAAAATCAGGCAGCGGCCCATTAATTGCAACACGAGTCATGTCATGTACGGGGTGTCCAAATCGTTCAAAATACTCAGTACACTCTTCATAACCAAGAAAACTCGCTGGATAACAAGCAATCATATCAACTGAAATGATAGTATCACGGTCATATTTGTTATTCCATAAACCGCCATTATTGAATTTTAAACAACTAGCCACAATGTCTGGCAAGAATTCTACGCGTGTTGATTTCCATCAGCTGCAACCGACGGGATTGTAAAACAGTTTGTCAATAATTGTTCATCATCGGTGGCTTCGCCACTGTTGTTGGCTTCGCCACACGCCGTTAAAAACCCACTAGTTGTTTTTTTCATTTTGTTGTGAAATTTTTCAGTGCGGTATACTTCGCCGTTTGGTCCTACAAACTGATCAAACGTATCTGGGTCGTTTTTACTCAAATGCGCAATAGCATCGAATAGTTTCTCTTCAACGCGAAAACCATCCCTGGATAAATCTGTCACAGAATTAGGCGAAAATTAATTATTTTTTTTCTTTCTTAATTGCAAGCGAATTTCACAATTTTCTTTGTTTCGTCGTACATGCATTACCTGGGGTGAATAAGTTGTTTTTCTTCAAGGTAAGCGGCGTGTAACGATTTGCATGTGCCTAATGTTTATTTACATGAAATCCGGAACATTAGTTTCACGGGGTGCATGGTAATTTTGCCGAGATTTCTCCTCTCCTATTTTAGAGTATATAAGGCAGAATTTTTATGATAAATTTTACGAGACCTAAAGTAACTAGTCACAGGATAGATAAGCTCGTCTTTCAATCTGCAGCCAAAGGGGTGAGTGTTAAATTTACATTTCGTTTTATTGTGAATTTTATTCAGTTTATCATTTCGTATAATGATGCCTTTATTGCAATGCAGATTTTAAACGTGGAATATTTGGAATCACTGGTCACTATCAGGCTTTAAATGCAATAGCGTACTCTACGGTTTAGATTATTTTTTGAGACAACTATTATTAGTCTGGTTTTATTTATTGTAGCTGATAACGTAGCTGATAACATCTGATAACATCGCTGATACCGTAGCTGTTAATGCATCTGATAACGTAGCTGATACCGTAGCTGTTAATACATCTGATAACGTTGCTGATAAAATCGGCTGATAGCATCTCTGAGAACATCTTTGATAACGTCTTTGATATCGTCTGATTTGTTGTGGAACATCTATGATTTGTTGCGAAACATCTCTGTATAATAGCTGAATGTGATTGATTGTGCCGTTTGAATTGAAGTATCTGACTGTCTGTCTGTCGAACTGTCTGTTCGTCTACATCTGTCTTGACGTGTAAATATCCGGAAAGCTAGAAGTCCGAGTGTCGGAGCTGTCTATTGTTATAAACATCCGGGGCGACATCTAGGGTATTGAGGAACCGTGGGTTCTAGTAGATGTTGTATGCTGTCTGTACGTATAACTGTGGTGGATCCGTGAAGGGCAAGTGACCAATAAAAGTATTTAGTCAACCCTAGGTCTTCGGGGAAACTGGGAGGCGACTCAACTGTTGGTGAATCGTACGGTTATACAGGGTCGAGACACATATGTGTATTGAAATTGTAGTACAATTTAATACATTGTTGTATTTACATGCTTATGTCAAATCACATTAGTATTTGTAGGGATTGCATGAATATCAATAAAAGCTAGCAACTTGATTGAATACAAGTATATGTTCGTGCTAGTTGTCGCAATCCATACGTGCGATAGTATAGTTTAATGTTTTGTGTTTGTCATCGTAATATATACTTGCATAAATATAACTATCGTAAAGGTTCCTTGGATCTGTGTATAGTCCAAGAGATCCCTTTACATCTGAGTTTTATTTTGTATTGATATTTCAATTATTTATGTATTGTGAATGGTTGTGAGTGTAATTGTGGGTTGAACGCATGAGTTATTGTGTTGATACATCTTTATTTTTCATTATTAATTTATTTCATAAATTTACATTATTTTTCACACTTGTGTTTGTGTTGTTCATTTAATCCACCATCCACTCGGTAAAAATTATGTTACAAAATCTTCCAAGAATTCCGTGGGTATATACTTTATTGTTCAGTTTCGTGGAAATATTGTGACCGCTGACGTCCATGCGTGTTCGTTATGATCAATAATTTTGATTGGAGCTCCCTGTTTATTGTATTTCGATTTATATAATACCTCACCGGTTATCGTTGTAACGGTTATCGAAAATTCCAGCGACTTTTCTAATTCAGCTATATCGCTAATGGTTGCCCCGCGCTCTTTCAATGTTAACTCCCATTCATTAATTTTTGTACGTCTTATATTAGTCAATTTGTTTCCCGCGGATTGCATTTGTAAAATTTTATGTTATTTGTGCTGCTTCACAATTTAGTGGCAAAGCCACTGACGAAGTCGCCGGATACCACTGTTTCATCGGCGCTAGTTTTCCTATATCAGGTTATTCATTTAACGGATATATCCCATATACAACTGCTGTTCAGGATATGCTCGTTCATAGTACGGTTTGTCAATTCCAGTTGATAGACCTGGCTTAGAATCACGGCTAACAACGACTGTTTTCTTGTCTTTGAGAATCGGTTAAAATTTGTCTCGTATAATCCAACCGCCTGATTCTACACGGATAATGCATTTCACTCTGAAAAAATGCTTTTTGTTGCCAAGTTGTGATAACATCATGGCAGCGTTGCTGTCGTTCATGGTGGCATCAACAACGCCATCAATTCGAAATGTTGACCAGCTATGAGATGCACCGTCGTGCTTGAATTCATTAATACAATCGCGTATTTCATTTATCAGGGCTCCATCCGCTATTGCCCGATTTGGCACACTTTCGAGGGTTCTATCGAGATTGAATTTAACATTTTTGAAAGGCTTAATTGCTGATAATCTCTCGATTTGGTCCAATAATTAAATCAAGTATTTAAATAGAAAAATATAGTATAATGAATCACTGCAAGTGGCTTATGATTGGATCAGCGACCCCGTGTAACAAATCATGCAGAAGCGAATTCTGTGGGTATCATTTACAGAGCGTTTGCAACGGTTCCCTTGGCCCCTTCTCGTGCCTCCGATGTGGAGTGGGGGTAAGGGGAAAATCACAAATATGTCTCAGTTGTGGCGGCAAACGATACAGGGAACTAAAACGCTATTATGACCAACGAATAAAAAATACCGTCATTGACCCTGACGATGACAAAGTTATCAAAACCCCTCAAGATTATATCCAGAGGTTTATAATTAAAGCAGATAATAAATTAGATAAGTAGTATTATTATACAAATGAACCAAGATTTCAGACACCATCCAGTGCTTGTTATTTATGAATCCCCCCAGTGATGGTGTTGTTACAAATTGCAGACTAAAGAAACCGGTTGGATTTCTGAATAATATGGGATTTTTGATGTTTGGTGTCGGGAAGATGAAATATTACTGTCATCTATTCGCATACGAATGTTACAACGGATTGATCAAAGATGGCTTTGTGATCGATCACATTGTTGGATTCCCTCAAAGTAATAAATTGGGTAATTTACGAGTTGTTTCTCAGCGTCAGAATACACAATTAGGCAGGACTGGGACTTTTAAGTCAGTTGGAAAGAGACCCGTAAAATCATTTGATTTAGAAAATAACAAAGAAACAATATTTCAATCAATGAATGCGGCTGGAAAATATTTTGACATGTGTGGGCCTTCAGTACAAAGAGTAGCAGAAGGAATTTATCAAATAGCTCATTCAAAAAAGACGAGTCACATGATAAAATTTTCAAATATCAAGGGAGATAAATCCTTTATGGATAAGTACTACCCCTCATAACACTCTGCTCACTAAGTTCCCTTGTATTATTACCGTCGAGGTATTTGTGTCGTCTGCTATTCTCACCTGTAGAGAGAGAGGTATAATTGTATGCGCGCCCACGTGACTTTAATGGTGTATACTTGATTGGGAGTTTCGGTAGAGTTAAATAAATAAAACCTTTAACACTTTTTATTGTCGCTTGACTAAAATATCATCATTTAAACAGTTGTATTTATTTTTGTACAAACCCTTATAGACCATCTAGATTCAGCTATTATACACTTTCAGTACAACGTTCTTTATAATCCAACGCGTTACCTATGTTCGCTCAACCGGAACGAGCATGAAACATTAGTGTTTTCAATTGAAACTCCGAATTGGATTTCCCATTCATTGAAAAAAGTGGGCGTGGTTAAAATCACTATGTGAGGATTGCAGTTATATTACAAATTCCTCTTTGTGACCTAATCGGTAACTACACGGAGTTATCTAGCAGCTGTATTCTTTTGTTTAGTGTTTTATTCAAATATTTGTCTGTTTTAAATGTTGTGAAACAGCAATAATAAGTAATTCAATGAAATAAAATAACACACCCGTGAATCAACGCGGCTGTATTAGTCACCTTATATACGTTATGACTCATAATAAACTTGGGGCTTTCGAAAGTCGATCCGACCGATCAAAACTAACCCACGCCATTGAACCTGGCGTGTTGTTGTCTTTTGTCAATCATGCAACCGGGTTAATTTAATTGGGTTGCTTTTGAATGGTTGGATTGGCCGTAGAAAAATCCGCCCCGTCGTTTCATGTTTGTGCTGTCTTGTGCCGTCCCACATCATTACATCACAAATTTCATCCTTAATTAAGTAAATTAAGTTAATTATACTTTCTCTGCCTAAAATCTGTCACAACACTCGAGTGGAGATATATACGGCATTGTACGTCCTTAATTAAGTATAATATTGCCTAAAATCTGCCACAACACTCGAGTGGATATATATACGGCATTGTACCGTCCATTAATCAAGTATATGTATGCCTAAAATCTGCCACAACAATCGAGTGGAGATTAAACGGTATTTTACTGTCCTTAATTAAGTTAATAAAGTAACCTCTGGGCCTCTCTGACGTCATAAGGCGCCAGCGAGATTGCCAAATGGGGTATCAAAAACGGAGTCAAAAATGACCCAATTTTTTAATAATTAGAGATACAGTATACTATAAAAATATGGATATCAAATATGTAAATGCCATAATCGCTGAAATTTCAAATTTGCAGAATCGAGGGATAGTATTATATGAAGGTCTCGACTGCGACAGGATTACCTCAGAATATGAAGACATTGAGCATGAGTCTAGTAAGGGTCGTTATGTTAGGAATTCAAAAGTCCATGAATGCTTGTTTATACGGTAACAGCATTAATGCATTTATAACGCTATTTAGCACCGTTGAAGCAATACGTCAAAAGCTCGGCCAAGAGTATCAAAAACGAGCTGAAATTAGTTCTAAAGTTCGTGATCATAGAAAAATATTAAACGAGGAAAAACCCGTATCTTGATGACGTGGGCGTTACTATAAAAATAGGCTTTCAGTAATTTTTTTAATAAAATTTATTTTTTTAGCGTTTTTTGTAACACTTGTTACACTTGTTACATGGGATTTTCTCCTGAAAGAATACTCAGCAGTTTGGGTTTGCTCATGCAGTTATGTGCGTACTGGATGATCTGGTTGTGGTAGCAAGTAATCACCGCGACGCCACCATTTTCACGTTGTTTTTGTTGTTGCCGCGTCGTAAACAAAAATCGTTCATTGCCGTTCTCAGATATTACAATTTTGAAACCAACAGCGATGTTATTTCTGAAACATTCGCTGATAGCGTCGTACAGTTTAACCTTGTCGGTGATGGATACGTTAGCTTGATGGTACATTATTTGATAACTCGGCTTTTAATTGTGATAACGTCTTCACAGGGAAATACCCTCCGGGTGAAAACGCAGGCATGGAATCCCTCCGGGCTCACATTTAAAAACTCAGTTCACGAACAATATATGGCAGGTGAATCGCTTACAACTAGATTAGCCTGAGAGCGGCTAGAAGCAATTAAAAAGTTTATACCGGTACGAGACAGACTTCGCGAGAAACTTCAACAACGACAACAAGCGCAGACTGACTTTTCTGTGTCAAGTGAACAACTGTTTACTCCGATAACAAGTGCGACCAAAGATGTGAAAAAGTTAACTGAAGCAGCAATATACGGAGATATTTCTTGAAAAGAACGATCAACGAAGGCGCCGCTGCTTGATACGATTGAAAAAATAGCAGCAAAGACTGAATAAACACGCGCAGGGATACAACAGCTATCCAGTGATATAAAAACCCAACGGGAAATTGAAAAACGCGAAGAAGAACAAGAAGGTGCAGTTACAGAAAGAGACTATTCACCTGAAAGTATATTTACAGTCGCAGCATTAGACGAAACTAGAGGAAACAAACGGATTTCGAATTAGCTAATTTTGTTCGAGAAACTTTTCCAAAGGGTAAAAGAGAGAATTGTTTAAGCGACGAGTTTTAAAATTTTATAAGAGACAGAGAGACTTGGGCATCACAAATATATTTAGCGAGATACGGCGAAGATAAAATCAGAGTGTTGCAGCACCCTGGTTATAATAACTTTCTAGCTGCGGTTAAAGGCGGTCCACAACCACCACGTTATACGGAGGATCCAATCCCGGAACAAATATACATAAGAGCAGAGGCCGGTTCTAAGAAAACAAGCGGGAAAGGATATTTAATTAAAAATCCTTTGGATTTCAACGCAACCGTGACATGTCCTGGTAATATTTTATCGGATATATCACGGCTGGAAGAACTTATCGGGGGAAAACGAGCCGGAAACAACTCAGTAGAGATAATTAATAAAGCAGCTGTTATCTGTAGACGATTATTTGCCGGCGGTATCATGGACATTAATGTATATAGAGAACTCATTGCTGCATTAGTTGAAAATTACAGAGACGCCCATGGTTATCACAGCGATTAAAATCAAAGATTTTCAATGGAATTGACTACGCATTTCACTAATTGAAAAACTAATAGTATTATAACAAGATGATCATACACTACAACCATGATAAACCCGTAAGCGTCTACGTGGTGAACTCACGATTGCCTGTTTACCGCGCGTGGTACGGAGATGGTCTCTTCAGTACCATCGCGGGGTTATTCACAAGAATGGCCCCAAAAATGGCGCCGTTAGCTAAACAATTATCAATAAAAGCCATTGATATTATTCGTGATAAGGGAATCAGCGCTGTTGAAAATCTTGCCGGAAAGGCATTTTTCCTCCGCGAAAGATAAAATAAAATCATTGGTGAGAAAGATACCAACAGCGACGAAGTCGGTGGTGAAACCAACAGTGCTGCCATCTACGGCAGTGATGCCTGCAAAAATCAGCAAAGCAATAAATAGCGCAGTGGAAGAAAAACTAGCGTCGTTAGCTGCTTGACGGCCTCGCCTGTAACAGATAGCACTATCATGAATGCGATAGCAGGAAGTGGTTTGAATCGAAAACCAAAACGACGATGATTACAACGAGTTTCACAAAACACTAAATAATAATATAATGTTTAAACGAACAGCTGATCCCGCGTTCGATATGGAAGCCGAACGGGCAAAGACGATTTAGTTCGGGATTATCAATATTATTCTTATCATGCAATACAACCCGACTTAAGATCACGAATTGAACTTTAAGTTCAAGATACCAGTAAATACTTTTTTCCGTGTGAAGCATTTATTGAAATCGAGGGAAAACTCGTAACAAATGTTGCAGCTCATACCCCATATGAAGATGATCCAAATATCCGAGTTGGTTTTGTCAACAATGGCATCATGGCTCTATTTGAAAGTGCAAGATATCTCATTGATGGAAAAGAAATTTAATCAACAGACCGTGAAATTGATGTTGCAACAACAATAATCGGACTACCAAGATATTATGATGATTATACAAGATCGGCTGGTCCGTCTATGTTGTTTGCAAAGGATATTACTGATCATGCTGAAAACGTCCAGTATTATAAGGTAAAGGCAACACGAGATACCGCAGTTGATTCAGCACCAGTCGGATATACTAGACCGGCCGCATATTTTGATGTCATAAATACCACTCCTAATTTCAATTTAGGGTTTGAAACACAAGTAGCAACGTTGCAAGGACAGCAACGATAGTTTTCATGTGCAATTTCGCTGCATCATATATTTGGATTCTGTAGAAATGTCAGAAAAGTCATCTATGGAGCCAAACACACAATCGCGTTTGTGCGAAACGGTAATAACAATGACGCAATCTGGCGTACTGGTGCCGTTGAGGGTAAAATTGTTTTGAGTAAAATAGTATTGTGGATGCCAGTAATGACCCCATCAATTACCACGGAAGAGCGGCTACTTTCATTTATGGAACAGGTGTCAAATCATTGATAAGTCGGCTAACAACAAAAACTGATGCCAAAGAGGATAATGTTAATGATACATTTACATGGCACCTGGCATCAAAACAAGGCGTTTCCGCTCCACGTCATATATTTATAGCGCTGCAGAATCGATTAGGCTCCCAAGAACGCAGTCATATGATATATGATCGATTAGGAGTCAAGGAGGTTTCGCTGAGAATAAACGGACAACAGGAACCAACCGAGGATATACAGCTTGATTACGAGAGCAACCATATAGCACGTGTGTATCATCGTATGCTGTGATATATGGGTCGTGATCAAAACGTTGATACCGGTTTACAAATATCGCAACTTGATTTTAAAAACCTATATCCGATTTATTAATTTTCGCTGTAACATCTTGATTTAACAAGGCAATCAGTTGTTGACATACATTTTCGAGCTCGTATAAACCCCCCTGGTGGTGTTGATTATAGAGTGGTTTCTGTCATTCTCAGCGACAAGTCAATGTTGTTAGAAGGGGCTGGCGGACGAATGAGAATTGTTGATGCACCAGTGGAAAATTTGTTAACGATTCACAATTAGATCAATTGAAAGCATAAATGTGTTTTACAATAAAATGCCATATAGTGTTGTTAGTGTCAAGCTGACTGATGGTCAGGTCAAGAAATTGCAATCAAAATCCGCTAAAGAATGTGGAACAGCAATAACTTTAAAACCAGCGCAGATGTCAGGCGGTGCACATAAAATATCATTGACGGATCGTCAAATAAAACATTTCAATGATGCGCTAAATAAACAGCGAGGAGTTCAAAATGTATTATCTAATGCTGCAATCGCCAACATGATAAAATCAGGTGGTATATTTCCATTGTTAGCCACAATACCAGCATTGATTGTCGCAGCCGCCCCAGCGGTGGCGAAAGCGGCAGCGTTGGGAGCCGTTGGAACCGCGGCAGGGATGGCGTTGAAAAAGGCAACTGGGAAAGGATATAAGAAAGGGAAAGGGTCTAAGACTAGCAGGAACCCCATATTCATGGTACAGCGGAAAGGGTCTGAGAATACAAGGAACGGTTTATTAGTTGAAAGTCCAATTCTCGCCATGTCCAATTTTGATTTAATTGATGCTGTTAAAAAACTAGCGATACAAATCTTCAGAGGGGTTTTTATGAGAGATCAATTATCGAGAAAACCCAAACACGTTGAAACCGGTATCATTAATCTTCATAACAGAAACGGATTGGGAACTCACTGGGTTGCATACGCGATTGATCCGAGTGGGATTGTTTATTTCGATTCATATTGGCTAGCCCCACCGAGCGAGTTTATTCGGTAGATATCAAATCATTAAATTCCGATTTTTTATTCCACGCTGCCAACACAACAATTAAATGATCCACTAATATGCGGCCGTGAAGTATTAAATGTCCTCGCGGAGATATCAAAATTTCCGAGGAAACCACCTCATCTGGTAGTAAATGAATACACGAGTGGAAAATTAAAAGGTAATTTTAGAGAACCAATAAATTGAAAACAAAAAGTTGCGCTAAAAATAATGATTAATATTTGGGGACGATCTCTGTTTTTGTCAAAACCCACCGCGAAAACATCTGCGGGTTCTATCGAGGATGTAAAAAAAGTAATTGAAGATGAAATCGCTGAGACGTTGAATTTAGCAAGTGTTGACCCGAACGAAAGAGGTGTATTTCAAGATCGCCAGGGTAAATTGAAATCCTGTAATATATCCGCGGCTGTCATTTTGATACGGCATCGCGACGCCGATGAAAACTCTATTGCGCTGTATTCCAGCGACGGACAACTTAAACCAGGCGCACTTGTGTCTACGATCACCGACGCGATTGCCGCCCAGGGAGCTGGATGATTATATCCGAGGTCATAATACTTTTCGCAAAAATGTCGTGCATAGATTCTTTGGAACCCCACTAGTGGTTGGCATGACTCTCGTTGAAATCAAAGACCTTCTGAATTTATTCTTTTTTAACACGGATGAGGGGAGGATGATGACGGCCGCCGAAATCAAGGCAAATTATCTTGAAATTTACACGGATATTTCTAAACTAATAGAAAATTTTTAAAAGGTACAAAAACCCACAAACGAAATTAGATCAGGAATAACTTGGTGTTTAGAATTTGTAGATGATTTTTTAAGGCTAAAGCTACCATACCTACAACATTCCAACTTATCTACCCACCTAACACCCGCCCCGGACCCCTTAAGGATGGCAACTAATTGAAAACACTAGCGGGTTTAAAATAGTAATGACATCGATGAAATCAATTGAACCGATAATAGTCCAAGAGGTATCACAATCGCATCGATATCGATATGATAGCGTGAAAGAGTTTTCCGCGAACTTGAAATCACTTTCTGAGCGCTATCGTGAAAAAATAAAAAAAATATCGACGCAGCGTAACAATCATCGACATCACCGTATGCTCGGTGTCCGGTGTGATGGCCACCGCCGGGGTTATTTTGTCGACGGTGACCATGATATGTTCCGATTGCAGTTCCAATTGCTATCTCCGCGGCAACAACAATCGTGGCAATCGCCACCGCGATAACTAAAACGTCATCATCGTGTTCTCAGAAACAACTCGCCGATTATACAGCTCGGTACCGGTTGGTAATGGACGCGTACTCGAAATTATTCGAGTTGATCTCGCTGACGATAGATAATTCGTTCATATCCGATGTTGAATTTTCCGCGATGACTCAGTTGTATAACTCCGCGATGTTGAAATTAGAAATTGAAGACAGCGTTAACAATAATGTCATTCGAACTGCTTCAAAGAATCGCGGAGAATACAACTCCGATATGAACAAGCATGATATCAATAACATCAAAATTTAATTTGAACTTCCCTTCTCCGATTCCAGTGCGCAAGATCGCGCTGGCAAAATTGCCAGTATATCATAGCTGGCCTAATATCAGATCGGTTGCATTTGGCGGTCAGCAACCGAATAACGCACTGGTGTTCTCGTATAAGAATAAACCCGATGGTACTCCAGCGTGGGAAACTGTTTCTTTACCAACTGCGTCGTACCAAATTGAGCAAATCGATGCTGAAATCAAAATAAAATCAATCACTGGAAAGAATCAAGCACTGGCCAAGAATCAAGCATATCTATTAAAGTTCATGAACCGACGCTCTCGTCGTCGATTGAAATAAACTCCCCTGAGTATGCGTGGATATCTATAACAGCTCGTTAAAAACAGTGTTAGGATGGCCTGAAAAACCACGCGGAACCGCCCACTTAACCACAGACTTACAATCATATCATGAAATCAATCCCATATATCGAAATGATTATCTGATATAAGAATCGCGGAGAATACCACTCCGATACGAACAAGCATGATATCAATAACATCAACAAATCCTGAATTTAGTGTGAACTTCCCTTCTCCGATTCCAGAGCGTGAGATAGCGCTAGCAAAATTGCGAGTATATCATAGCTGGCCTAATATCAGATCGGTTGCATTTGGCGGTCAGCAACCGAATAACACACTGGTGTTCTCGTATAAGAATAAACCAGATGGTACTCCAGCGTGGGAAACTGTTTCGTTACCAACTGGGTCGTACCAAATTGAGCAAATTGATGCTGAATTTCAGCGTAGAATAAAATCAATTACTGAAAAAGAATCAAAAATAGCTATTAAACTTCATGAACCGACGCTCTCGTCGTCGATCGAAATAAGCACAGAGGGATACGCTGTAGATATATATAACAGCTCGTTAAGAACAGTGTTAGGATGGCCTGCAAAACCACCGGAAAAATCCACCGCCGACTTAACCACAGACGTACAATCATACCATGAAATCAATCCCAGTTATCGAGATAATTTATCTGATATAAGAAAAGGAAAAATCGCCGATAGATTCATATTTACCAACAAAAACACGTTGCAATGGGATTTTATTATTAAAAGAACAGATGAGTCAACTGTTACTATTTCATTTACGCTAACTGACATCACTGGTTATTTTAATGAAATTAATCAATTATATGAAACACAACTAGAACATCTACGGCAAACAACATCGCAAAAACGCGTTGAAATATTAAATCAGCTTGTATCTGATATGAAATATATCAACGAACGAATTATTCAAACAATAATTAATAACAACAGTGACAATAAACAATGATTCCTAACCGGTTACAATATCACAGAACCGATCTACATAATTTCAAGTTTCCCGGATATAACGCTGAGGTACTAAAATGATCTGTTAGAAATGTTGTCAAGGTATGACAAATACAAGATTCAATTATCCTCAAATATAATAATGACCCAGATGGCGGCGGTAGTGATATTGACCCGCACAATGTAAATATTTCAGCGGTGATTGCGCTCAATTTAGTATGTGATGCAATTGAAGGAAGCTATCAAATTAATCTAGAGCAATCAAATCAAGCTCAGCAAAGATATATTCTTTATTCGTTTGCACCAACAGCTCCTCCAGGATTCCTAATTATTAAAAAACCAATTAATCCTGTCGATATGCGATGCCATAATAATTCGCTGACGAGAATTAATTGCCGACTCACTGACCAGTCAAATACTTTGATTGATCTACAAGACGAGGTGTTAGCGATTAGTCTGTTTTTGAAATCATAAGTGATTTTCGTCCTCGGACACGATATCGTATCGGACTTGATCAAATATTCGGTTAACCTGTAGCAGCAGAGGGGGCGATGACAACACCGCCGCGACCCGGATGATTGAAAAATCGCAAAGTCTCCGTTTGTTAAATGGAGACTTATTTTTTTTTTGGGTTAAAATATGAGATTCGCAGGAAGGCTCTATTTTTCGTTTTGAAGCTTCAATCAATTTTGTCGAATAAAGTTGTGAGGTTCGACACCTCTGCTGCTAGAGGTCATGTAATATTGACGAAGATGCTGACGTATTCCATCTCTGATAGGCTTGTGTCAAGTCTGATTTTTCTGAACTGGGTTACACGACTTCACAGCTTAGTGACGTTGTTGTTTGGCTAGATATAGCATCTCTGAGAGGTTATGTAATATTAAACAACAGCTGGCCTGTTCGATCTAGGTTAAGCTGGTGTCTAGACCGATTTACCTGATCTAAGCTACACGAGTTCATAGCTTAGTGGCGTCATTATTTGACTATAAATAGCCAGTGTCACTGATATAAAGAATAGATGGTGATCTGGAGCGGAACTGTTGGCATTTTCTGAAGAATTCAACATAAGCCAGGGTAAATATTATTTAGGTAAGTGCTAACGTTACATCAATACTGCATCAGACATTTTTTCCATTTAAACCACATACCAGGAGATGAATTTTACGTGATCTAATGTCAAACTTGCAAGATGTTTTCATTGATGAATTCCATTATTTTAAAGCAACATATATGTTATGATATATGCGTTAACTACTGATATTTATACCCATGAAACTATTCGAATGTGTATGACAAATGTCAGTTCTTCCGGATACACTGTATTCTGGAAATAGGATTATTCACAGTAGCTACATATATACACCATTAATTATTTGTGCTTATACTTATCAAATTGTACAGTACATATACCTGGAATAATACAATCGTGCCGAAATCAATATTTGTGACTACTTGTGCATGCGATATATTGAGGCATTATGTGTTACCTCCGCTCATTCACTTTTTTAAACGGTTTGTTTCCATTTGACTGCCACGCACGCTTATGAAAAACGCATGTATTCAAAGAAGATAAAATGATCTCACGTTACTACGTCTAATGGACGTTTCATGCCGATCATACATGTGTGATTGGCTTAGAAAAAAACTTATGTTTTGAGTCAATTTACTTGACCATATCAATTGCAAGTTTCAAGTGAGTTCCTAAATCTCGTCCAACCGATCACAACTCTAAGATAAAGAACTACTACTTTTGTTATAACTGATATTTTTGGTACCCTTCTCCGTTTTCAAGAAAGAACACACATGGTACATGTTTGGACCATTCCTTCCTTTGTATAAATGCACCCATGAAGTTCATGTCATTTGCGAGGCTGGATTTATCAGTAAATTCTCACATAACAGTATAATCTCAAAATGTTGAAAAAGCAGCCTAACACCCAAGACATAACAACTCTAATTTGTTGTGGCTATATTTGTTTTGCAGACGCACAATAATTTTGGAATACAAATCTGATATGAGTTGATTAAGTCTGAACCTCGCTATTTGCCATTATAAAGCAGTTGTAACACTTTCTGCGTCGTCAACAAGGTTTTTGTGTCACCCAGTGCATCGTTGATGAGTAATTGTTTTAAACGACTTATGGCTTCATCATTGATGGATGAAGATGATTTCTGACGCTGTCAAAGTGTTTAACCCATCGTTGACGAATATTCTGTTTGCCTCCATCTGTGCTGGATGATCCAGATGATGTATGTCCAAGCAATTACTTGAGATAATTGTAGAAGTTCTTCATATCAGCTGATCTGTCTAGCATCTAGTCACATCAGTTCTGTTTGTCAGCCATGTGTTTTGCATTCAATAGAGCTTATACTAGATAGTTATGCGTATAGTGTTGTAAGAATAATTCCAAGAGATGGACTTGGGGTTGTTGAGTTAAGTTTGAAGAAGGAGCAGCAAGAAGGGTGAACTGACCAAGTTTTCCATACACACACACAAAATATCTACTCAGAGAGAGAGAGAGAGAGAGAGAGAGAGAGAGAGAGAGAGAGAGAGAGAGAGAGAGAGAGAGAGAGAGAGAGAGAAAGAGAGAGAGAGAGAGAGAGTAAATAGACCGAGATTTAAAACAAAAATAAAGCTTCTACGGAAAGAGGGTTGGCAGACCAAAACTAATTTAGGAAAAATAAAAAAAAATGACAGTTTCAATTTCAACCGAATATTCTATCAAGTCCGATACGATATCTTGATATAGGGTCATGCAAGTTTATCGTTAGAAATCCATGTGGGATTGACTGAGCTAAAGAAATTGCAAAATAGATTATAAACCATATCTCCACTGCACCAGGTCTGGTGAATATTTCGTAGCGTATATGTGTCAACTCCATTAAATACAGCAAAAATAGTACAGTTATCCCTGATCACTTTTGGTATTTGTGCGTATCATTGAGTAACATAAATCAAATCAGTATTGTTATGTCAACCTCTGGAAAATATCCTAGAAAGATATTTTTGATTGTCTAACATCGCAAAATCGTACACAACTAGATTGTCAATATTTCCATCAATATAATCAGCACACGGTGCTTTTTAAATATCGGTTATAAATTCAATAATATTGTCGTCGATGTCCGATTTTGCATTCTCGTTAAAATCCTTTAACACCGCATACAATCGCTGATCGTCTATGCTCGGTGCTACCAAATAGAATTTATTACATTTCATCCATCTCGTTATCAAATTAATTACCAACTGCGTCTTGCCACTTCCAGATAGTCCAGTTATAATCATGCGAATATAATTTGGTAGTACAGAATGATGCTTAACGGGCTCTCGTGTTCATGTCGCCGACAAATCAATTACATTCATGTTATAATCAATACATTATGGATCTACATTGTGTTAAATGCAAGACGCGTACTAGCAAAAACGACTTGACAACAAGTACAACAAGCAATAAAACTTGCCGGTAGGTGTGTACAATATGGTACAAACAAATTTAGATTTGTTTCTATGAAATCAGGTAATGGTTTTATAAAAACGAGGAGGTGATTTTGCAGCAAAACATCCCGGGACTCCTTGGGGGAAATATCCAGGAGAAAAACACCTTCCAGGGTATAGTTATTGTGACCCTGGAACCTATCTTGACATCAAAATTGATGGCCAAGACCAACCTCGACTCGGCGAATATCCAATAAACGCTATTTATAAGTCGTGTCATGCTCATAATGGTGCTTAAAAAAGTAGCAGTCAACAACTCAAACATATCGCAGATGTGAAATTGATTGATGGGTTGAACTATATCACTAATAAATCCTTCCAAGTAAAATTAGATTCGTGGTTGATAAAATCAGCGATGAAAAGTACATTAATGCTGGATGCTGGAAATTAATAACAATATGTAATATATTATTCCTCAACAGGATACTGGCCTGGTAAATCAGCACTCAGTAAACTAGCTAACCCCACAAAGTAAAAAAAGGTATAACCGTGGCAGATTGATTATCCAAACAGGCGATATCGCAGACTTACCAACCTCCACCTAAACAAATTACCATCGCTCATTTTGATGTCAGCGTCCTTAAGTAAGTTCATCAGGCTGCTATATTATTTCTGTCGCACGATACTATTAATAAAGACATACGTTTTCGCTAACAATAGTTGATGTTGCGAGTAGATACAAAGAAGCTGAAGCATTAATGACTCATTCACCAACTGAAGTAGCATCTGCGTTTGAAAGAATGTCTCGACGAGGTTCTCTGCATTGGCAAAATCTCATCAAGTTGATAATGACAAGGAATTTCAGGGTGCAGTCTTATCAACAATGAAGCACCATAATACCACGCTAGGACGAGAACATATTTCAATACACCGCGATCAGGCAATTTTTTACGATTTAATTGGACATTTGCTGAGCGGTTATTTGGATATCAATACGCGAAGAAATGAATTTAGGATAAACGATCTCGTCAATGGGTCAAGAGATTACCAGGTGAGATAGATGCGCTAAATAATGAAATTACTCAAACAATTGTTACGAAACCTGTTATCGCGATCAGAAAAAGTATATACCCGTAAAAAACAACAAAATGTTTTGTTTTTTTTTTTAAAACAAGGAATACACGTCAATGTCACTGTAAGATATTTGTACGAGGCGGGTAAAATTGAAAACTGTAACAAAATATATATTGATCCTATTTGGGGTGTCACCGCACATAATATATGTAACAAAACAAGATCCGCGGGTAGACCCGCAATCTACAGATTAGATCAAAACTGCTCCTCCGCGTGGATTCACACGAATTAATATAAACTTCTCGTAAAAATTTTGTAACCTGTTGTTTTTAACCAGCGAGTTTTGTTCTGAATATATCAATTGCTGAGAATATTACTGATAGTGGAGTCATTAGAATCTAAAGCAACTCCTCGAAGTAAATTTAGTCTTCGTACTCAGGACACTGCGAGTTAAACTAAATAAGACCACTCGATGCGATCATCTAGGAACTAAACAATTGTATAAGAATATAGTGAATCCCTGCGAAGAATGTATCGTCATTGTGTATCCTATTGTCCATGGAGATTTTAGCAGCGCGCAATGCATCTTCGACAACACTGATATCCAAAGACACAATATCATTTAACACGAGATTCTTCTGGTCAGTCTGTCCTGTAATATCAACTTCTATATTCTGTCTTCGTGTATCCGTAGCCCTATACCACAATGGCACTGAAAGTGTTGCGAATTTTTCCCCTTCAAATAACGTCAACTGAAGTCTGTCTCTGATTATCTTTCTACTTGCAACTAAAACATCGTTTTGTCTCCACTATTCCCAAATATCATTTAATGGGGTTTCTGAAATTATTTCACGAGCTATTTCACACGTGATTGTATCCGGTTGTAAACTAATTAATTTATTGTATTGGCTTAATTCTTCATCAAGAGATCTCTGATCAGTGTTAATTTCTTCATAATGATCAACAAAATTCTTCAGCTATTCACGCGGAGACAAACCGACAAATGGTGGTGATTGAACTTGATCGCCACACGTTGTCACAGTTGTATTTTTCGGTCACAACCACCCGATAAATATTTTTAATATCTGTAACGACGCTGTGTTTATCTCATCCAAAATAATAATTTCAGGAATATATTTCTCGTCCATTCGATCAGAAGTCCATGCGTCACCTTTCCATTCAAAGAATATGTGATAAGTGCAAGCATTAACTACTCGCTGTAATATCTCTCTTACAAGTATATGTGTTGGTCTTAGCACAATCATGTTTGATTACTCTCGAAAAAATTCTATAACACGAGTCGTCTTTACTGACCTCCCACGTCCATGTAAGTAACTGGTTTTATATTTACATATTTGATCGGATAACGAAGGAACTATCGATAGTTCCAATATCTGATTTTTTTTCTCAATCGTAACATCTGCTGATTTAGACTCATCGTGCAACATTTCTTTGTATTCTCCATTATCCCAACACTCGTCGGAATTTGTAAATTAAGCTACTGCTTTGCTATGTTTTATATACCCATACAATGAATCAGTGGCGACTAGAACCGCAAATTCAGGAAGTCTATTTATCATCGATAGCAAATTGATAGAAGCATAAGCCAGCATAGGCGATGTGTGTATTGGGGACAATCTCAATTTACGTAAGTAGAGCAGCAGGGGGAGAGAATCTCACAACTTTTTCCGACAAAATTGATTGAAGCCTCAAAACGGAAAATAGAGCCTTCCTGCGAATCTCATATTTTAATAAAAAAAAATAAGTCTCCATTTAGCAAACGGAGACATTGCGATTTTTCAATCATCTGGGTCGCAACTATGTTGTCATCGCCCCCCCCTCCTGCTATGGGTTAACAAAAATCATGTACGATTTCAACCGAATATTTGATCAAGTCCTAGGACTTTACAAATAGACTAATCGCTAACACCTCATTCTGCAGATCAATCAAATTGTTTGACTGGTGAATGAGTCTGAAATTAATTCTCGTTAGCGAATTATTATGGCATCGCATATAGACTGGATTAATTGGATTCTCAACAATTAAAAATCCTGGAGGTGCTGTTGGTGCAAATGAATACAGAATATATCCCTGCTGGGCTTGATTTGATTGCTCGAGATCTATTTGATAGCTTTCTTTGATAGCATCACATATTAAATTGAGCGCAATCACCGCTGAAATATTTACATTGTGCGGGGCAATATGCCTACCGCCGCCATCTGGGTCATTATTGTGAGTCAGGATTAATAAATCTTCCATTAGATTTATTTTCCATGCGTCATAGATTTTTTTAAGTCCAATATCGATGGCGTCGTTAAGTTGTTTCTTTAATTCTGGTACGTTATATCCGGGTAGTTTAAACGTTGATATATCTTCAATGCGGAGATTATATTTTTTTGCAAATGTTATTCTCGACTTGTAGGGTTTATCATCGAGTATAACTTGAATAATTCGTAAATTAAATTTTTCTATATCGTCAATGACTTTGTTACATGTTTCTATAACGCTGATAAATTCATCTCGAGCGAGAGTACAAGATTTAAGAGATATTAATAACAGTGAAAAATCATTATTCATCGCTTAGAAATTTTAAATAATTCTAGGTTCGCTAACAACATGATACCCTTGCGATGGTCCACTCCCCACCCCAGATTCGTACACAGACCCAAAAAACTCTATAGGTACACTGCACTCTTTATAACTTTTATTGGATTATCAGGTTTAATTTTGTCTGTGACATAATGAGATTTTACAGGTTCTGGTGCTACAACAGCGGTTTCTTGTCGAGGTGGGTTTTCAGGCCATCCTAACACGGTTCTGATTTAGCTGTTATAGATATCTACGACGTAATTGGGTGATTTTATTTCAATGGCAGATGATAGCGTTGGCTCGTGAACCGTAATAGCGATTTCTGATTCTGCTCCAGTAATCGATTTTATTATACGTGCAAATAAATTATTGATTTGTTCGATTTGGTAGGACCCTGTTGGTATTGTAACAACGTTCAAGTCTGGAGTCCCGTCTTCTTTATTCTTATTCGCGAACACCAATTAGTTATTGGGTCTCTGCCCACCAAATGCTACCGATCTGATATTGGGCCAACTATGGTATACACGTAATTTTTCTAGCGCTATCTCCTTCACGGGAACCGGAGAAGGGAAGTTTACACTAAACTCGGATTTCGTTGGTGATATTGAGATCATGCTTGTTTTCACCGGGTTGGTATTTTCTGCTATTTGTTGAAGCAGTTGAAACTCTACGAGTTTTAGTGACATTATTATTATCATTGTCTACAATTTCTAATTTCGATACCGCGGAATTATAAATATGTACCATCGCTGAGAACTCTTCATCGGTAGTTACTGTATCATCAATCGATGATGATATCAACGAGGATAACTGCGAGTACGCGTTGGATGCTATTTGATGTTTTACTGTATACTCGTTTAGTTTTCCCTGAGAACACGATGCTAGTTTTTTAGTAATTGCATTAGGAACCCACGCAATTGTTTTCGCCGCGGATATACAAATTGGAACAGCAAACCGGGGCTATCATTGTCACTGAAGACAGTATAATACCAGCTCCTGCCATTACAACAGACACCGAATACACTGTAACGTCAATGGCTGTAATTATCCTGCGGTATGTTTTTCATTTTTATTGCATACTCCTCAGCGAGTGTTTTGAGTTTCGTTGATAATTCTTTGATTGTATCATAGCGATATTGTGACGGCGTTGATGTCATTTTTATTTTAAAAACACTAGCGTTTTCAATTAAGAATCTAATTGTAAAATCTACTACTAATTCCACATACCATGCTACTGATGCCCTAGCCAAACTTGTATCATCGGTTCTTATCGTTAACTGTTCAGTTGTTTTCTTGTCGATGATCGTTGATATCACATTATTGACCCCGGATGAACTCGACGATGATATATTAAATTGAGTTGGTGTTACCAGCGTCAATCGATAAATACCCTTGACAGTAGATGTCCACTCAAATGTTCCAGATCGAAGTTTGTATACGTTATTGATGAAGATGAGGCTATCATGAGGAATGTTTATTTTTTCAAGTCTCTGGAGATTGTCTCGGATCGTATGAGCATTTGTGTTGATTGCTCCCAATTGCCGACCAAACAGAGTTATTTCATCGAATTTTGCAATGATGTTATCTAGAGTTGTTTTAACATCTTCAGGTCTAATATCTTGTTTACCAAAGAATTTATTAATGACGTCATCGGTCCTGTCGATGCCGCTTCTTAGCACGCCAAAAGCATTTATATGATTATCATACTCAGATCGTAGCTTTGCTAAATTGTCGATTGCGGTTTGTATCGTTTTAATATTTGGTGTGGTCACTGGTGGAACACCAATAAATTCTCGTAGCAGTAGATCGAATTTATCAACGATGTTATTGGTTTGGCGGAAGCCTCGTACTAGTGTTTCAAAAGCAACTATATGATTATAATACTTAGATCTTAGCTGTTCTAAATCGTCGATTGCGGTTTTTATCGTTTTAATATTCGGTGTTGTCACTGGTGGAACACCAGCAAATTCTTGTAGCGGTTGATTGAATCTAACAATGGCGTCATCGGTTCTGCTGAAGTTTTCTCGTAGTGCGACGAAAGCAGCTATATGAGCATCACACTCAGATCGTAGCTTTGCTAAATTGTCGATTGCGGTTTTTATCGTTTCAATATTTGGTGTGGCCACTGGTGGAACACCAATACAATCTTGTAGCGGTTGATTGAATTAACAATGGCTTCATTGGTTCTGCTGAAGCCTCTTCGTAGTGCGTAAAAGCATATATATGAGCATTATAATCAGATCGTAGCTTTGCTAAATTGTCGATTGCGGTTTTGATCGCTTCAATATTCGGTGTGGTCACTGGTGGAACACCAAGAAACTCTTGTAGCGGTTGATTGAATTTAACAAATGCATCGTTGAGTGATTTTAATGAGTTTGCTGTGTTATCTAATGTTATTAGTTTCTCTGTGACCGTCGAAACAAGTACACCTGGTTTGAGTTTACCATCCTTAAACAGTGCAATAGCGTCATCGGCGGCGTCATGTCTTCGTGTTAAAATGTCATCCAACGACGCATTACTGGTTTTCAATTTGCCTTGGCGATCTTGAAATACAACTATTTCGTTTGGGTCAACATTTGCTGAATTCAACGTCCTAGCGATTTCATCTTCAATTATTTTTTTTACATCCTGTGTTTCCGTGGTGGTTTTTTTTTAACGCTGATAGAGGTCGCCCCAAAATATCAATCATTATTGTTAGCGCAACTTGGGTTTTCAATGTATTGATTCTCTAAAATTACCTTGTAATTTCCCACTCGTGTATTCGTTTACAACCAGATGAGGTGGTTTCTGTGACAATGAAATCTCCGCAAGGAAAAATTAATACTTCACGGCCGCATATCGGTGGATCATTTAATTGTTGTGTTGGCAGCGTGGAATAAAAAATCGGAATTGAATGATTCTTTGAATTTATATACCGCATGAACTCGCTTTGAGGAGCAAGCCCATATAAATCAAAATAGACCATCCCACGCAGATCAATCGCGTATGCAACCCAGTGAGTTCCCGATCCGCTGCTGTTATCAAGATTGATTATTCCGGTTTCAACGCGTTTAGGTTGTTTCGGCAACTGATCTTTCATAAAGACCCCTCTGAAGTTTTATATTGATAACGCGCTAGAAGCATCAATTAAATCAAAATTGGACATGGGAACAATTGGATTTTCTAAAAACCTTTGATTTTTCAATAAACCGTTCCTGGTATTCTTAAGCCTTTCCCGCTGTAGCATGAATACGGAGTTCCTGGTAGACTTAGACCTTTTTCCTTCTTCTTTTTTGTATCTAGATCCGTAAATGGACCCCCCCCCCCCGTTTTTTTCCTTACTGCCATTCCTGCCGCGGTACCAACGGCTCCTAACGCCGCCGCTTTCGCCACCGCTGGGGCAGCCGCTGCAATCAATGCTGGTATTGCAGCTAACAGCGGGAATATACCGCCTCACTTTATCATGTTGGCGATTGCAGCCTTTGAAAATTCAATTTTCCCCGCTTATTCTTTAGCGCATCATTGAAATGTTTTATTTGTCAATGATATTTTATGTGTACCACCAGTCATCTGCGCTGGTTTCAACGTCATTTTGGTTCCACATTCTTTAGCGGATTTTGATTTTAATTTCTTGATTTGACCATCAGTCAGCTTCACACTAACAAAGTTATATGGCATTTTATTATAAAACACATTTATGCTTTCAATTAATCTAATTGTGAATCGTTTACATATTTCCACTGGTGCATCAACAATTCTCATTCGTCCACCAGCCCCTTCAAGTAGCATTGATTTGTCGCTGAGAATGACAGCAACATCTCTATAATTATCAATATCAGCAGGGCGTTGTACACGAGCTCGAAAATATATGTCGACGACGGATCGCCTTGTTAAATCAAGATGTTCCAGCGCAAAGTAATAAAGTGGATACAAATTCATAAAATCAAGTTGCGATATTTGTAAACCAGTATCAACATTTTGATCACGACCCATATATGACAACATCCGATGATACACACGTGCTATATGGTTGTTTTCGTAATTAAGCTGTATATCCTCGGTTGGTTCTTGTTGTCCATTTATCCTCAGTGAAACCTCCTTGACTCCTAATCGATCAAATATCATATGACTGCGTTCTTGGGAGCCTGGTCGATTCCGATTCTGCAGCGCTATAAATATATGACGTGGAGCTGCAACGCCTTGTTTTGATGCCAAGTGCCATGTAAATGTACCATCAACATTTTCCTGTTTGACATCAGTCTTTGTTGTTTGCCAACTTATCAATGATTTGCCGCCTGATTTCATACATGAAAGTAGCCGCTGCTCTGTGGTAATTGATGGGGTCATTACTGGCATCCACAATACTATTTTACTCAAAACACCTTTACCTTCATCGGCACTAGTACGCCAGATTGCGTCATTGTCATTGCCTTTTTGCACTAACGCGATTGTGTGTTTGGCTCCATAGATGACTTTTCTAACATTTCTGCAGAATCCAAATATATGATGGAGCGGAATCGCACATGAAAAATATCGTTGTTGTCCTTGTAACATCGCTACTCGTGTTGCAAACCCTAGATTGAAATTACCATTAATGCCTCTGAGAATATCAAACGCAGCTCCGGGTCTAGCTCGACGTTCTGGATTAGCTGCTTCTTGTTGATTAGCAACTGAAGTGTCTTGCGGTGTTAACACTTTAATGTATTGAAGGTGGTCAGCGTTATCAGAGGTATCCTTTGCAAACATCATAGACGGACCAGCCGATCTTGTATAATCATCGGAGTATCTTGCTAGTCCGATTATTGTTATTGCAACATCAACTTCACGGTCTATTGATTAAATTTCTTTTCCATCAATGAGATATCTTGCACTTTCAAATAACGCCATTATGCCATTATTAACAAAACCAACTCGGACATTTGCGTTATCTGGATATGGGGTATCAGCTGCATCATTTGTTACGAGTTTTCCCTCGATTTCAGTAAATGTTTCACATGGCAAAAAGTATTTATTGGTATCTTGAACTTGAAGTTCAACTCGCGATCGAAGGTCGGGTTGTATTGCATGATAGGAATAGTATTGATAATCACGGACGGAATCGTCTTTGCTCACTGGGGTATCTAAATCAAACGCCTTATCAGCTATTGGCTTGAACAATGTTATTATTATTTAGTGCTTTCAATTGTGAAACTCTTTGTAATTATCGTCGTTTTCGTTTTCGTTTCAAACCACTTCCTGCTATCGCGTTCATGATAGTGCTATCTGTTACCGGCGAGGCCGTCAATGGCGACGGAGTCACCCAATCAGCCAACGACGCTAGTTTTTCTTCCACTGCGCTATTTATTGCTTTGCTGACACTTGCAGGCATCACTGTCGTTGATGGCAGCACTGGCGGTTTCACCACCGACTGCGTCGCTGTTGGTTTCTTTCTCACCAATGATATCATTTTATCTTTCTAGGTTGAAAATGCCTTTCCGGCAAGATTTCCAATAGCGCTGATTCCCTTATCACGAATAATATCAATGGCCTTCATTGATAATTGTTTAGCTAGCGGCGTCACTTTTGGGGCCATTCTTGTAAATAACCCCGCGATGGTACTGCCAAGACCATTTCCGTACCACGCGCGGTAAACAGACAATCGTGAGTGCACCACGTAGACGCTTACGGGTTTATCAAGGTTGTAGTGTATGATCATCTTGTTATAAAACTATTAGTTTTTCAAATTAGTGAATTGCGCAGCCGCCATTGAAAACTCTTTGAGTAATCGCTTGCAATCAGTCGCTAAAATCCATAGGATTTTCATCATAACCATGGGCGTCTCTGTGATTTTCAACTAATGCAGCAATGAGTTCTCGATATACATCAAAGCCCATGATACCGCCGCCAAATACTCGTCTACAGATATCAGCTGCTTCAATAATTATTTCTATGGAGTTGTGTCCAGCTCGCTTTCCACCCAGAAGTACTTCTAACCGTGATATATCACTGAGAATATTACCAGGACATGTCACGGTTGCGTTGAAATCCAAAGGATTTCCAATCGATTATCCTTTTCCGCTTGTTTTCTTTGAACCGGCTTCTGCTTTTATGTCTCTTTGTTCCGGGATTAGATCCTACGTATAACGTGGTGGTTGTGGACCGCCTTTAACTGCAGCTAGAAAATTATTATAACCAGGGTGCTGCAACGCTGAGATTTCAATCCCGCTGCGTTTCGCTAAAAAATTTTTTGATGCCCAAACCCTTCTGTCTCATATAAAATCTTTAAACCCATCGTTTAAAAATTACTCTCTTTTACCCTTTGGAAAATTTTCTCTAGCAAAATCAGCTTATTCGGAATCCGTATGGTTTCCTCTAATTTCATTTAATGCTGCGACTGTAAATATACTTTCAGGTGAATAGCCTCTTCCTGCAGTTGCACCTTGTTGTTCTTCTTCGCGTTCTTCAATTTCGCGTTGGGTTTTTATATCACTGGATAGCTGTTGTGTCCCTGCGCGTGTTTGAATATCTCCGTATATCGCTGCTTCAGTTAACTTTTTCTCATCTTTGGTCGCACTTGTTATCGGAGTAAACAGTTGTTCATTTGACACAGAAAAGTCAGTCTGCGCTTGTTGTAGTTGTTGAAGTTTTTCGCGAAGTCTGTATCGAACCGGAATAAACTTTGTAATTGCTGCTAGCCGCTCTCGGGTTAATCTAGTTGTAAGCGATTCACCTACCATATATTGTTTGTGAACTGAGTTTTCAAATGTGAATACAAGTGTAACAAGTGTTACAAAAAAACTCTATACTTTTTTTTTACTGAAAGCCTATTTTTTATACTAACGCTCACGTGGTTAGGATACGGGTTTTTCCTTGTTTAATATTTTTCTAAGATCACGAACTTTATAACTAATTTCAGCTCGTTTTTTGATACTCTTGGCCGAGCTTTTGACGTATTGCTTCAACGGTGCTAAATAGCGTTATAAATACATTAATGTCGTTACCGTACAAACAAGCATTGATGGACTTTGAAATTCATTTCACGAGTCTGTACATCTTAGGTAAAACATAACGACCCTTACTAGACTCATACTCAATGTCTTCATATTCTGAGGTAATCCTGTCGCAGTCGAGACCTTCATATAAGACTATCCCACGATTTTTCAAATTTGAGATTTCAGCGTTTATATAGCATTTACATCTTTGATATCCATTATTTATATATTATATTTTACTTCTAATTATTAAAAAAATTGGGTCATTTTTGACTCCTTTTTTATGTTAACAGGTTACTTAATTAACTTAATTAACTTAATTAGGACAGTACATGTTAGCTAATAGTTTTCATCGTAACGGATAATTAATTAATAATAGACAGTAATTGGCAGTAATTAGACTACATTTCAATCACTGGAGGATTTATCTTCCTTGATGTATACAAATTGTATCTAGTGTTTATTTTTCATTGAGAGAGCTAATCTATTTATTTTTTCTGCTACTTTTTGTACCGATGGCTCACAAATATCAAAATAATTCCAGCAGCATTCATTGATGAAAATACTTTTTATTCGTTATTTTCTAAATCAATTGATTTCACACTCTTTGCTTGTTTTGGATACATACCTGGTTTTCCTTCTTTAGTATTTTCACTCTGTGTAGCAACTCGTAAGTTATCCAATTTGTTATTTTGAGGGGATCCATCAATGTGATCAATCACAAAGTCATCTTTGATCAATCCGTTATGACATTCAAAAATAATTCTGTGACAATATTATTTCTTCTTCCCAGCACCAAACATCAAATACCCCATATTGTTTACACATCCAACCAGTTTTTTTAGTCTGCGATTTCTAACAACACCGTCACTGGATGCTTCATAATTAACAAGTACTGGGTGCGGTCTGAATTCCTGGTTCATTTGTATAATAATACTATTTGTCTAATTTATTTTTTGCTTTAATTATAAACCTCTGGATATAATTATGAGGAGTCTATATGATTTTTTCATTGCTAGGGTCAATGACGGTATTTTTTATTCGTTTGTCATAATAGCGCTTTAGTTCCCTGTATCGTTTGCCGCCACAACTGAGACATAATTGTTTTTTTCCCCTTACCCCCACCCACACATAGGAAGCACGGGAAGGGGACAAAATGTAAATGATACTCACATAATTCGCTTCTGCATGATTTGTTTCACGGGGTTGTTGATCCAATCATAAGCGATTTGCAGTGATTGATTATATATAAATGTCTTATATAAATACTTGTTTCAATTATATGACTGAGGAATTCTAGAGAATATCAGCATTTAAGCCCTACACAAATATTAAATTCAATCTCAATAGAACCCTCAAAGATGTGCCAAAACGGGCAATAAATGATAACAGCTTGATAAAAAAATTCGTGACTGTGTTGTTGAATTCAAGCACGACGGTGCATCTAATAGCTGGTCAACATTTCGAATTGTCGATGCCACGATGAACGACGAAAACGCAGCTACGATAATATCACAACTTGGCGACAAAAAGAATTTTTTTCAGAGTGAAATTCATTATCCGTGTAAAATCAGGCGGTTGGATTATACGAGACAAATTTGAACCGATTCTCAAAGACAAGAAAACGGTCGTTGTTAGCTGTGATTCTAAGCCGGGTCTGTTAACTGGAATTGACAAACAATAATATGAACAAGCATATCCAGAAACAGCAGTTGGGTATGGGATATATCCGTTAAATGAAAAACCTGATATAGGAAAACTAGCACCGATGAAATACTCGTCGCTGACGACTTCGTCAGTGGCTTTGCCACTCAATTGTGTAGCAGCACGAATAACCGAACATTTTACAACTGCACTCCGCGGAAACAAATTGACTAATCTAAGACGTAAAAAATTAAGGAATGGGAGTTAACAGTGAAAGAGCGCGGGGGCAACTATTAGCGATATAGCTAACTTAGAAAAGTCGCTGAATTTCCGATAACTGTTACAACGATAACCGGTGGGGTATTATATAAATCAAAATACAATAAACAGGGAGCTCCAATCAAAATTATTGATCATAACGAACACGCATGGACGCCCGCGGTCACAATATGTCCACGAAACAGAACAATAAAGTATATACCCACGGAATTCTTGGGAGAAGATTTATCCAGGGATTGAAGAGAAACAATTCGATGATATTGCGCATTTGAGTAAAAACGACCCAGTGTCGGTGTGGTTACTTCGCAGCACTGACAACGACACGGATACGTTTGATCAGTGTGTAAGACCAAACGATGAATTATACCGCAGTGAAGCATTTCACAACAAAATGAAAAAAACAGCTAGTGGGTTTTTAACGGCGGGCGACGGAGTAGCCAGTGGCGAAGCCATAAATAATGAAATTATCAACGACGAACACTTATTGACAAACTGTTTTACAATCTCGTCGGTTGCAGCTCATTATTTTAAAGAATCAAAAACGCATGGAAACCAACACGCGTAGAATTCTTGCCAGACATTGAGGATAGTTGCCTCGAATTTTATCATGGCGGTTTATACACTAGCAAACACGACCGTGATAATATCATTTCAGTTGATATGATTGATTGCTATCCAGCGAGGTTTCTTGGTTATGGAGAGTGTACTGAGTATTTTCAACGATTTGGACACCCCGTACATGAAATGACTCGTGTTGCAATTAATGGGCCGCTGCCTGATTTTGATTTAACTGGATTCGCTCGTGTAGTATCATTTGAATTCGCAGCAGGATATCATCGCGCTTGTTATATTTGGATTGGTAGACACATGTCTGAAAAGAAGTGGCTGCCAATACCGCTATTACGATTCATTATTGATTCAAAAATGTTAATTTCGCTGACGGTCAGTGAAGCAATTATATCATATAGGAAACAAGCCAATGTCTGGTTACCAGAACCAGAAAGTCTTGATAGTATGATTGACGAATCCAGAAAACATATTGATGCAGACGAAAAATATATCATTGAGTGGTCTAAACTGGTATTTAATCAACGAAACAACGAAGCAAAAGATCTCGGCAGAAGAATAATTGCTAAATTCATTAAGGGAGGGAAAAAATGTGACTACAAAAGAAATTCTTCACGGTTGATTATAGATAGCACCGAATATGACTTTGTAATCGCGGATGCAGTGTCCAAAAATATATATGTGGATCGTAAGGACGCTTTTTTGTCTGATGGAACAAAATTGGGCATTGTTGTTACTTACAGCGACGGTTACAGATTCCCGTATACACATTTGAGGTCATCGATGCTGGGTTATGCTTGTATCAATTTATTTCCAATGAATAATATATTTCCTGACACTGCGGTTAGAGTTGCCATTGATTCATTTTACATTGACAGCAAGTACTGTGGAGCAGTTGCTGAATTCACTAATCGGAATGAAAGTTTGGGATCATGGAGAATTAAAAAAGAAATGCTGCTTGATTTTTCTGAATCAGCAGATGTTACAATTGAAAACAATAACCTGAAAAATGATAAACTATCAGAGTGGTCTAATGCACCACCGATATCCGATCCAATTTGTAGATATAAAACAGTTTATTTAAACGTTTTCGGCGGATCAGGAAAGATAAACGTGCGATATAATTATATCAAGGGCGGGCAAATATGATTGTGCTTACACCAACCCACCGACTAGCGAGAGAGATAAAACAATTAAATATTGAAGCTTGTACTTATCACATCTTTTTTTGATGGAAGGGTGATGAATTGACCTCTGAAAGAAAGGGTGAGAAATTCATTCCTGAAATCATTTTTTGGGATGAAGCGTGTACGCTTTCGGAGGATGTATTACAAATGTATCTTGATTGGTTGCTGCAAAAGAATACCACGGTGGAGATCATGGTTAGCCGCCACCATTTGTCGGTGGGAACCCACATGATTGGTTGAAAGGGTTTGTTGACTATTATGAAGAAATTAATACTAACTATAGAGCACTTGATGAACCATTACGTGAATTCAAGAAACCAATTAGATTAGAACCGGATAGAATCCAATGGGAAGTAGCACGTGAGCTGATTTCAGAAACTACCATGAATGATTTCTGGGAAGCGTGGAGACGAAACGATTTGATAGTGGCAAGTAGAAAGATAGTCAGAGATACACTTCAAAGAAAGTTGTTTGCGTTGCATAAAGAAAAATTCCCAACGTTTCCAGTGCCGTTGTGTTATAGACCCTCGGATACACGAAAGCAGAATATTGAAGTTGAAATTCCAGGACGTGTGACTTCGTCAATGACAGAGTCAGGAAAACAGATTCTGGTATTAAATGATATTGTGCTAGTTGATATCAATGTTGTCGAAGATGCATTGCGTGCTGATAAATACCCGAGGACGCTAGGTTACGCAGCAACAATACACTCCTCGCAAGGATTCACCATCACGGATATATTTGTTTGGATAGTTGATAATAACATTGAGTGGTCAAATTTAGTCTATCTTGCAGTGTCCAGAGTACGACGAATAAATCAACTTCGAAGAATTGTTGTTGATGATAAAATCATTGCCGATGATATTATAGATATTAAAATCATTAATAAAAAACTCTCTGGTTACAAACAACAAAATAAAAAAAAACAACGACAATTTTATATTGATGCCGAATTAATTATTGCGTTGAAGCAACAACAGAATAATCACTGCACGAGTTGCAATTGTATAATGCGTTGGCAGTATTCGGATAAAGATCCTCGACAATTTACAGTAGACAGAAAAAAATAACAGTCTCGGTCATGTCAGAAACAATGTGATGTTGATGTTGACTTGTCTTGAGTATAATAGACGCAACGGTGCTAGTTAAGACCATGCGGCGGCAATTGAGTATCGTCAGGAATCACTTGTAGTTGTTCGCGTGTAAAACCCCGCTGAGGGGCAGTTGAATCCAATTGATAGATTTTTAGGTCTTCCAGTTGATCGTGTTATAGTATATATTTTATGCGCACTCCAAATAGGATCAGTAGCTCTTTTTACCACCTACAAGTTCTTCTGGTGCATACAAATATCTCACAGTGACATTGCTGAGAATTGGCTGAGAAACGCTATCCCGCTGTGGTTGTGCTATATACTTTTTTATTGCGTTGTTAGGTTTCATATTGATTGCTCTGATAATCTCGTTATTTAGCGCTGAAAATACCCCTGGTAACCTTTTGATCCATTAACGGGATCGCTTTTCTTGGATGAATTCTTTTGCATATTGATATCCAAATAACCGCGCAGCAAGAGTCACGATTAAATCGTTCTACAATTGCCTGATAGAGATGTAATGCAGTATTCCCCCGTCTGATGGTGACATTGTGATGTTTCATTGTAGATGCGACCACACCCTGAAATTCCTTGCCAGGATTAACTTGTAACAGATTTGCCCAGCGTTGTGGGCCTCGTCGATAAATATTTTCAAATGCAGAAGCTACTTCAGGTGATGATTTTGTTTTTAGCGGTTATGCTTGTTAGTATCGACTAGCAACGTCAACTACGGTTAGCGCGTATTTGTAACCGCTGTCATGTGGTAAAAACAATAAATCGGCTTGATGAACTTCATTGGGTCCGGTAACATCAAAATGCGAAAAGCTAACTTGGCTAGGAAGCGGTAAATAGATTTGCCATATAGCTTTTTTGGATAACCAATTAGCCGCAGTAGCCTTTTTCACTTTTGCGGCGCTGGCGAGTTTACTGATTGCAGCGTTACCCCTCCAGTATC
This sequence comes from Unio delphinus, assembly GCA_029339505.1. Taxonomy (NCBI): domain Eukaryota; kingdom Metazoa; phylum Mollusca; class Bivalvia; order Unionida; family Unionidae; genus Unio; species Unio delphinus. The sequence goes on from JAQISU010000119.1 coordinate 3,855,054, forward strand.
TCTCGGAGAATAATAAATAGACTCCATATTAATAATTAACAGAGCCAATCATCAATTTGCTTTTCATAGCTGATTTTACCAACCACAAAGCCAATTTTTCTTTGAAAGATTTATCAGGAATATCATTTAACGCATGAATTAATTTCATATCCGCGAGAAGCCTGTGTTGCAGATTGCTGCTTTTATATGCAACATCATGAGCATGACACGCCTTATTAATGGCGTTTATCGGATACTCGCGCAGTCGGGGCTGATTTTGATCATCAAGTCTGATATCGAATCGTGTTCCGGGGCCACAGTAGCTATATCCTGGAAGGTGCTTTTCTCCGGGGTACTTTGCCTATGGGGTTCCAGGGAGTTTTGCCAATTTTGGCTGCGATATCATCTCCTCGTTTTTGTTTAAAAAATCTCCGGATTTCATAGAATCAAATCTAAAACCTTGTATACCACATGTTGCACATCTACCAGTTAGTGCAGATCTGTTATTGCTAGTTGTAATCGTCGTCACATCATTTGTGGTAGTAAGCGTTTTACACTTCACAAAATATAGATCCATAATTTATGTATAGAAATATGAATATAATTGATTTTCAGCGACTAAAACAGGATAAAAAATTAAGCATCATGCAGCGCTACCAAACTCTATACGCGCAATTATAATCAAGCCATGTGGATCTGGCAAGACGCAATTGTTGCACAATTTAAAAATGAGATGGCTGAAGTGGGATAAGTTGTACTTAGTTGCTCCTAGCGTAGATGATCAACGATGATATGAAGTGTTAAAGAATTTTAACGAGAATGCATCAGAAATTAAAAGTGAGAACGACGTTGATTTTGTAACTGATATTGACGAGGCACCATCCGGGGATGAGCTTGATGGGAGCATTAACAGTTTAGTCGTATACGACGATGTGATGTTAGACAATCAAAACAAACCCAGCTAGAATATTTTCCCGAGGCAGGCATAAAAACACAGACGTGATATATGTCACTCAACGCTACACTCAGATTCCAAAAGTGATCAGAGATAACTGTAATATTCTTGCTGTATTTAACGGCGTTGGTACAGAACGCTACGAAATATTTGGCAGACATGGACTTCAATCAATTTTGAATTTTCTTTAGTCATGCTCAGTCGACCCAACACGGATTTATAACAATAAATTTACCTAATAGTCGGACACGATATCGCATCGGACTAGATCAAATATTTGGTTGAAATCGTAAAAACCCCTTGTGAAAAATCATTTATGATTTTTGTTAACCCATAGCAGCAGGGGGGAACGATGACAACATCGTTGCGACCCAGATGATTGAAAAATCTCAAAGTCTCCGTTTGCTAAATGGATACTTATTTTTTTTTTGGTTAAAATATGAGATTCGCAGGAAGGCTCTTTTTTCCGTTTTGAGGCTTCAATCAATTTTGTCGGAAAAAGTTGTGAGATTCGCTCCCCCTGCTGCTAGTAGCAATTCCATCGGACAAGAAAGCATCTTTACGATAGACATATATACCTCTAGATGTTGCATCCGTGATTATAAAATCGTATTTAGCATCATCTAAAAATAATCGTGAATAATGTCGCTTGTCACCATGTGTTCCATCTTGGGTGAATTTACCAATTATTCTTCTAACGAGATCCATTGCGTGTTTATTTCGGACTTCAAAGACCTCCTTGGAAGCTTTATTAATATTTTATTTGTCGAGCGAATTAAAATTTTCTTAGTAATCGTTAATTATACTATATACACTATCGGGTTGTGGTAACCGAATTGTAGTATGCGCATGATATGAATTAATTGCCTAGGAGACAATCAGCGATTTCAGTAATAACACTATTGGTTCCCAGTGGTTTTTTTCAGATTTGTGTCTACCAAACCAAACATAACAGATTGGAACACATCCTTTAGCGATATCGAATGATTGTACACGAGCGAATCCGGTGAGATCAAAATCTGGTAGCGGACCATTAGGCGCAACTCGTGTCATCAAGTGGGGGGATGGCAAAGTCGTTTAAAATAACCAGCACACTCTCCATAACGGAGAAAACTCAAATATATCAGCTGGCAAAACACTTTCGGGATCGTATTTGGTATTCCAAAATCACTATGTATGTACCCAACACAACTGGCTTGGACATCTGAGAGAAATTCAGCTTTTGATGGTTTCCACAGATTTTTCTTTCTTACGAAATAAGCTGCAATTGACGAAATTGTAAAACAGTTTGTTAGTAATTCCTCGTCCTTATCCGTTGAAAAACCAAGTCCTAGTTTTCTCATCTCGTCGTGAAGAGATTAAGTACCATATATCTCGCCGTTAGGTCTTACAAATTGATCGAATTTACACTCTTCGTCTTCAAAACGATAGTTTTAACTATGCGCGTGAAAAAAAATCAAACAAATCTCCCCCCCCCCCAATTCTCTCCTGTGAACTCTACTGATAGATATTGTATGGTTCTAACCCGTGGAAATATTGTGACTGCGTTAGACCACACGTGTGCATTATGATCCAGAATCTTGATTGGAGATACCATTGATTTGCCAACCCTCGGTACGAAAAGAATCAGAAAATATTACTAAATCATCACTTTCCAAGTGAACTGGAAACATAATTCGGTTTTAATATTATATAAATGAAAATATCCTAACACCAAAAGGGAGATAACTCATGTAGTGATGTGTGTATAATACCTAGGGGAAGTAACTCACGTATCAATGTGTGTATAAACCTTAACGCCAAAGGGAAGTAAGTCATGTAGTAATGAGTGTATAATCCTGTTATAGTAATTGTGTAACATTAGTAATTCAGTAGTAACATTAGTAATTCAGCATAACGCCCAAGTAAAGAAGTGCACCTGTTTGCACAGAATGCCTGTAGGGACGTGGCTCCGTACCGTCCCTATGGGAGAACTAAATGTCCAACGACATGTTGGATATAAATAGTGGGCCATATGACCCTTCGTGGCCGGTGCCCACTTAAAACTCCAACTTACTACTACTAGTATAATCCTGTAACAGAGATACCTCTTTTGTTGTTGTTAAGGAAATAGCTTCATGATCTCTTGGGAATAATCATAAATTATCTATCAATTCGTTATCTGGTCTATTTTTTGTATTCTGTCAGAAAACAAGTCAAACAACAAAATATTTACAACTACAGTATTATTTTGTTTAATAATTTTGTCAGTTATCTTGATTTGTTTAGATTCTGTAAATAGTTATGATTAAGTAAAAACGAAACTAAAAATCACACACCCGTGTTGTTGATTTGAGTGTATTATTCAGCTTATATAGTATATAACCGGTTTTTATAATTGGGACTCCAAGCCATAATTAAAGTTCAACTGAACACCACTCTCCGTCACACTGTTACACGGTGTAATATGTTTTTTCATTCTCTCAGGACGAATTTTATGACGGAGAGTGCTTCAGTTGAATGTAGATTAGGGCTCCCTGTATGTGTTGGACTGTGCTACATAATCATTTGTTTTGTATTGTCCTATATAATTCTTTGTGTTGCATTGTCCTATATATTTGTAAATAGTTGAATATAGTTGAATATAGTCATTTGTCTGTGCCGTCCTATATAATCATTTGTATATAACTGTATATAGTGTATATATTTGAATATAATTGTATATGTTATATGTACTCTCGTTAAGCCTGTTAAATTGTCAATGACATTTCAAAGGTTCATACGGGAAATCTGCCGTCATATATATATATATATATATATATATATATATATATATATATATATATATATATATATATATATATATATATATATACCTTAATTAAGATATATATGTTGTGTCGTCATACACTAAGCCCACATTTTGAGGCTTTAGATAATTATTTGACAGGTTAGAAACTCACAACGAGGATTGTGTTTCGTGCTGCCCCTGGGACCACTCAGATGCGAAAGCACCTTTGGTGAAGCATTTATCTAGTAGAAGGAGAACATGCAACAAAAGATGCGGGTAATTCGCCATATGACACAAATTAGTCAGTTGGTTTTGTCAATAATGGTATTGTGGTATTATCTAGTGGTGCTAAATATATGAAAGATGGAAAAGAGATTGAATCTATACAGCATAATGTTGATGTTGCCACAACAATAGCGGGTTTCGCAAGATATTGTGATAATTATACAAGATCGGCTAGACCATCTATGATGTTCGCTAAGGATATTGCTAATAATGCTGATCATAATCAGTATATTATAAATCAACCGAGAAATCTTGCTTATACTGCTAATGTATATACCGAAAATATGATTTTTAACAGTAATCCTAATTACAACCTAGGGTTTGCATCACGCGTATCAATGTTGCAAGGACCGCGTAGATTTTTTCATGCGCGATGCCACTATCTCATATTTTCGGATTTTGCAGAAACGTTGGAAGGGTTATCTTTGGTGCGAAACAAAGAGTAGTCCACGTGCAAAAAGGTGATGATATTGATGCAAACTGGCATGGTGCTGGTGTTGCTAATGGTAAAGTAAATATAACACAACTTTCACTGTGGATGACAGTAATGACTCCATCAATCACCGCAGAGGATAAATTAATATCATTTATTGATAGAGGTAGTAATTCATTGCTATCATGGCTAACAACACCGACAGATATTATGGAGACTGCTGTTGATATATTTTTTGCGATACAGGTTAAGACGCGATTAATTAACAAACACCCAGCCATATGCTATTGGATCAACTATGTGTTACTGAAGTCTCCTTGAGAATAAACGGCCAACAAGAACCATCAGAGGACATTTTACTTAAATACGGACAAAACCAAATAAATCAAATAAATCGCGCGTATCATCCTTTGTTGATATTTATGGGATGTGATAATAATGTAGATACCGGTATGCAAATATCGCAATTATATTTTATAAATCGATATCTGATTTTTTACTTTTCGTTGCAACATCTTGATTTAACCAAACAATCCATCGTTGAAATACATTTCCGAGCTCGTGAAACTCTTCCGACTGATACCGCAGGTGATATCACTATCCCTAATTGCAAAGCAGTTGCTGTCAATCTCAGTGACAAATCAATGCATCTCAATTTTGTTGGTGGACGAATGAGGGTAGTTGATAGGACAGGGGAAAGTATGAAAATAACATGTAGTGTTTTGAAAATCACGTAGACAATTAGATCAATTGAATAAAATGTAATATAGTCATGTTAGTGTTACTCTGACTCCTCGCCAGATTCAAAAGTTGCAATCGGATTCAGCTTAAAAAAATGTGGAACTACAATATCGTTAAAACACAATCAAATGTCTGGTGGTAAGAATAAAATATCACTGACAGCTCGTCATTTAAAGCATTTGATTGATGCTAGGAAAGATAAAATAAAGTGTTCAGGTCACTCTCCTTGCGTCGACGATCAAAGACATGATAAAATCAAATGGTATATTTCCACTTCTCGCTGCGTTAGCAGCGCTAATTGCCGCCGCCGCCCTCGCAGTAGCGAAAGCTGCCTCACTCAGCGCAGTTGGTACCGCCGCTGAGATGGCACTAAAGAAGGCGACTGGAAGTAAATACAAATAAAAGAAACGATTAGTCAAGAAAAAGGGCTTAAGAATACTAGAAACTCCGAATTTGTAGTACAGCGGAAACAGCCTGAGACTATCGGGTGCGGTTTACTAACTCCGATGTCAAATTTTGATTTCCTCCACACTGCTAAAAAAATAGCGATCAAAAATGTGTTGAGGTGTTTTTATGCAAGATCAATTACCGCAAGAACAAAACAGCACTGAAACCGGTATTATTCATCTGGATAACAGCACCCGACCTGGAACTCACTGGGTTGCATACGAGATTGATCCGCGCGTAATTGTTCATTTTGATTCATACAGGTTAGCGCAACATAACGAATTTATGCGTTATATACATCAATTCAAAATTCCTCGCTGGTAGTCCATGCTATCAACAAAGAAAATAGCGGACCCACCAAATATGCTTGTTTGTTTGTTTGATTAGGATTTTTAACGTAGCTTTAACAATGTTTCAGTCATATCGCTACGATGTCTGCATTGAGGCAGTTTATAGTGATGTCTAGCACTGAGACATCATGCTACATGTCTGCGGCATGATGTCTCACCCAGTCACATTATCCTGACACCAGGCCGACCAGTCATAACACTAACCTCTTAATTCTGAGCGTCAAGCGAGGCAGCTGTTAGTATCATTTTTGTAAGTCTTTGGTATGACTCGGCCGGGGATCGAACCGACGACCTCCCGCTTCTGGGGCGGACGCTCTAACCACTAGGCCACCGGAGCGGTTCCCTAATATGTGGTCAGCAGGTATTAAATGTACTTAGCGCGATATCATCATCAAGTAAACCATCCGATAAAACCTAACACGAATATACGAGTAATCGCTTTTCATATAGATCTTAAAATATAATGATTGATATTTCGGGAAGATCTATTTCAAGCCTGAAAAAACCCACTTAGGGGATATTTGCAACCAATGATGTAAAAAAATATTTTAGAAAAAAAAATATCCGAGATGTTAAACCTCGCAGGTGTGGATGCAAACGAAATGGTCGTATTTCAAGACAAACAAGGGGAATTAAAAACAAGTGATGTTTCTCTGAATGATATTATTGTTAAAATAAATGGAGTAACTGAAAATTCACTAGCGGTGTTTGATTCCACTGGTAAAATACGACCCGGAGTTCTTTTACCAACTGTGATAGAGAATATCAACAAACGAGTGAAAAATCCGGTGATATACTTGCTGGTCCCCACGACATAAACTCAAATGAAATAACCGCACTTGGTGATCAAACACTGGATTCTAATGCTGTGACAAAAATATGTAGATGTGTTAGGAAATAAACTAACAACGCTGCAAGCTGAGCATACAACCACAGATGGTAAACTAACAACGCTGCAAGCTGAGCATAAAACCACAGATGGTAAAATATCAAAGTTGCGAGATGAGTATGATGTTTATTTAAGTGGGCGCATTTTGAAATCTTCGTAGGAACTTTAGAAAATCGGATGAAACCATGGATCATTTCTTTGTCCTAATGAACGTCTCTGACATTAAAACAAATATTTATCGCGACCCGGTTTGATAAAATCCAAATACCACATAAATAAAATATTAATACCGTGTACTCGACACATCATTGATCTTTCGACTGGACACCTCAAAATAATATTTTTAATATTACCGCTGAAGTCAAAAGTATCTATAGATTCACCTTCCTGTGAGGAGTACAGTTAAATGTGTCATCGGATACATATACGGAAATTAATACAGCAAGTGCAATAATATATAATAGTGTCATGGGAACATTTACAATAACCTCTGTCAGTGGTAAATTAGCTCGGGCATCAATGACGTATTACGTAGATTTTGTAATTGATTAAAGTAAATGGTATAATGAATATCCAACAATATTGATATGATCAAGAATGTGAGTTTCAAACTAAACCAAAACATGTTATTGACGAATATACCTTATATATCTTATTACTACTACTATATATCTTATATATATAAGATAAAAAGATATCGCTGGCGAAATGCCAGAGCTGACATTACTGTGTATTCCCGCTTTAAGTGTAATTGCTAGAACGGGTATAATGTTATCCTCGATAACAACACTGGCACATTAGTTGTCACAACAATTACAAAGATTCTTAGCATCATCAAAAAAAATATATACATGCAGTTAGAATAAACTACAATAGTATTTAATGAAGTTACATATTGAATCATCCACGTATTACCAATTATCGTCACTGATATCATCTAATTTTGAAGACATAACAATAGCAGACAACGAAATATCCGCAATGATGAATATCTACCACAGGGCAACATCAAAATTATAAAAACAGCACAACAATAACAACAACGGCAACGCCATGAACAATGACACCAAAATCAACAAAGGTATTACTTCACAACATAGCCACGAACAGGACGCCGCAAAAGACAACCATGATCTAAATAAGCTCAACCAAACCTGAATTCAGTGTGAATTTTCCCCTGCCATTCCGGTTAAGTAGATAGCGCTGGCAAACTTACGAGTATACCACTGTTAGTAGAATATAAGACCAAAATCATTTGGTGGTCAGCAACATAATAATTCCTGAGTGTTTGCGAGTAAAAATAAACAGGACGGAACTCCAGATTGGATTAAAGTGTCCTTAACATCTAATTATGGGAAAAGAATAAAATATCGTTAACAGTTCATGAACCAACATTATCATCCGAGATTATGATAAACTCACCCGGGTATCGTTTATATATATATATATATATATATATATATATATATATATATATATATATATATATATATATATATATATATCAGAGTTCTAAAAGAACCGTGCTAGGATGACCTAAAATCCCACCTCAGGCACCATCTTACCAAACCCTCCCGAACATAAAACGTCTGATTATACTTCAGATAAAGAATCATATCATGATGCAATAATATCGTACAATGGAAATTTTTCAGCTCATACATAAATGCATACATACATGCATACATACATACATACATACATACATACATACATACATACACACACACACACACACACACACACACACACACACACACACACATACATACATACATACATACATACATACATACATACATACATACATACATACATACATACACACACACACAGGCCTTGTTAGCGATTTGCTTCAAATAACGTCTATTCATTGCAATGTTATTTAACTTTCAAGCGTTGAATAAACCGGAAATCACTGTAATATATGATTATAATGGAAAACTTAATGCAATGTACATGCATTAAACAATCGTCATTTATTAAAATTACAAAGACTTTAATGATAAATTGGATCGATGAAAAATCATATAAATTCACTTGTAACATCATTGTTTTTTCCTTAAGTCGCAGACGACTTATACTAATGTTGTCTCTTTGTTATTTGGACATGACTATTATACATGGCACTAGCACCAAGCCATGAGTGCTTATTATTTTCAATAAACTCAAATATATGAGGATCATCTTGATTATATTTATTTCGGAACGGTGATGATGATAATATGGAAAGGACAAGAGTTATACATATATATGTGTGATGTAGATAGATAATAATAATAACAATACTAATAATACTTCTAATACTAAAGTTCTACTTAAAAATGTTATTAAAATAAATCAGATATTATGACGAGGATCACAAAAGTGATAGTTGTGTTGATATCATAATGATTTTCTTTTCCGGTAACATATCGACAAAAAAAACATTATTATCTATATCATATTTTGGACTTAAAATTAATTTTACCATTTACACGGGTTTACTTAATTACACTACCAAGAACACTATAGACGGGTAATGAATCCGAAACAGTTTGATTACGAGTTCTGCTCCTTAACAGTTGAGCTATTGAGTCTCATATATTTCTCTAGAATGAATTACATGTTACTAGTACGATCTCAATTTTATTTCTGGTTCTAATGATTTTAGATTTCATCCTTCGTCACTTTTTTACAACAGTACTATCCCATGTTATTACTGACCCCGTCACCATAATTGATGTTACTGCTACTGAATACTCTAAGCCTGATACGGCATTCCGTATTTTTCAACTGTTAACTTATTCAGCTTGTACGGTATAAATCCTGCTGTGCTGATTACGACGGTACTTTGGTTTATGTATATATTGATCATTATGTCTTGCTACGCCTGACCCGCCTTGCAACTGGAATATCACTTCATCTATAATACGTAGTGGGTCGTCCAAGTTTGAACACAAAGTGTAACGTTGTGAGACTTATATTTTGTACTCGACATGCATCGTTCGTTGTATATTGCCCTCGAAAATAATGACCTTTCAGTTGAAAATAATAGGTAAATTTAAGAAGTTATTCATTTCATTGAAAAACTTATTTACTCATGATATTATCTAAAGTAAAATCAAACGTAAAAAACTATTGAAAAAAGAACAGTAAATAAAACGAAGATTTACATATTATATATACAGATTGCACTATGAAATTAGATGCATATTTGATGTATATACACCGTATGACCTAAGGAAAGAGAATCTATTTTTGTCTAAACTTTGTACCAATTCAATTACCATTACCGTTAATATAAGTGGAACTATTCCAACGTAGATGGAACTATTTTACGATTTTACGGAATTGAAAAGCATTTTCAGAAAATTAGATATACATAATTAGTGTTCCTATAGCGTACTCCGATATTAACGCACAAGGAAATACCAGCAGATACAAATGGCATTTGAAGTAGACACAATAAATTCATTAAACAATACATATAACATGCATTTATGTTTTCGATCATATAAAATTATCGTGATGAGTATCAATTGTGATAATATAAATACTTCCAGTGTGGAACCAGATGTAATAGTGATTTTAGTAAATAAAATATAGGATTCGTCCTAAAGCTTGATAGAGGATTACGTTTTTTTTTATCAGGATCGATAGAAAGATGATTCTTGTATATTTTGCCTCACATGGGAGCAACAGTTAATATATTCACATACATACATACATACATACATGCATGCATGCATGCATGCATGCATGCATGCATGCATGCATACATACATACATACATACATACATACATACATACATACATACATACATACATACATACATACATACATACATACATACATACATACATACATACATACATACATGCATGCATGCATACATACATACATACATACATGCATACATGATTCAGGTGTGTTTTGAGGCCATCTGAAGACTCAGTTGGCTAGAACAATTTAATTTTGGTATGGGTAATTCAACAGTTTGCAAATTTAATACAATTAGCGTATGCCGAATTGGTTTTCTACCCATTATACGCTTTGACTTTAGAGTTGATTTTTAAAACTGAAATTAATAAATATTCATTTCGTCGAGGAACACAAACTTCAAATATCAAAAAACCATTAGTTAAAATGGTTACTAACTGGTTAATGTTGTATTCTATTCCAGATCACTTTATCATCATGGACATCTCTTTACATATCCTCGGCATGGTTCTGCTTTCTTTCTACCACGGCATTTACACAGAAAAGACGTTTATCGACTTGTACACTGTTGGAAACACCAAATGTAGGACTGGCCATGACTGTGATATGTACGGGTATTCGTACCGGTGGTGTTATGTAGATGCAAATGATAATTGGGATTTTTGTTGCACTAACGAGTGCGCCCTTAGGGAATTAACGCACACGAATTGCCACTCTGGAAAGTCTAAAATAGATTGTACCAATCCTAGTTTTACTGCGGAACAATGACAAACGTGTATTCCAGAATATCCGTGCGGATTTCATGCAGACGTTCGTAGTGAGTATGAATATTGGTGTTATGTAGAAGAGAAGAGAGACCGTCGGGTAGCATGCTGTCCACCCCATACTCCAGATGGTGCTGATGGCTGCAATATGTAGGCCTTGTTAGCGATTTGCTTCAAATAACGTCTATTCATTGCAATGTTATTTAACTTTCAAGCGTTGAATAAACCGGAAATCACTGTAATATATGATTATAATGGAAAACTTAATGCAATGTACATGCATTAAACAATCGTCATTTATTAAAATTACAAAGACTTTAATGATAAATTGGATCGATGAAAAATCATATAAATTCACTTGTAACATCATTGTTTTTTCCTTAAGTCGCAGACGACTTATACTAATGTTGTCTCTTTGTTATTTGGACATGACTATTATACATGGCACTAGCACCAAGCCATGAGTGCTTATTATTTTCAATAAACTCAAATATATGAGGATCATCTTGATTATATTTATTTCGGAACGGTGATGATGATAATATGGAAAGGACAAGAGTTATAATATATATGTGTGATGTAGATAGATAATAATAATAACAATACTAATAATACTTCTAATACTAAAGTTCTACTTAAAAATGTTATTAAAATAAATCAGATATTATGACGAGGATCACAAAAGTGATAGTTGTGTTGATATCATAATGATTTTCTTTTCCGGTAACATATCGACAAAAAAAAACATTATTATCTATATCATATTTTGGACTTAAAATTAATTGTACCATTTACACGGGTTTACTTAATTACACTGCCAAGAACACTATAGACGGGTAATGAATCCGAAACAGTTTGATTACGAGTTCTGCTCCTTAACAGTTGAGCTATTGAGTCTCATATATTTCTCTAGAATGAATTACATGTTACTAGTACGATCTCAATTGTATTTCTGGTTCTAATGATTTTAGATTTCATCCTTCGTCACTTTTTTACAACAGTACTATCCCATGTTATTACTGACCCCGTCACCATAATTGATGTTACTGCTACTGAATACTCTAAGCCTGATACGGCATTCCGTATTTTTCAACTGTTAACTTATTCAGCTTGTACGGTATAAATCCTGCTGTGCTGATTACGACGGTACTTTGGTTTATGTATATATTGATCATTATGTCTTGCTACGCCTGACCCGCCTTGCAACTGGAATATCACTTCATCTATAATACGTAGTGGGTCGTCCAAGTTTGAACACAAAGTGTAACGTTGTGAGACTTATATTTTGTACTCGACATGCATCGTTCGTTGTATATTGCCCTCGAAAATAATGACCTTTCAGTTGAAAATAATAGGTAAATTTAAGAAGTTATTCATTTCATTGAAAAAATTATTTACTCATGATATTATCTAAAGTAAAATCAAACGTAAAAAACTATTGAAAAAAGAACAGTAAATAAAACGAAGATTTACATATTATATATACAGATTGCACTATGAAATTAGATGCATATTTGATGTATATACACCGTATGACCTAAGGAAAGAGAATCTATTTTTGTCTAAACTTTGTACCAATTCAATTACCATTACCGTTAATATAAGTGGAACTATTCCAACGTAGATGGAACTATTTTACGATTTTACGGAATTGAAAAGCATTTTCAGAAAATTAGATATACATAATTAGTGTTCCTATAGCGTACTCCGATATTAACGCACAAGGAAATACCAGCAGATACAAATGGCATTTGAAGTAGACACAATAAATTCATTAAACAATACATATAACATGCATTTATGTTTTCGATCATATAAAATTATCGTGATGAGTATCAATTGTGATAATATAAATACTTCCAGTGTGGAACCAGATGTAATAGTGATTTTAGTAAATAAAATATAGGATTCGTCCTAAAGCTTGATAGAGGATTACGTTTTTTTTTATCAGGATCGATAGAAAGATGATTCTTGTATATTTTGCCTCACATGGGAGCAACAGTTAATATATTCACATACATACATACATACATACATACATACATACATACATACATACATACATACATACATACATACATGCATGCATACATACATACATACATACATACATACATACATACATACATACATACATACATACATACATACATACATACATGCATGCATACATACATACATACATACATGCATACATGATTCAGGTGTGTTTTGAGGCCATCTGAAGACTCAGTTGGCTAGAACAATTTAATTTTGGTATGGGTAATTCAACAGTTTGCAAATTTAATACAATTAGCGTATGCCGAATTGGTTTTCTACCCATTATACGCTTTGACTTTAGAGTTGATTTTTAAAACTGAAATTAATAAATATTCATTTCGTCGAGGAACACAAACTTCAAATATCAAAAAACCATTAGTTAAAATGGTTACTAACTGGTTAATGTTGTATTCTATTCCAGATCACTTTATCATCATGGACATCTCTTTACATATCCTCGGCATGGTTCTGCTTTCTTTCTACCACGGCATTTACACAGAAAAGACGTTTATCGACTTGTACACTGTTGGAAACACCAAATGTAGGACTGGCCATGACTGTGATATGTACGGGTATTCGTACCGGTGGTGTTATGTAGATGCAAATGATAATTGGGATTTTTGTTGCACTAACGAGTGCGCCCTTAGGGAATTAACGCACACGAATTGCCACTCTGGAAAGTCTAAAATAGATTGTACCAATCCTAGTTTTACTGCGGAACAATGACAAACGTGTATTCCAGAATATCCGTGCGGATTTCATGCAGACGTTCGTAGTGAGTATGAATATTGGTGTTATGTAGAAGAGAAGAGAGACCGTCGGGTAGCATGCTGTCCACCCCATACTCCAGATGGTGCTGATGGCTGCAATATGTAGGCCTTGTTAGCGATTTGCTTCAAATAACGTCTATTCATTGCAATGTTATTTAACTTTCAAGCGTTGAATAAACCGGAAATCACTGTAATATATGATTATAATGGAAAACTTAATGCAATGTACATGCATTAAACAATCGTCATTTATTAAAATTACAAAGACTTTAATGATAAATTGGATCGATGAAAAATCATATAAATTCACTTGTAACATCATTGTTTTTTCCTTAAGTCGCAGACGACTTATACTAATGCTGTCTCTTTGTTATTTGGACATGACTATTATACATGGCACTAGCACCAAGCCATGAGTGCTTATTATTTTCAATAAACTCAAATATATGAGGATCATCTTGATTATATTTATTTCGGAACGGTGATGATGATAATATGGAAAGGACAAGAGTTATACATATATATGTGTGATGTAGATAGATAATAATAATAACAATACTAATAATACTTCTAATACTAAAGTTCTACTTAAAAATGTTATTAAAATAAATCAGATATTATGACGAGGATCACAAAAGTGATAGTTGTGTTGATATCATAATGATTTTCTTTTCCGGTAACATATCGACAAAAAAAACATTATTATCTATATCATATTTTGGACTTAAAATTAATTTTACCATTTACACGGGTTTACTTAATTACACTGCCAAGAACACTATAGACGGGTAATGAATCCGAAACAGTTTGATTACGAGTTCTGCTCCTTAACAGTTGAGCTATTGAGTCTCATATATTTCTCTAGAATGAATTACATGTTACTAGTACGATCTCAATTTTATTTCTGGTTCTAATGATTTTAGATTTCATCCTTCGTCACTTTTTTACAACAGTACTATCCCATGTTATTACTGACCCCGTCACCATAATTGATGTTACTGCTACTGAATACTCTAAGCCTGATACGGCATTCCGTATTTTTCAACTGTTAACTTATTCAGCTTGTAAGGTATAAATCCTGCTGTGCTGATTACGACGGTACTTTGGTTTATGTATATATTGATCATTATGTCTTGCTACGCCTGACCCGCCTTGCAACTGGAATATCACTTCATCTATAATACGTAGTGGGTCGTCCAAGTTTGAACACAAAGTGTAACGTTGTGAGACTTATATTTTGTACTCGACATGCATCGTTCGTTGTATATTGCCCTCGAAAATAATGACCTTTCAGTTGAAAATAATAGGTAAATTTAAGAAGTTATTCATTTCATTGAAAAACTTATTTACTCATGATATTATCTAAAGTAAAATCAAACGTAAAAACTATTGAAAAAAGAACAGTAAAAAAAACGAAGATTTACATATTATATATACAGATTGCACTATGAAATTAGATGCATATTTGATGTATATACACCGTATGACCTAAGGAAAGAGAATCTATTTTTGTCTAAACTTTGTACCAATTCAATTACCATTACCGTTAATATAAGTGGAACTATTCCAACGTAGATGGAACTATTTTACGATTTTACGGAATTGAAAAGCATTTTCAGAAAATTAGATATACATAATTAGTGTTCCTATAGCGTACTCCGATATTAACGCACAAGGAAATACCAGCAGATACAAATGGCATTTGAAGTAGACACAATAAATTCATTAAACAATACATATAACATGCATTTATGTTTTCGATCATATAAAATTATCGTGATGAGTATCAATTGTGATAATATAAATACTTCCAGTGTGGAACCAGATGTAATAGTGATTTTAGTAAATAAAATATAGGATTCGTCCTAAAGCTTGATAGAGGATTACGTTTTTTTTTATCAGGATCGATAGAAAGATGATTCTTGTATATTTTGCCTCACATGGGAGCAACAGTTAATATATTCACATACATACATACATACATACATACATACATACATACATGCATATATACATGCATACATACATACATACATACATACATACATACATACATACATACATACATACATACATACATACATACATACATACATACATACATACATACATACATACATACATACATACATATATACATGCATACATACATACATACATACATACATACATGCATACATGATTCAGGTGTGTTTTGAGGCCATCTGACGACTCAGTAGGCTAGAACAATTTAATTTTGGTATGGGTAAATCAACAGTTTGCAAATTTAATACAATTAGCGTATGCCGAATTGGTTTTCTACCCATTATACGCTTTGACTTTAGAGTTGATTTTTAAAACTGAAATTAATAAATATTCATTTCGTCGAGGAACACAAACTTCAAATATCAAAAAACCATTAGTTAAAATGGTTACTAACTGGTTAATGTTGTATTCTATTCCAGATCACTTTATCATCATGGACATCTCTTTACATATCCTCGGCATGGTTCTGCTTTCTTTCTACCACGGCATTTACACAGAAAAGACGTTTATCGACTTGTACACTGTTGGAAACACCAAATGTAGGACTGGCCATGACTGTGATATGTACGGGTATTCGTACCGGTGGTGTTATGTAGATGCAAATGATAATTGGGATTTTTGTTGCACTAACGAGTGCGCCCTTAGGGAATTAACGCACACGAATTGCCACTCTGGAAAGTCTAAAATAGATTGTACCAATCCTAGTTTTACTGCGGAACAATGACAAACGTGTATTCCAGAATATCCGTGCGGATTTCATGCAGACGTTCGTAGTGAGTATGAATATTGGTGTTATGTAGAAGAGAAGAGAGACCGTCGGGTAGCATGCTGTCCACCCCATACTCCAGATAGTGCTGATGGCTGCAATATGTAGGCCTTGTTAGCGATTTGCTTCAAATAACGTCTATTCATTGCAATGTTATTTAACTTTCAAGCGTTGAATAAACCGGAAATCACTGTAATATATGATTATAATGGAAAACTTAATGCAATGTACATGCATTAAACAATCGTCATTTATTAAAATTACAAAGACTTTAATGATAAATTGGGTCGATGAAAAATCATATAAATTCACTTGTAACATCATTGTTTTTTCCTTAAGTCGCAGACGACTTATACTAATGTTGTCTCTTTGTTATTTGGACATGACTATTATACATGGCACTAGCACCAAGCCATGAGTGCTTATTATTTTCAATAAACTCAAATGTATGAGGATCATCTTGATTATATTTATTTCGGAACGGTGATGATGATAATATGGAAAGGACAAGAGTTATACATATATATGTGTGATGTAGATAGATAATAATAATAACAATACTAATAATACTTCTAATACTAAAGTTCTACTTAAAAATGTTATTAAAATAAATCAGATATTATGACGAGGATCACAAAAGTGATAGTTGTGTTGATATCATAATGATTTTCTTTTCCGGTAACATATCGACAAAAAAAACATTATTATCTATATCATATTTTGGACTTAAAATTAATTGTACCATTTACACGGGTTTACTTAATTACACTGCCAAGAACACTATAGACGGGTAATGAATCCAAAACAGTTTGATTACGAGTTCTGCTCCTTAACAGTTGAGCTATTGAGTCTCATATATTTCTCTAGAATGAATTACATGTTACTAGTACGATCTCAATTTCATTTCTGGTTCTAATGATTTTAGATTTCATCCTTCGTCACTTTTTTACAACAGTACTATCCCATGTTATTACTGACCCCGTCACCATAATTGATGTTACTGCTACTGAATACTCTAAGCCTGATACGGCATTCCGTATTTTTCAACTGTTAACTTATTCAGCTTGTAAGGTATAAATCCTGCTGTGCTGATTACGAAGGTACTTTGGTTTATGTATATATTGATCATTATGTCTTGCTACGCCTGACCCGCCTTGCAACTGGAATATCACTTCATCTATAATACGTAGTGGGTCGTCCAAGTTTGAACACAAAGTGTAACGTTGTGAGACTTATATTTTGTACTCGACATGCATCGTTCGTTGTATATTGCCCTCGAAAATAATGACCTTTCAGTTGAAAATAGTAGGTAAATTTAAGAAGTTATTCATTTTATTGAAAAACTTATTTACTCACGATATTATCTAAAGTAAAATCAAACGTAAAAACTATTGAAAAAAGAACAGTAAATAAAACGAAGATTTACATATTATATATACAGATTGTACTATGAAATTAGATGCATATTTGATGTATATACACCGTATGACCTAAGGAAAGAGAATCTATTTTTGTCTAAACTTTGTACCAATTCAATTACCATTACCGTTAATATAAGTGGAACTATTCCAACGTAGATGGAACTATTTTACGATTTTACGGAATTGAAAAGCATTTTCAGAAAATTAGATATACATAATTAGTGTTCCTATAGCGTACTCCGATATTAACGCACAAGGAAATACCAGCAGATACAAATGGCATTTGAAGTAGACACAATAAATTCATTAAACAATACATATAACATGCATTTATGTTTTCGATCATATAAAATTATCGTGATGAGTATCAATTGTGATAATATAAATACTTCCAGTGTGGAACCAGATGTAATAGTGATTTTAGTAAATAAAATATAGGATTCGTCCTAAAGCTTGATAGAGGATTACGTTTTTTTTTTTATCAGGATCGATAGAAAGATGATTCTTGTATATTTTGCCTCACATGGGAGCAACAGTTAATATATTCACATACATACATACATACATACATACATACATACATACATACATACATACATACATACATACATACATACATACATACTTACATACATACATACATACATACATACATACATACATACATACATACATACATACATACATACATACATACATACATACATACATACATACATACATACATACATACATACATACATACATACATATATACATACATACTGTTACGCTCTTAGGCTCGAATAACTGTGAAATAGAAAGAATGAAAATAACCAGCTTGTACAAACTTAATAAACAATTTATTGAACACCTATATTTTCCAGAAAAGAAAATTAAACATACGGTTTTAACAATTAATTCCAAGATTAATCCAATAATAATTCAAAATATAATCCGCTAGTGAAATTGCAAAAGTCCTGGTAATAAAATGTTCAAATAATTCCCAGTACGAATCTTATTGAAGCATCCAAGATGGAAGACGGTGTCATGTGATGAAAACATTTATGTTCTTATGAAATTCAATGAGCACATTTGTTTTCCAGATAAAAGAACAAAAAACGATTCCTTTGAGCCAAGCGAATTGAAGTAATTTTCAGTACAAGGTAATTTAAAATAACTCGAAACAACATAAATTAGTATTCTAACAGCCCAATTTCTACTAAATAGTCCGCTCCAAATCATAATTTATATACCTGTTTTTGCGTAAATTAGGACGGGGACACATGATCTTCTACAATCTTTAGAACAAATTAACGTTCAAAAAATCTCGAGCACACCTTATGACCCAGATGAGAATAAGTTATTTTTACTCCCAAGAACTAAAAATAGAAAGATATTTATTACAAAGCTCCATAATGTTTTTGGAATCAACCAATCATTTTAAAAGCTTGTTTACAACTCTGAAGCCAGGTCAGAAATGAGGTCAACATATGTTGTTTATTTGTAAAGTATATGTCATCTCACTTTTGAAAAAAATATCTCCAGATGAATTAATCTTAACTTAAAATGTCAAATTTGAATCTGACAAAACAACAATTAAAACAAAAATAAATGTTAAATGAAATATACGTAACAATACATACGTATATATATATATATATATATATATATATATATATATATATATATATATAGAGAGAGAGAGAGAGAGAGAGAGAGAGAGAGAGAGAGAGAGAGAGAGAGAGATGGATGGATGGATGGATGGATGGATGGATGGATAGATAGATAGATAGATAGATAGATAGATAGATAGATAGATAGATAGATAGATAGATAGATAGATAGATAGATAGATAGATAGATAGATATATAAATATATAGATACATATATAGATAGATAGATAGATATATACTGGTACACATAATTGTTATACAGAAACACATTGTATTAAATCTCATCCAGACTTGGTACCAAATGTTTTGTACTGTAATGAGTGAATACAAAAGTTTCGCATTCATTGAAATACATCTATCCATTCATTAATGACTTGATCACGTTTATAGTGTGTATTACATTTTCAGAATGAGCACTCAGCACAATATCATATAAAAAAAAAAATTGTGAGTGTTTTAAAGTGGATACATTGATGCACGTTGGGATATTTTGCACTAATGACACATTTACTAGCATGTCTTTTGAAATAGAGATGACAATGAAATAAAATATAACTTCGGAACAATTCCACCTGTAATGAAATTTGTATTCACTGTGCACGATACAGATAGGGAGCAGAAAAAGTATCTTCAAATAAACATCCCCATCTATTCCAAAACCTGTATTCAAATAATACGTGAGGTTGAATTAATACCATTAGATTGACATTTAAAACAATAAAAAAATCGAGTTTGAAAAGAACATTTGAAACTTGATAACCGAGAGGCTAATTGTGACTCAAATTTACATGTGCATTTTATCAACAGTTGCTCTGTCCAGAGCACTATTACAAGGCTGCAACATATAAACATATGCAAGTTTCACTGAATGTAGTTTTCAAACATGTCTTAACTATGTTTGGGTGGACGAAAATACGGGAATATGGCAACTTATTCAAGTACATCGCTGTATTCGCTATGTTTCGTTATACCTGCATGACAACTAAATAAATATATGTAGGCGATATTTAAATATCTCATAAATCATATTGAATATTGTATAATGATAAAAACTTATTGTTTAGCTATATTCAAAAGCAAAAATTTGTATTACGATCAGGTAAACAAACAAATTAGGCAGATCTTTATCTATTTTTTATTCATTTGGCTTACTGTATAATTTTGTCATTCTATAATATAGAAGAAGTTAGAAGAATATTACAGTATTAATTGCTATGTTTTCTTTATTCTGTTGCAGAGAGGAATAATTACTAAAATTTGTTTTGAAAATAATTGCCATTCAGTTTTAACCTTTGAGCAAGTTTTTCACAAATGATATTAATGATATTATCACACGGTACCCAATGGATCATACATCACCCTATTGGAATGTAATATCAGATAATGGAACGTAAAGAGTACATTGGAATTAAAACTCAGGGGCAAATTGGATAACAACATTTGATAGTAGATAACACTTCAAAGGAGTTAAAATTTACTACAATGGGGCGTTTATTGATCGAGTTAATGAACTCCTCATGTCCAGAGTATGTCCGCTAAATAATATTGTTCTAAAACCTTTGTGGCTATTAACAGTCCCGCATGCAAATTGATAAGCTGGTTGTTTTTGTTTTGAGTTTTTTTTTCTAAAACATTGATTAAGTTATTATGATTGACACTTACTATTCAAACAAGAGGGATGCTTTTAATAATGAAAGTATAGCACAACAAACAGTGAGCTACGCCATTTACATGAATTATACGCCATTCACCTATAAACTCATGTACACAAATAATAATAATAATAATAATAATAATAATAATAATACTAATAATACTACTACTACTAAAAATAATAATAATAACAATAATAGTAAGTACTTTGTGTAGCGCCTAATCTTTCGAAGCTCTAAGCGCCTTAAACCATCAATAATGATATGACTACACTACAGAACAACAAATGACAAAAACAATGAAATTGGAAAACATAGAAACATGCTGCAAACATATAAGATACACAACATGATTAGGTTGAAACATGTGAGTCTTGAGAGCACTCTTAAAAGGGACCACTTTAAATTTGTGTCTAATTTCAATTGGCATTTCGTTCCACGTCGCCTGGCCCTGGTGTGAAAACGAACGTTGTCCATATGACTTTGTTTTCACCTTGGGAACAATGAGTATACGATTATCAGAAGGAGAGCGTAAGGATCTAGCTGGTGTATACACATGGGTGAGGAAGGATAGGTATGTTGAACTGGAGTCTGTCATTGAAATATAGCACAGAGAACAAAATTTATTTTTGATTCTGTATCGAATTGATAGCCAGAGTTGGGTACAGAGGAGTGATGAGGTGTGCTCTGATCGAGGTAATCTAAAGATGATCAGTGCAGCTGTGTTTTGAACTTTTTGAAGTTTCCGGAGTAAATCTCGTGTTAATCTAGACAGAATTGAGTTACAATAGTAATATCTTGAAAGTACTCATGAATACACACGTGTTTTGGTGGCATCAACTGAAAGATATTTACGAATGGAACTGATGTGCCTCAATTCAAGATATGCAGCCTTGCATATGTTCATTACATGTTGGTGCAATGTGAGAGTACTGTCTAGAGTAATGCCTAGGTTTCGTACTGACTGTGAGAATTTAATGTTGGTGTTGCTGATATTTATTGTCTAAGGTAAAGGATGTGAATGGGAAAGTTTTTCTGGTGTCATCAGAATAGCCTCAGTTTTATTATCATTTATCTTCAGCTTGGTACATGTCAAACATGTTTTCACATCCGAAATGCACTTTTCTACTCCATGGATGGTAGCATCAACTTCAGTTTGGTGGGTAGACTTGTATATTTGGGTGTTATCATCGTACAATTGGTGCGACAATGGGTGATGATCTATGACACTTGAGAGCGGCTGAATGTACAGAATGAAGAGAAACGGTCCAAGAACAGATCCCTGTGGAACACCACAACATACGTCATCTGGGCTGGAGTGTATTCCATTTGCAGATACAACTTGTTTTATGTTGACTAAGTAGGACTTGAACCACTGTAAGGCTATATTCTGAATGCCAAATACATGCTGGAGATAGTGAAGTAATATATCATGGTCTATTGTGTCAAATGCTGCAGATAAATGCAGGAGAGTGAGGACTGTAATCTTTCCACTATCCAAAGCAGAGAGAATGTCACTAAATACTTTCAGAAGAGTAGTTTCCGTACTGTGGCAAGGGCGATATGCAGACTGTAGATTGCTAAAAAGATTGTTTGAATTCAAATGAGATACAAGTTGAGCTAGAACCTTCGCAATATTGTGTTTATTTAATATTTTGAACCCGTAGGTGACATTGTTGTTATGTTAAGTGAAAATAAACTCTATAATCAAGTTCAGATATTTACACTTCATTAGAAACATAGTTCATTATAATAGCATTTCCCTTCTAAATAATTAGGCTGTTAATATAATCATTTTTTGCCAAATAAATAGTATTACCATATAAACGTAATTTTTTTCATTCTTCAAATAAGTTCATTTAATTCATTATAATCATCTTAATTATTTAGTCCATTATTACTTGCTAATTTATTCAAGGTCAATGTTGTTTGAGACATGTTTCCCCTGAACTATTTTCATTATCCATTGCAATTTCTCACTACCTGACATAATGTTTTTAATTGCAATGGTGGATATTGTCAAATTTAAAAACTGTTAAAGTTGAAGTATATGGTTTGAAACTAAATGACAGAAAAGGCTAAACCAACAATACCTTCTGTAAAATGTGATAAATGATATATTAGTCTTGGACAAAAATGAAAACTTTAAACGCAATTCTTATTTAAATAACAAATAATTCTAAACATTGTTCTGTCACAACTATGACCAAATAATATGTTTCTTATAAATGAATTACAAACGAATATAGTATGAATTACGATCTTGAAATGTGCTGATGTACCAATACATATTATTGTAACCATGTACTAATGGTCTTGACCTTTCAATATGATATATTCTAGAATATTTTAGAAGTAATCCTCCATAATCTAAAAAAATCATTTGTTGTCAAAAAGATAATAGGAACTTTGTAATTATAATCAATAATCTATATGATAATAGACACTTTGTCATTCTAATCAATAAATTATATAATAATAGTCACTTTGTAATTTTAATCAAATCAATAATTCATATTTTAATAGACAATTTGTAATTCGAATCAATAATTCATATGGTTATAGGCACTTTGTAATTGTAATCAATAATTAATATGCTTAGTTCCTTTCTATTTATAATCGAACTTTCCTAAATACCATGCTCACAGTTTCCCAAATGTTGATAAGAAGATACGAATGTAGACTTTCCTGAGCTAGCCGTTTGTATATACCCTATCGCTAGACATATTTTGCAAGAATATAACCTGAAATACTCAATCATCTTAATGCACACTTACAACAAACTGAATACATGTTTGCTTTTAGAACCTTCTATAGTTCATGCATCAAAGTTGCATTATTTTAAATACAATATACAATAATGGACAATGGAAAAGCAGGAAATATATAGATATACCGGATGGTGGACACAAGTCAAAGACAAATTGTAGATATACATAACATTATTTTAAACTTATATGGGTAATATAATTTACTCATGGCATATAATAACAATGGATTTGATCATTGACACTAACACAAAATTTGTACGGACAGACAAATATATCAGTCTAAAGGGATTCATTTATTATACAGCAATGAATCTCTCTCTCTCTCAATATATATATATATATATATATATATATATATATATATATATATATATATATATATATATATATATATATATATATATATATATATATATCATTATATATATCATCATCATCGTCGTCGTGGTCTCCTTCTGTATCCATTTTATAAGTTCTTAACTATATATGAGAGCTATTGAACGACATAAAAATTAAGTTTCTAACGCTAGTACTTGACGATGGTTCAGGAAATCATTTGGGAAACTATGTGAATACTATATAACATGAATAGTCGACTTAAACTCCGGAAACTGGAATGTTACGATGAATATTCTGGATCATTTTTTGGTGTAGATTTTGAGGATATTGATGAAACAAGCGTACAAACTCCATTTCGTTTTTCTTAACGCTCAGCAACACTGCCGCATGAATAGGTTTTGATTATTACGTGACTACAGAAGCGAAGGTTCGAACTTCTCCGGATGTTACTGACCAGCAAAGAATTAGGCAAACTCATATAAAATGATTATTCAACGGAATATTGTGATGACCTAAATTTTATTGCAATATTTACCCATGTAGCTGTAAAGTTATTGATCATACCGATTCCGAGGATGTATTTTCTATTTGACCGAAAAGAATGGCTTCGGTAACAGCTATGTCGAATAGTTTAAATTTATTCACACCCTCTTCCATCCATTTCCTCTCATGGAGGCTATGCTTGTTATTATGAATGCCAGTAATGACCCCATCAATCACTAAATAAAAATCATTATTATCATTTATGAATGCAGGTGCCCAGTTAACGATGTCATGGTCAAGAACGACTACATATAGTATTTAGAGTAATAGTAACGGTATATTTACTTGGCATATAGCATCACAACAAAGAGTTTATGTGCCATGATACATATTTGTTACACGATTAAATTATCAAGAGCGGAGTCGTATGGTATGTCACAAACTCAATGTTTCTGAAGTCTCACGAAGAATAAATGGTCAACAAGAAACATCTGAAGATATTTTAAGTGATTGTGTAAACAAACAAATATCACACGCTGATTATAGTTTGATGACATTTATGGGACGTGATCAGAATATAGTTACTGGTTTACAAATGTCACAAGTAGATTTTTCAAAAACTATGTGCGATCAATTTGTTTTTTCACTGGAAAATCTTGATTTAACCAGAGAGAATATCGTTGATACACACTTTCGAGCTTGTGTGAACCTTAGTGATATTAAATACAGAGCAATTGCTGTCATGCACAGCGCTAAAGGTACTGGTGGAAAAATGGGAGTCACTGATGCATGAGTAGAAAATGTGTCACATAACTAGATCACTCGTGATATTATAATTTCATATTATCATGTAGACAATACTTTGTTTCTGGGTAAGATTAAAAAACTGCAAACCGTGTCAGTGAAAATATCCGGAACTACAATGGCACCAAAATAAATCATATTATAGGTGGTCCGAAAAAGCTGTCACTGACAAACAATAATGCTAAACAATATAATACAGGAATCCGAATAGCTCTAAACTCGAGTGTTACATCAGATACAATTAAATCAAGTCGTACGCATTCCACCTATTGCAGCTATATCAGCATTAATCGCAGCTTATTGCCCTGCTGTCGCAAAAGCTGCTGCCCTTGGGCTGTTGGGACAGCGGCGGGAAAGGCACTTACGAGAGCAGCGAGAAACGTAATTTACAGTTTAGGTAAAGATCTGAGACTTCAAGGAACCACCAACTGGTATGAAAGAGGTCTAAAAACCAAGAATTATTAAATAACACCGATAACAATTATTTCTCTAATCGATGCCGCTAAAAATTTAAATTAACATTGTTTAGAATTGTTAATATGCGAGACCATTTACCCTCAAGACCAAATTGCCCTTAAATTGGTGTTATTAATCTCGATAATTACATCGGACCTGGAACTCAATGGTCCGCATACGCGTTGATCCACGTGGAATTGTTTATTTCAATTGGTATGGGTTAGACCCGATAAAACAGTTTACAGAATATGTCAATCCTCACATAGTAAGAATCTGGTATTCAACATTACCAGCATAGACAATATCTGACAAAATAATATGCGGCCCGCGAAGTAATTGCTATACTCGAGAGAATGTATGAAAATCAACCAAATCACCTCATAAAGTTGTACGTGGTATTTACGGGGTATTATTCTCGGAGAAAAAACACTGAAGGAATATCAAATGAGGGTGTAAACAAACTCATCAACGGCTAACTGTTAATCTTTGCAAATGTGGATGCAGACAAATTAGTTGTATGTCAGGATAAGCAAGGGAAATTAAAATCGAATAATCTTTTATTTACATGTACTGATCATAAATTGTCTAGTTCAAACTGTTTTAATGTATGGACCATTCTAAACAAGAGAGTTTGCAATGTATATGAGCAAAAGAGAATTTAATATGCTTTTGCTAATTACCTTTATACATCTTTCATCACTACTAAGTCCACATTCTTCAACTGTTCCAAACTTGTAATTTATATCTGGATCTGTAAGAAAAGATTTAATAGCATCTTCAATTCTAAACTTATACATACACTATCTGAAACCAAATTCTCTTAAATCACCCTCTCTTAATCTCTTTCATGCATATATTTCCTGTGATAAATCAGGAGATTGACTGTTAAAACTAGAATATTGACAATTCTGCCAAGTCCAACTAAAATGAACATGATTTATTTTAAGTCAAATTTAAAACCAAAGACTTCTTTAACCTTACATGCATAATTTTTTATATTTTTATGTTTGTCAAAATGTTCCTTGTACAAATCTGAATTCATAATTAATTGTGTTGTATGGTCACATTTGAGAAGAGAAATTTGAATACACTATATTAGATTGATGTGAATGACAGATCAAGTTTTTGACAAACACATAATGTTGGCAACTGATAATCAATTATAGGATATTTAAATCTTATAATACTAGTATTAAATTAGTTTTGATTAGTGTTTCTATTTTTGTACATGTGTATAAAAAAATTAAATATCTTAACAATGTAAACTTGAAAGGTGATTATGTTCACACAATATTTGGAGGGTGTGTTTGACTATCAGTAAGTATAGATCTCACCAATAAGACTGTTATAACCTGACTGTTTGGAAACTGTACCTAGTCACAGTCAGCAGGTGAACAGCAGCTTGATTATCTAGTGAACAGTGGTGTAATTAATTTCAGAGATTGGATTCTCAGTCACTACTCAACAATAAATGAATTTGAATTCTGAATTTGTCTGGCTCACAAAATTGCATATTGGTGTAAAAATATATGATAGATCTATATATATGAGATTTGGTCAAAAACTTAATAATATGGTTTGAAAAAGTATTCAGCAGAGATTAGAACTGCTGCATACAACCTGTCAATAAATAATAACATAATATAATTCTGTCATTATTACATGTCTGGATAGACATTTTGAATATTTTCTGTCATGGTAAAAATTAATCCCATTTCCAGTTAATATGCAGTTTTAACAGCAATACATAACCATAGAAAAACTGTTTTTGGTCCACAAATGTCAATAACATTACACGATATTTTTCTATCTCCCTTTCTAGAATCTGGAGAAGAAGAAAAACATTTTGGTAATATTGTCTGGTAAAATATAGAAATATACTTACATTTCACTTTTACATAAGTACAAATATCTGTGTCATTAAGATTTATGCAAATCTTTCCTTGTCTGCTGAGAGTCAAAGACCATGTGCTGATGGAGAGTAGATCCTTAGTGTAGATATAACAGCTATCAGACCCTACAACAAATGAGATATTTTATGTGTCAATTAATAACAGCATTATGAATGATCCTTTCTCTTTACAGTACAATTATCATTATTATTATTATTTTTATTATTATTATTATTTTTATTATTAGTAATATTATTATTGTTATTATCATTATTATTATTATTATTAGAAGAAGAAGAAGAAGAAGAAGAAGAAGAAGAAGAAGAAGAAGAAGAAGAAGAAGAAGAAAAAATGAATAAAAACATACTTAATACATAACCTTTTCAGTTGTTTGGATACAACCTGAACATTTTAAAAACATATTGCGGATTTTAAATCAATTAGAAATGTATTTAAGGAGCTGAAACAGCTTATTACAGTGCAAAAACATGCTGGCTGGTTGTTTGATTTTTGCATTGTTTCATTGTGTATCTATCCTGAACTAATTATTATTATTTACTGAAAATTAAACCTTTCATTGAAATTTCAATATGAAAGATCATGCTTTCTTTATTTTGCTTGTTTATATGACACAGTATACAGAACCAAATCTTTAATTTAAAATTGTTTCAGGTAAAAATATAGTTCAGTAATTTCTATTTTCTGTGTAAAGGCTTTTAATCATGAAGTGTCTCAATTGATATATTTTAAGAAATTATGTTGTATAAAGCGTTCATTAAAAACAATATTAACTGTACTTACTCTCTCCTGTCACACCAGCCTCTACTGTTTCGTGCCCCTTCTCTGTTTCATCTTCTTCATAACAATCATAAACTGATGACATTCTTAAACTGTGCTACTTCCTGGCTCAAGTGTGTGCAACTACTGACATTTCTAGGTGGGCATACAATATTTAACCTCTCAAAGACATGCCTTAGTCCAATGTCTGTATAGAACTTCTGACTTTTGATCTTGAAGTTGGATCACATGGCTTATTAGTCTGGTCTTTGATATTAATGGCCATGAACTGGAGCTGTTGAAGCTATGCTGATTGGATTATCAGCGATGATTTGTTGGATGATGTCTTGCTTTGTGCAAGATAAACAAATTATATAATACTGAAATGCCCATAGTCAAAGTGCTGATCTCACAATTTGCACAAATTATAGCCATGTACAAATTATTTTTTAAACATCCTTTAATTATAATGCAACATCAATCTAAAAAATTGTATAGCTTATTCCACTTTCCTTTTCTTAACCAGCAATTTTTTTAGACAGTGTAACATCAAGATTTTCCACCCCAACCTTCTAAATATTTATTTCCACCTCCCTTACAACTCATTAGTTTCCCCCTCTAGTTCTAACTTCTACTCCCTTGCCTAAAGTAATTAATTTCTTTTCAATAATGGACACTTTGGTAATGAGCTGAATGCAACATGTATATATGTAATGAGTCTGCTAGCAATTGGAAATGGGGTAGATTCAGCTATCACATGTTTTTCCCATTCAACCAATTCATTTATTTTTATTAATGCACCCGTTGGTAATACACTTAAGGCATACAGGTGAGATACCACAACATAATGGATTCTTTAACAAATGGGGGGGAGGGGCAGATCTATCTAGCTGATTTTCCCCCCACTATTATGAATTAGTTCCATATACATAATCTATTTAGTATTAAACATATGGAAATACCATGCATGTAACAGGTCATACAATATATTATGCATGGGGGTACAAGATCAATTAGCTGATTATTTCTCCTAACTGCAATTAGTTTCTTTTCCTTTTCCACATTTGATATATAATGCAGGTATATGTTTACTTTACAAAATCTCACATATGGATGATTTCAAATGAACCTTTACAGTTAAAAGACGTTACAAGTTTGGACTAATAGATTTTCAGCAGTCACTTGCAAAGTATAAGACACAACTGTTAAAGAATCTTACTGGTTCTTCTTAGCAAACTTACAATGCATTAAAATGGGGACCATTCTGATGACCTAAGTGGTTAGAGCATCCACTTGTGATGTGGGAGGTTGTGGGTTAAACCCCAGCTGAGTTATATCAAAGACTTATACAAATGGTACTAGCATCTGCCTCACTTGGTGCTCACAATTAAGAGGTTAGTTCTGAGAATGGTTGGTCTGGTGCCAGGATAAGTTGACTGGGTAGGACATGATGTTACATGTCTGCAGGGCTATGTATGAGTGGTGTACATCACTTTAAACTAAATATAAAAATCCAAAATATACACACACACACACACACACACATGGTCATTTGCAAGGTTTTTTTTAAAAAAATCTAGAGTGAGTGAAAGTGTCCAAGGAAAAATATGATGGGTACCTCAACAAATAATACTGGGTAACTCCTTTGGAATTGATCAACAGATACTATACACATAAATGTCAGTAGAGATCAATGATGTTGCACTCATAATCTTGGCATCTTCTGCCCACACATGATTAGTTTCCTTATTCCTGTCCTGTAAATACTTATTTACATTGTTTTTGTGGTAATTTCTAAGTGATTTAGTAATCATTGTGGAGCACATGTCTGACAATACTATTTCAGGAAATTTTGAAGCTGTCTTCGCTTGTAGCTTAAAACATAGAATTGCCCTCACCTCATACAATTTGCAGTGGATGCAAGAAGTGAGAAGAGAGAGAGATTAGGCAATAGAGAAAGACTGATATAGGAAGAGGAGCGTAAGACAGATAAGTGAGAGGAACACAAGAGGAAGACAGAAAAGAAAAAGAGAATACAGAAAAAGAAACATAAAGAAAAAGAAAAGAGAGAGAGAGAGAGATAGAGAGAAAGAAAGATACAAGAAGATCAAGAGAGAAATAAGAAAAGGGCAGTTTTATGAAGGAAAGAGAGGCGTAAAGAGAGAGAGAGAGAGGGCGAGAGCAAGAGAGGTAGGAAGTGAGGGTGTCAGGGCTGATAATTTTCCTGCAGGAAGAAAATCACCTGGCTAAATTGTTACCAAGGAAATTGTTAGGAGGGGAGGGGGATTTGGTCTTTATGACACAGGCAAGACTTATGTATAATGAACACCAGCTTGTCATCCAACATATCTAAAATCATGGATATTTTGAGACCTTTTTAAATAAAACCACGACGTTAAGGTGCCTAAACTGTCAAATCAAATATGGTTATCCTATTTTTAAAGCACCATTAGTGTCCTATTTTTATAGCATATTAGAACTATTTTTTTATCATTCTAAAATGTTGGGTGCAGTCAAATTTGGAGGCATGTCTTACAGTGTTACTTAACCATGGGATATTATGTGACACGGATTAAGTCCCTTCTATGCAGTACTATATGGTATCAAAAATCATGTTTGCTTCCACACATAAACTGTGCAATATTTTACCAATTAGAAAAATAAGTAACCCATCCAAGAATTGGGAAAAACGTAATATTCCTTTGAATAATTATGTTGATGATTGGGTTAACAAATACTATTATAAGCGACTGAGAACAAATTGCCGAGGATTAAATATAAATTCAATGTGTTTAATGTTTCTAAAAATAGAAAATATAAAAGCTGAAATAATGTTCGAATATGAAAAATCTACAACTTTAGACATATTGTTCTCTTTATATTACTGTCTTTAAGCCATTGTTATCTCTCTGTCCTATGGGCTTTGTTGTAATTAATATAAAGATATTTATAGCAGTGCAAATATTAATAAACTTATCAATGTTTTATTAATTAATACACAATCAAAACCATGCCAATGTATGCCATCTTTTATTGTGCTTATTTATTATCAATGAAATAATTATATGTACTATAATTTATCATGTATATATATATATATATATATATATATATATATATATATATATATATATATATGACTTGTTTACTTTCATTCAGTAGAGATTGTTTTTTTGTTTTTGTACTATTTCCCATGTAACGCCAGCAGTTGGTGGGATCCAACCCATGACTTCTTCACAGTTAATTATAAATGTTCATAACTTTACAGAGAATAGTTGTTAACATTAGTACATAATATTATATTCTAATTCTAAACTCATTACAGAATATAAGCTATGAGAAAGAGAGAGAGCCGAAGAAAAGTAAATTTATTGTAACAATTTCCACTTATATACATATATGTACCAATACATATATGTACATTAATCATTCACTCATTACAAGTTTTATAAAGAAACTATGGTTGTTACTCGTTTGAAAGCAATTAAATTCTGCTATTATTTTAAATACGTATTTTCCCTTAATAGCAATCTTTGAAAATGAAACCATTACCATTATAATAAACGTTTTTGACACTAGGAAGAAATCTAACCTTGCCCGCTTGATAGGTTTATTCTTTTTTCAAGTGGATCTTTTTGAATCTATATTATTTTCTCATCAGAAATAAATTTGAATACATTCATCATAAACATCAATTAGGACAATTAATGTTTATAAGTTTGAATGTGTAATTTTGAACTGAAGTATATAAAAGTATATTGTTGTTGCTTGCATCTACTTTGCGTCTGTGTATAGGCAACTTAAAGTTATTGCTCAATACAATAGCTTCTCCCCTTGAATCTGAATGCAAAAGAAATGATATATTGGTAACCCCAAGATGATCTAATATGTCGCCTGTCATTTAGAAAAAAAGGTATATTGCAATAGATATATTGAGTATTCCTCATTTTCTTCAGGTAATTCAATACATCTCCAACCCATAGCAATATGACAGGATAGATTTTTCACAAGGCAGTTCTTTTATATAAATGTATACATGGAACTGCACTAGAATATCTTTAGGACTTGTTCAGGCCTTTTTCAATAAAATACTAGTTGGGATCAATATCACATGGAAAACTTCTAGTACCAAAACCATGAAAAGAGCAATTCAAAGAGTTTTCAATATTCTGGTACAGTTGTATGGAATAGGCTTCCACTACATGTAAAATCGGCTGAAAATATTAGAGTATTTAAAAAGAGATATCATGAGCAGGCATGTGTTTATTATAGATGATGATCATACCTATACTTATAGGTATTTCCTTAATGACAGCTTCTGAGACACTAATTATTGTTTGTTTTGTTTTGTATGGTTTAATGCCATTTTTAGGCACAATATAGGCTATACATGGCGGCCAGTATTATTGGTGGAGAAAGAACCTGGAAACCCCCCGGAAAGAACCACTGACCCACGAGAAGCTACCGGCAACCTTACTCACATAACTACATCAGCCGAATCTTAGGCTTGAACACATGCAGACAGAGGTGAGATGGCAATGTAACGGACAGCGCTTTAGACCACTCGGCCACTCTGGGCCCCTCACTAATTATTGCTATCTTCACATAATGTGCATTTTCATACTCTCCTTAAGAGGGCCTCAAGAGAGAATAGTCCTTTACTAATGAGTCACCCTCTATAAATAAAGCATTATTATTATTATTATTATTATTCATAGAGGCAATTCTCAATGAGTCATACGCTGCCTTTATTATAAAATTCTTTTATCTGACATTGATCATTACATTACTTGTAGGATTTGCTGAATTATTATATTTGATAGTGAACGTTTAATTTTTAAGGCTTATGTTATATATAAAAAGAAAGTTCATATATTGTCATTAAGAGAGAGAAAAATAAATAGGAAGAGCAACGGTCATTTCTGAAATAAAAAATAACACAAACAATCAAAGGTCATTCAATAAAGTTGATAGAAATAGAAATGCAAAAATATTAAAGAAATAGTAAACCAAATATCCAGTCATTAAATAAGAGTATTTTGCAACTGTCATCCTTGTTGTTTTTACATAAAATTGGGTAACTTATCCTTTTCAGATTTAAGAACTTTGTTCTGTAGAATTTCTTTTTGGTTAAATTATCTTATGTACTTAAAATGATATGGCCTGTTAGTATACTTCATTTTGTTTACTTGATACTAGAGAAAAGTTTGCTGCTTTTGGCTTACCTATAGCTATTCTTTTCAATGAAATGTCAGCCACATTACAGCAAAGTAGCTTCTAAGCAAACAACTTCACCTAATATACACTACTCTCTCAAAAGTACATAATAACTGGCGAGTGCCTGCTTAAATGTGAAATTCAAATGTGTTTGTTTCTTTTTTGTTGTTGCATCATGACATTTACAAATCCTTATACATTTTGACATAGTGAATTGAACTTTGAAATTTATTGAACAATTAATGAAAGTAATTTGTAAAGTTAATACTTATTCAATAATATGTGTTTTTTATCAGTATATATAATTTATTATGTAGCAACAGATCACTGAAAATGTATGAGAACGTGTGAATGAAAAACAAATGTGAACAAAAGTAAACATATGATAACTGTTCCTTATATTTGTTGGTGTGTTTTGGAAAGGACCAAAATATATAATAAAAATTCTTTTTAACACCGTTTGATAAATTAAAACAACTTTAGAATTTTGAAATATATAACTGATGAAAGAATATATAATGAAATGTGCAATCGCTACACCAATTTTTACAAAACTATGTTAATGGGTCAAACATATTGAGGGCAAAATGAACAATAAGAAAGAATCAGATATTGAATCATTTTGGGATTTTACTTCCAAAAATTTGCTAAAGACAGACTCTCACAATTTCATTAATTGCACACTTGAAAATCATTTGCATTCTGCATGTATTTCTATGTGGGACATTAAATGTATTATCTGGATTTAATATACCCACCTACCTAAATATCTATCTACCTATCTTTTAAAAAAGTACAGGCTGACTATTATAATGTTTGTTATGACAGTATAATAATCCACCATTTATTTATTACATAAGTATTTAACCCACAGTGGCTCTTCAACATCTATTTTGAAGAGACTCAAAAAGTACTTGGAACACCAGAAATTTGGAACAAAATAGTACTGTTCAAGTTTCATTTTGATTTTCCTACATGTAGCCCAGTGCTAACAGTTGGCCATGTAACAAGTGTTATCCTGATTATCACCATCTCTAATTCAAATTCCACAGCCAAAATCACTTGGAAGAGCATGGTTAATTATACATTTGAATAATCTAATCATGATGGCAAGGCTTTATAGCCAAACAAGCCTTTGATGATGCCCTATGGAGCACTTGCTCTGCAGCTAACAGTATCTTAACAAAGTTATGGATCCTAGATTATTTCATTATTTGGATTTGGTTTAGCTGAAAATTTCTAAAATTTTAAAAATATAACTTTATATGCATGTCATAAAAAAGTCAAGATATTAAAAGGGATGTTCATATATCCATATGATCGGACAAAGCAGTACACTGACAATCATAATTCATCAAATTTGAACACAAGGGAAAATATGAAATGTACAGATCTTGGTGCAAATTTTGTATGCACATAACATTCACCACAATTCTCATTGGCTAATGTTTTGGTAGCTGAATGAGTAAATAAACAAACTAACTGAATCTTGATTGAACAATATTTGAAAGGACTGTAGAGGTATATTTTAATAATCTTTACATGTAAATTCATGGAACAAATGCAATTTTAAAGTGGGTCTGATAATGTTATGAACTATATGTAAATAATCTACTTATCAAATGCATCATAGGCTTATTTTAATATTTACATGATCAGAAAATAAATTATCCTGTATGATAATTAGGCTTTATGAAATTACCAGTAGAAGCACATGTAGCAATCAGATCAATTGGTTGAAAAATTACTTTGAAAAGTGTGTACAATCTGTAATTAACTTCAACACCTGTTAGAGAAATATGTTATTATGTTTACACCCATGGCTGAGTATCCACTGCACTACTGTCTTCAATGCAATGTGTTGATAAATATTGATTGCAGAGAAATTATAAAATTAGTTCCTTGTATATAATACACGTGTGACTTTATATTTTTTCTCAACTGCTCATCTCAACTATAATAATGTGAACACTATAAACTCAACATTGATACGGGTTGTGAAAAAAATCAGGTTGAATTGTTCATATCATATAAACACCAGAACTGTATAACAGGGCACCTTACAAGTATATAAACAATACAAGGCTCGAAGCTTTTTCACATCTGGGAAGATAGGTTGCTTGCCCAGGTTAAAGTTCATAATTTAATAAAATAATTAAAGTGCCCTTTTAAACAGTCAAGAGTGATATATAATTGACTCTGCTTTGCATAGAAGATGACAAAAACAAATGATAATAATAATAATAATAATAATAATAATAATAATAATAATAATAATAATAATAATGAGGACTTTGCATTACGCCTAGAAGCTCTAAGCACTTTACAACATATAAAATGATATTACATTGTACTACAAAAAGAAAAAACACCATGAAATTAGAAGAAAAAAAAAGCTCAAAATATTTGGAGGTGTGCTCTGATCATGGTACTCTAAGCATGATTCAAGCATTCTGTGTTTTGAGCTTTTTGACATTTCTGGAGCAGATATTGAGATAAAACAGACATAATTGAGTTACAATAGTTGAGTCTTGAAAGTACTGATGAAGAAAAGTGTTTTAGTGGCATCAACTGAAAAATATTTGTGAATGGAGCTGATGCATCTCAGCTTAAGATAAGCAGCCTTTCATATGTTCATGACATGTTGCTGCAATGTGAGAGTAACTGACCAGAGTAACACCTAGGTTCTGTATTGTCTTTTTGACCTCTCTAATCCTTGGACGGTAGAATCAACTTGAGTTGTGTGGCTAGACTTGTATATTTGGTTGTCATCAGTGTACAATTGGTGAAACACTGGAACAGACCCCTGTGGAGCGTCACAACATAAATCAACTGGGCTTGTGTGTAAGATTGGCAGGTACAATTTGTGTCCTGTTGACTAACGGCTGTGTTGTGAATGACAAATACATGATTTTGACATTGAATTAATATATTATGGTCTGTTTTGTCAAATGCTGAAGACAAATCATGGAGTAACTGGAATGTAATCTTTCCGCTATCCAAAGCAGAGAGAATGCCATTAACTACTTTCAGAAGTGTAGTTTCAGTACTGTGGCAGGGGAGATATGCAGACTGTACATTACTATAAAGACTGTTTGAATTCAGATGAGATACAATTTGGGTCAGAACAACTTTGTCTAAGATTTTTTATATGCACGGGAGATTAGAAATTGGTTGGCAGTTCTTTAAAGCATTAAAGTTGAATGTTAGTTTCTTCAGCAGAAGGTTTTATACTGGCAGTTTTAAAAAATAATGGGAATTCCTCTGATGAGAGTGAGTTATCGAGTTCTTCTACTGTAGGAGGTAAGCAAGTTGTTAGGTTCGCTTGGATGTCATGCATTACAATGGTTCTATTTATCATATCGAGGTGTCTTTCAATAGCAAGTAAAGGTGAAGGAACTGATACATTCAGATAGCATATAATGCTGTAGTTATCTGATGCAAGTTCGTGGGATACAAGGATGGACCATATACTATTATAATCAGGTCTATGAAGACTTCAGTCTAAAATGTGACCATGTTTATTGGTGGGTTGGTTAACTGTTTAAGGTTGAAAACATGAATGGAAATAAGATGATGCTATTGTTATCTGTGTTGCCTCCAAAGCTAAAGAGCAGCACATATATTTGTATTGTCTAGCAGCAGTTGTGTAAATTACATGATTAAAAAGACATCATGTCCAAGTTTTGAATGGGCTGTAATGAAACAAATTCTGGAACAGTAAAACTATACTTTTAAGATAATACTTGATCTACATTATTGTGATTACTATATAATATCTGAGGATATTCCATCCTTGATAACTTAATTGATGATTAGTTTAACGTTATTCTCAGTGATAATTTCCCACATATATTCATAAACTTAGTAGTATTCATCTAAATTCACCATGACAGACTCACAATACACAACTTTGATGGAAATAGGTGGAATATGATATATCTCTGTGTGTCTGTCTGACTAAGATTAGTTGATAGTGGATGCAATAATTTACTTTACAAAATATTTAGAAAGCTGATCTTTTATTCAATTGACAAAAGTAGAGACTTAAAATAAGGTTACTTAAATTTCCACCAGATTCTTTGGTGCCATATTGAAAATATTTCAGACACTTGGAATGACAGAAAATGCCTTAACTTTTGGCTTTTCAGTCTATACAGAAGCTTTCATTAAGGATATGCCTATAAATATAGGTACGATTATCAGCATTTAAACATCTAACAATTTTGAATTGTTATTATCATGGAGTTTGCATAATCTACTATGATAGCTGGACAAGTACCAAACACAATTCATAAAACCATGTGCCTTATTTTTGAGTCAGTGTATGGCCTCTCCAGGCCATGCTCTTGGTATAAAATTCCTTTGATCATGACAGGTTTTCATTGATCTTGCTGAGTGCCTAAAAGCTGCCTGCTGGGCATGTAATAGCCTTGATAGAGGCAAAACTGGTAGAAGGCATTCAATCAGTTACAGCAGTTTAAATAAGGTTAGTTTTCTTGCAACCAGAGAAGTTCAACTGATATGTCCAAAGTGTGAAGAGGATGGACAAGGACTTATACAGAAAACTTCTTGGAAATGAGTTCAACAATGGTGTGTATAGATTTAAATTGCTAATTTGTAAACATTATATAGGATAATAAAATAAACAGAATATAAACAATAATACATAGTTATATTATGCTAAATTATCTATTAGTATTTGGCACTTTTATTAAACTATTCATGGATTTTTATTCCATTCAGTAAGCATAGCCCACATCTAATCAGAGCATACTAAGTATGAATTAGATTTGGCATAGTTTTGTAAATTTATGTTGTGAAGTTGACCCTATGAGCATGTATTACATTTTATCAAATTTAAGTGTAAAATTTTCTAAAGATATTTTTAGCATTACATGTAAAAGATTTCAGATTTACATATTTTGACTAAAGATATTCACTCCTAAACCAGTAGATTTTATTTTGTCTTCATAAACTTTATGTTGCAAGTACTGAAATGTTCTTTTCCCGCTGTAATATTTTATCTCTGCATACTATAATATAACAGCAAGTTTTGAACATAAATCAGATTCAGATTCTGATGGAAAATGCTATAACAAAATGGAATTATTTATCTTTCAGTTCACTGCAAAGATTTAAAATAAAATTTAATAGCATTTTTAGTTTCCATCACAAGATTCCTATCTGGTGACCACTGATGGAAGTCATTTTGATTATTGAGCCTAACACTTACTGGCTATCAACAGTTCTCTGGTCCAGATTTCTACTTGAATAATTACTATGTATTTCTTTTAAAATAATAGAGAATATACTCTTGATATCAGTATTTTTATAAGTAAAATGCCATTGGCATAAATGCATTCAAATATTTAGTTATCATCAGCAGTAGGAAAAGAAAACTCAGAATGATAGTTGCGTAACTTTTAAAAGGTATGTTAGGTGAATTAAAGACTGCAGCAAGAACTAACAGGTTAAGACTTAAATTTTTTATCTTGCAGATATCGGTCTCCCAGCAACAAGATTTGTTCAGAAATGGTTGT
Organism: Unio delphinus; assembly: GCA_029339505.1. Classification (NCBI taxonomy): domain Eukaryota; kingdom Metazoa; phylum Mollusca; class Bivalvia; order Unionida; family Unionidae; genus Unio; species Unio delphinus. The sequence continues at coordinate 3,894,983 of JAQISU010000119.1, forward strand.
CATCTTGTATGTCTAATTTAGGTAAATTACAATTTGTATTTGATACACAGCAAGAACAGCAACTACTACTACTATAGTAATTGCCGCTTAGATTACAAACTTAAAGCATGGAAATAAAGCACTGAAATGGTAGAGTGAAACCTTTTTTCATTTCAGTCATGCATTATTCACCTACTCCACCAAAATAAATTTGAGGCTAATTAGTTATGGATGTTTATATGCTTAATTATTTAATGCCCTGATTTTCCTGCATTAAAATCATTTTAGTATCATTACTTAATGCTTCTAATTTTATTTGACTTTTTTCAGTAAATCTTATTTAACTCTTAATAAAGCTCTGTATCTTAATTATATTAAAAGAAAAACAGAAAGATACAAATTATTAAGCAGTTTAAATGTATGCATTAGTATGAAAACAACACAAAGTTACTAGCGTCATCATATGCATAACATTAATGTTTGTTTTAAAATCTGACTGCATAATAAAATCTGAAGACAATTTCAAATGCCATATGTTGCAGATTTCAATGTGAAAAGAAGAAGAGCTGCATTAGATTTAACTTTCATTGAAAAGGAAAAATCTGTGGCATGTGGGTGCAATAGTCATTGCAATGACAACTTTACAATGGAGAACATTTTAGTCTGGCGGCAAAAATTGCATATACTACCTGAAAGACCTAAACGGATGACAATACTCATTCGCAACATCCGAGAATGTGCAGTGACATATAAACATACAAAAACACAGACTTTCAAGGTCAATGACAAGACTGTATGCAGGTATGTATGGAATATGAAGTCATATTTGTTATTTTCAGACACCTTCCTTGTACACAACAAGATTAGTGTTTTCATTGAAACTGTCATATGCATCAGCACCATTACAATAACACCATAAATCTGACAAATTTAAATCTGTAGGAATGTTATATGCAACAGAAATCAGATAAAAAGAGTTGTACACAATTTAAGCCATATTTAAATGTTAAATCAGTCCTTTAACATTTGAGACTTAGTTTATATCAAAATCTAGTTGTCATAGATGCTCATCAGATTTTGGACAAATATAAATAAACATGTATGATTTTCGGTATGTGTTTATGACCTGACTATTTTTAATACAATTCAAATCAGTTTTGAAAATATGAATTTACTTGAGTGGGCGAGGGAGATGTAGAACACTTATTTTTATGGATATGTAGATGGCCATATATATATATATATATATATATATATATATATATATATATATATATATATATATATATATATAAACATATATATATATATATATATATATATATATATATATATATATATATATATATATATATATATATATAGTGTTCTTTTAAAGATTTTAATCATTACTTAGTCATCTGGACAAACTGAAGAGTACATTTTCCAAACAAATATCTGTTCTCATGAAACACTACAGTCAAATGTAATGGGCAATTGTTCCAAAAATAAACATGGTTTAGTACCTAAACATTTATCTCTGAAAGACATACATTGTGTTAAGGATATTTTATAAGAATAGTGTTTTCAACTTCTCCTTTTAAATGAAATGTCATGTTAAACTTGAAAATACCAGTTATAAAAGCACCTGAGTGAATACTTCAAAATATTTCCTCTGAAGACTGTTACATTGAAACAATTATGTAATATTGATACAATACAGATACAATGATTTAATGTTTCAAACAAAATGTACCAGTATACTTCTAATGGTTTCTGATGAGTTAGAAAGTTGTTTTAGCAAGAATAAATGAAAATTGAATGTGCAACTTTCAATTATATCTCACATAATTATGATACCTATTATGATATTTATAAAGAAGAATCTGAGTTTTAATTTTCCAACTAAATTGCAATGAAGTTTGAACATTATTTATTATTTTTTATATTAATTTCTTTTATTATGACAATAAAACAATCATTCAAAAGACTTGCTTAGTTTAATTTAAAATAAATAAAATTCATTTAAAAATGACTGATCCAAATTTTTCAGGTATACATAACCCAGAAAGTCTTAGGCAGACATCAAGCTGAACGAGCAGATAGAAGAAGATATGATGTTGGGAGACATGTTTTGTACCTTGCAGATGCAACTATCATTCAAATCGGTCAGGTCATGGAAGTTGCGCCTGCTGATATTACAATTAGATTATACAGAACAAAAAAAATTAAGGTGTCACTGACATCATGTAAACAGCTGACAATATCAGTCAGCAATATTTTACCAGGGGAATTTGAACTTCCTGCTTCAAGAAAATTGCCGATAGGCATAAAAAGACTTATTGGAAAGAGATCTTGTATGTTAAAGTAAAAGTTGTTACAATGTACACCATTTCAGTCATATGTTCTTTAGTTATAAAATTTGTTATATATTTAAACATTTGTTTTAATAGTTTTGTTTTCTCTAGATTTTGTACACATCCATCTTCCTGTTTGTCCATCTCTATGTTAAATACTTGATAAAGTTTGTATGTTGAACAATTTTTGCCGAAATACTAGTTTGATTAAATCAATTTTAATGACGAAAATTATTGGTGTGATAAAAATACACAGTCATTTCATTCACTGATTTATTTCTAACCCAACTCTAACAAGTAAGGCCCTAGCACTGTCATTGTATGTGGGTTTGATGCTTAATGTACATTATGTACTAACACTGTGCCATGTTAGAGTAACATGATCAGAACACACATCTCTATAAAGCAAACCTCCCCACTGTTCTGTACCATACAATGACTGCTACATTTCACTGATGGACTCCAGTCCAGCATTACCTATCTGGCCTCTCCCATGTGTACAAACCAGCAAGATACTTATGATCTTCTTCTGGCAATCATATACTCATTATTCTCACTATGAAAACGAAGTCATATGTAGAACATTCATTTGCATACCAGGGCACAACAACTTGGAATGAATTGATAAATGAAATTAGACACAAAGACACTGTAATCCCTTTTAAGAGTCTCTTAAAACTCTGACAAACACGTCTACTGCAAAAGCAAACTTAAAGAATTAATGTTGTTTCCTACCTTAAATATTTTCACCATGTTTTTTTGCTTTATAGTTTCATGTGTTTTTTTGTAGTCAAATCATTATAGAAGTTGTAAAATGCTTAGAGCTTCTAAAGATTAGGTGCTATACAAAATCCTCATTATTATTATTAGTATTATTATTATTATTATTTATACTACGGGTGAGTCTATTTCCCACCAACATCACTATTATGTACATAGAAGAAACACTTGTTAAATCCATGTGAAAGGCAAATGTGTAGCATTCATTTAGCCAAGATTTGGTTTCAAGCAAAGAGTGTGAAGAACAGCTTTATAGGATTTAGCCCAATTGGGCTAAAAGGACATTAGTTGTGTACCAGCTTCACTGAGTATAGCAACATGAATCCTTAGCCAAATTTTGGCTAAGCATTCATTTAGCCAAGATTTGGTTTGAACCTAAGAGTGTGAAGAACAGCTTTGTAGAAATTAGCCAAATTGGGCTAAAAGGACATTAGTTGTGTACCAGCCTCACTGAGTATAGCAGCAGGAATCCTTAGCCAAATTTTGGCTAAGCAATCATTTAGCCAATATTTGGTTGCAACCTAAGAGTGTGAAGAACAGCTTTGTAGGAATTAGCCAAATTAGGCTAAACGGACATTAGTTGTGTACCAGCCTCACTGAGTATGGCAACATGAATCCTCAGCCAAACTTTGGCTAAGCATTCTTTTAGCCAAGATTTGGTTTCAGCCTAAGAGTTTGAAGAACAGCTTTGCAGGAAATAGCCAAATTGGGCTAAAAGGACATTAGTTGTGTACCAGCCTCACTGAGTATGGCAACAGGAATCCTTAGCCAAATTGTGGCTAATTTAAAACCTGCCTAGCTCCTTCCACAGACAGTAAAGCCATTAAATAGTTACATACTATATATTGATCAAAAGCTCTTCAAAGATTCTCATTATGTGCCTTTTCTACTTTGGGTTAAGAGATTTTAGCCCATAGCAGAGGCCTGATTTGAGTAAATGGAAAAGCTCAAGTGAAATCGGAAGCTGTTATTTGTAATTTCCTGCTTTAATTAGTCACTGATTAAATGCAGCGAGTATTCCATAAAGCATGGATTTGAATAGGAGTCAAAGAATTTGAATAGGAGTCAAAGAAAACTTCCGTATGATAATCAACTAAAGAAAATTGGATTAATAGGATTACAAAATAGTCAATGTTGTTTGGGATTGGTGAATAGAGTAATATAGGGAAAGGTATAGAAACAGATTCATTAGTTATTATCTAAGGCTAAAGATTAACTTATAAGTACATGATTTAATTTTATTTTCAATGTAGCGGACTTAAATCGATCGTTTTCACGATTTTGCATTAATGTGGTATGTCTGTGTATCTTGTTTTAACTGAAGCGCTCAGAATATATGTGTACTGGACAGAAGCTATCGATTTTGTTCTGAGCACATACAGGGTGTATTTAGGTATACAACAACTGACGTTGAGTTCCGCCTATGTGGTCTAATACCAATGTAAAGCTGCGAAACTAGAAAACAAGCATTTCATATCAGAAATTTTGCCGGCTGTCTGCAGTGTTTTTGGGCAAAATAGACATTTGCACTCAGTCCTTTTAGCTATCGGATTCAAGGTTCGCAGGTAAAACAAGCTGGCTTTATTCCGGAAATGTATCAATTGCTGGATAACGTGTATCAAAGAGACGTTATTATTAACGATTGAATATTATATGTAAATATGTTGTTTCAATACATCATCATCTTTTTTAAAGTTTGCAGTGTTATGATTCATTACTCACATTAACTAAAATGGTTGTCATGGAAATATCACGAGGTGATTTGATAACGATTTCAAGCATATAACATCTTATGTATTTCAATTGCGTGCTTGTTGACTATTCTAATATTTCTATATTTTCGTTTAGTGATATCATCTATGATAAGTAGTGTCTTACTATTTACATCATACAAACAGAAAATCATCACAATTAGTTCATATCAAAGAAGGAATACATGCATGTTATAATGAAATTTTGGAACACGATTATTGTATTTACCTAAATTATCCAATAATTGGTGGTTTTATATCCGACTGCGTGGCTAACCATTTAAGATCTAATAATGGCAATCACGTAATCATTTTTCCGAAAATGAGATTATATTTTAATGCATCAAAAAATCTTCAAAGCTACTTTGCAACAGTGCCAGCAATATTAACTTCAAAGATAAGCTCACCCACTGAAGGGAAGAAGACGAATTTGAACACGAAATATGACTAGACAATATTGACTGAAGTATTTTTAGTTATTATGCCGTATATACGTTCATTTATGTTTGATCTTTGGAAAAAAATGCTAGTTCTCACGTTCGTTACTTTTATTTATTTCTTTAGTTAACCTTAGTCTGCAACGTTCTGCTATACACGGAACATTGTATGAATTTAATTTAGTAATAACATTAACGCTCAAAATATACTTCTACCAGATTGATGCTAACGATTCTAAAAATAAACAAGATATCGCTATACTGCAAGGATATAGCTTTAATCCCAAAATGTATAACTACTGGATAAACTGGATAGTCCAATAACTTTACAGCACTAAAGCTTAATTTCATTGTTTAAAATAATCTGAATGCAATGTATTGTTTAATATCCTTGTCAATTGCCTATAAGAACATCAATTAATTTAAATAGTCATCGTCGGTCGTCATCGTTGCAGTCGGGATCAGACGGTGGACTGCACGATGCCCATGTTTTCGTCTTTAAACATGTATAACACCAACAAAAGTAGGGTATGTCCTTAGGATAAATGTGTTCGCCACACGGATGTTCTGGATCGCACTTTTCTCCATTATCAGCATCGTAACTAATTTCATTGCAATAAGCCCAAGTCGATCATGAATCGCACCACTTGTATGATTTTCCATGAAAGTCGCACGAGTTACTGCAGCAATATTCCCAATGGTCATCGTCATCTACAAAACACCACCAATCCGAATAACCGTGGCTTCCACACGCCGAATCATGCCGACATTGTGTGTTGCGAGCAGTAAAATTTCCTGCATAAATGCCATCGCAGTGAAAAAACAGTGCCATGCCGAGAAGACATAATATGTAGTCCATGATGCAACAAATATCTAAAATAAAATAATAAATGAATCAGTCATTATTTAATAAACTAAATTTTAGTTTCGTATCTAAAATTTGTTTTGATTGTCTCATATAAACGACATTTTTATATTTGCCCATTTAAAAGTCCCCCCCGCCTTTGCTAGTCTAAGTGTGCCATAGGTAACATACACTTTCTTATTCCAATTTTTCGGAACTTAAACATTTCCTTGTCCTTGTAAAAAGTAATTTGTCCTGGCAATGGGACATACTGATGGCCTTCTTGAAAATACTATGTATGTATGTATGTATGTATGTATGTATGTATGTATGTATGTATGTATGTATGTATGTATGTATGTATGTATGTATGTATGTATGTATGTATGTATGTATGTATGTATGTATGTATGTATGTATGTATGTATGTATGTATGTATGTATGTATGTATGTATGTATGTATGTATGTATGTATGTATGTATGTATGTATGTATGTATGTATGTATGTATGTATGTATGTATGTATGTATGTATGTATGTATGTATGTATGTATGTATGTATGTATGTATGTATGTATGTATGTATGTATGTATGTATGTATGTATGTATGTATGTATGTATGTATGTATGTATGTATGTATGTATGTATGTATCTATGTATTTTAAAATGTTTAGGCTCGAATAAACAGTAACATAGAAAGAGTGAAAATAACAAGCTTGTTAAAACTTAATAAAAAAGTATTGAGCACAAATATTTTTCAGAAAAGGAAAACTAAGCTTATGGTTTCCAAAGTTAATCCAAAAAGAATTCAAAATATAACCCACTAGTAGAATTGCAAAAGTCCTGATAATGAAATGTTCTAATAGTTCCCCGTTCGAATCTTAGTGAAGCAATCCAAGATGGAAGACGATGTCACGTGATGATGTCAGTTCTAGTTTTATGAAATTTCAATCAGCACAGATATATTCCAGATAAATAACAAAATAAATTCCTCTTGATCCAAACGAATTGAAATAATTCCCAGTGCAATGTAATAACTCAAACAATACAACTAAATATATAACAGCCCAATCTTATACTGAACTGCTTTCTCTCTAAACGCAATTTTTATACCTATTTTTATGTAAACAGGGCAGGGTCAGATGTCATTCAAGAAGCTTTAGAACAAACCCACGTTTACAATACTACGTATACACCTTATGAGAATCAGCTGAAAATCAATTATGTTTACGCTCAAAACCAAAAAATAGAAAGATGTCATTGAAATCAACCAATCATTTGAAAAGCTTGTTTATAAACTATGAAACAAGGTCAGAAATAAGGTCAAAATCTGATGTTTACAAGTAGAGTATAGGTCATCTAAATTTCTAGAAAATAATTCCCATGTATGTATGTATGTATGTATGTATGTATGTATGTATGTATGTATGTATGTGTGTGTGTGTGTGTGTGTGTGTGTGTGTGTGTGTGTGTGTGTGTGTGTGCGTGCGTGCGTGCGTGCGTGCGTGCGTGCGTGCGTGCGTATGTATGTATGTATGTATGTATGTATGTATGTATGTATGTATGTATGTATGTATGTATGTATGTATGTATGTATATATGTATGTATGTATGTATGTATGTATGTATGTATGTATGTATGTATGTATGTATGTATGTATGTATCGGATATAGATTTTTAAAATATATTTGCGATATTTGCAAAAAGGTATTTACATTATTATCACATCCCATAAATATCAGTAAAGGATGATACGCGCCATTAATTTGGTTTTGTCCGTATTTAAGTAAAATATACTCCGATGGTTCTTGTTGGCCGTTTATTCTCAAGGATACTTAAGTACCACATATTTGATCCCATAGCATATGGCTGTGTGTTTGTGAATTTAATCGCGTCTTATCCTGTAACGCAGCAAATATATGCCGCGGCGCAGAAACACCTTGTTGTGATGCCATGTGTCATATAAATATACCGTTATCAGCAGTCTCCATAATAAATTTTGGTGTTGTTAGCCATGATAGCAATGATTTACTACCTCTAACCATAAATGATAGTAATTTATCCTCTGCGGTGATCGATGGAGTCATGACTTGCATGCACAATGAAAGTTTTGTTATATTTACTTTACCATTAGCAACACCAGCACCTTGCCAGTATGTATCATTATGATCACCTTTTTGCACGAGGACTACTTAATGTTTCGCACCAAAGATAACCCTTCTAGCTTTTCTGCAAAATCCCAAAATATGAGATAGTTGAATCGCGCATGAAAAAAAACTACGCGGTCCTTGCAACATTTATACGCGTGTTGCAAACCCTAGGTTGTAACTAGAATTACTGTTAATACTCATATTTTCGACATCAACATTAGCAGCATCAGCAACATTTCTCCGTTGTCTTATAATATGCTGATTATGATCAGCATTATTAGTAATATCCTTAGCGAACATCATAGATGGTCTAGCCGATCTCGTATAATCATCATAATATCTTGCTTAACCCGCTACTGTTGTGGAAACATCAACATCATGCTCTACAGATTCAATCTCTCTTTCATATATTTAGCATTACTAAATAATGCCATAATGCCATTATTGACAAAACCAACTGGCAAAATCGCGTCATATGGCGTATTATCCACAACTTTTGTTGCCAGTTCTCCTTCTACTCGATAAATGCTTCAGCGGGTAGAAAGTATTTGCTTGTATCTTGAACCTGGAGTTAGATTCTTGATAGACTATTTGGTTGTATTGCGTTATAAGAATATAATTCATAATCGCGTACAGAATCATTGTTCAGAACTGGGGCATCTATATCCAAGACCGGTTCGGGTGAAGATTTGAACATTTTATTATATATTTATCGATCCAAATCACGATTTGAAACCACTTCCCGCTATCATATTTGCAGTAATATTCTCCTGAGCATCAAATCCTTCATTTATTCGCTCTGCTTTTTTTTTGATCCACTGCTCTGTTTATTGTTTTGCTTACTATTGACAATTAGTCACAAATGACGATTATTCACTATGGTAATCATCAACAAGTTCATCGATAAATTTTCGATAAACACCAATATCCATGATACCATATAGTCGTCAATAGATATTAGCGGCTTCATTAAGTATTTCGGGTGAGAATTTTCTAATCGTGCTATGTCGGAGAAAATATTATTATTACAGGGAACACAGCCCTTCCATGGGTTCCAGATGGAGTTACACTCTGAGAAAATCCCTTACTGGTAGTACCAGTTGCACCTTGTGCATCATCAGATTATATTTGTATAGATTATAATGCTCTATTCATTATTTCTAAATCATCATCTGGTATTTCTTCTTGTTGAGGTGGGAAAGAGTTTTTGCTTTGAAGATTCTTGTCTCTTTCTTTGTGATTTTCATTGTTTTAATTCTTGCTCTCGCTGTCTTTGTTCTTCTCTTCGTTGTTTTTGTTCTTCCATTTTTTGTGTCGTCATAATTCTACTTTTCGTTGTATCTGTTCTTGTTTTAGTTGTTCTTTTGCTGTTTCATTGTGATTATATACTTTTTTTCCACCTCATCAATATCTAATGTATATATTGGATATTCATTATCAATTCGATTTATGGTAGTTTTAATTTGATAAAGTAGATCAGCCCAATGGCGCGCATCTCTGATATATATTTTATGTCCTGGTTTGAACCTTTCATTTTTATCGTAATATCCCGTAGCAGAAAAATTAATATTTTTTTTTGACCACTGTTATCGTTATATGCTAAAGCCTCTTCGGTAAATTTATTTCGTAATTCTTTGACTATTTCTTCATCTGTTTTTTTTTCAGACCGGATTGAGATTTTGCTGAACAATGAATATTTTGTAAAAGCTCTGATGTTTGTTTAGTTTCCTTTACGATTATTTCAAGTTTAGGAAGTAAACCTTTTTTATTTCTGGTCCTTTTCCGTATATATCCTCTTTAGTAGCTGTTGTCACAGGTTTGAATAATTGTTCAGCACCTATTATAAAATCATCTTGAGGTTTCTGTCGAGCTTGTTATTTATTTCTAACAGATTCTCTCAAAGGAATAAGTATCTTTAATGCTTGTAACCGATCTCGATCCATTCTAGTTGTTAACAATTCTTCTACCAATATTGTTATATGATATGATTTGATTGTAGCAGGTAACAACTCCAAGACAACAAAGGCAATTTCTGTTTTTTCGCTTTTGCAATAGAAAAGGATTTTCATAGTGATTTTATCACCGAAAAGATCTTCACAGTCTTTTACTTCCGTGTTACGCGGCGCAAAAATTTAACATATCTTATTGCACTAATATTACCTGGAATGCATTCAAAACTTCCTAGTAGTGTTTTGCTTTGTTTGTTTTCATACTTCCCTTTAGCGTGTTACTATATTTTGTTTTTAAGTTCATGGCAGTGTGTTGCTAAGTTTAATGAGCTTTTTTAATGTCTTCATTTCTGCAAGTTACTGTTTTTTAGCTTCATATTGCCTACTGAAGTCAGCTCTAACGTTTTCGTCTGCGGTAAATAGTGGAATGAATTTAATTACATAGCTGTTATATGCTAATGATTCGTTAACGGCCTGCTGCATTTTTTTAATAAACCTGTACGGGGCGGGAGTATTTAACTCTTATTTTTCTCTGTATATTCGAGATCTTGAAAATCATTTAAAATCTGATTCCAATCTGTTATATACGATAATTGTATTTATTGATTTTTAAAATCTGTAATTGAATGTATTATGTCATTTATATTTTCGTAATTCATTATAATATATATATATATATATATATATATATATATATATATATAAATACATATCGTATTTATATCCAACAAAAATGGTATATATCATATACATTTTTTTACAATACAGCACAATCTCTGTCGCTTTATGGTGCCACTGACATCTTATCGCGTATATATATATATATATATATATATATATATATATATATATATATATATATATATATATATATATATATATACAACAAATAAAGGTGAATTTAATATTCATGCTGAATTTATAATCACGCTGAAACAACAACAGAATAATCACTGCGCGAGCTGTAATATTATAATGCTTTGTCAGTATTTTGGCAAAGATCCTCGCCAATTTGCCGTGGGTAGAAAAGATAATTCTCGTGCTCATACCATATATAATGTGATAATGACATTTCTTGTGTGTAACAGACGAAGAGGTACTAGTTAAGACCACGCGGCGGAATTGAGTGTCCTCGGGTGTCACTTGTAATTGTTCACGTGTAAAGCCACGCTGAGGAGCAGTTTTGATCTAATCTATAGATTGCGGGTCTACCAGTGAATCTTGTTATGTTAGATATTTTATGTGCGGTGACACTCCAAATACAATCAGTATATATTTTGTTACCGCATTCAAGTTCACCAGCCTCGAACAAATATCTTACATTGACATTGCCGAGTATTAATTGTTCTGAAAAAACATTTTGTGTTTTTTGTACGGATATATACTTTTTGATCGCGATAACAGGTTTCGTATTAATTGTTCGAGTAATATCGTTATTTAGCTCATCTATCACACCTGTTAATCTCTTGACCCATTCACGAGATCGTTTATCCTGAATAAATTCCTTAGCGTATTGATATCCAAATAACCGCTCAACAAGTGTCCGATTAAATCGTTAAACAATTGCCTGATCGCGATATATTGCAGTATGTCCTCGTCCTAGCGCGGTATTATAATGCTTCATTGTTTATAACACTGCACCCTGAAATTCCTTGCCATTATCAACTTGGATGAGATTTGGCCAATGCAGATGACCTAATCGATACATTCTTTCAAACGCAGAAGCTACTTCAGTTGATGACTTAGTCGTCAATGCTTTAGCTTCTTTGTATCTACTTGCAACTTCAACTACGGTTAGCGCATACTTGTATGTGTATTTTCAGTATCGTGCGGCAGAAATAATATATCAGCCTGATGAACTTCCTAAGGGACGCTTATATCAAAATGTGCGATTGTAATTTGTTTAGGTGGAGGTAGGTAAGTTTGCTATATCGCCTGTTAGGATAACCAAACTGCCGCGGTGATATTTGTTTTGTTTTTTACTTTTGCAGCGTTTGTGAGTTTATTGAGTGTTGATTTACCCCGCCAGTATCCTCTTGGGGAATAATTGATAACATATTGTTATTAATTACCAGCACCCAGCATTAATGTACTTTTTATCGCTGATTGTATCAACCACGAAGCTAATTTTTCTTTGAAGGATTTATCAGTGATATAATTCAACGCATGAATCAATTCCACATCTGCAATATGTTATATTGCAGATTGCTACTTTTATAAGCAACATCATAAGCATGACATGCCTTCTCAATATCGTTTATAGGATGTTCGCCGAGTCGGGGTTGGTCTTGTCCATCACGTCTGATGCCGAGTCTGGTTCCAGGGCTACAATAACTATACCCTGGAAGGTGTGTTTTTTTCCTGGATATTTCCCCCATGGAGTCCAGAGAAGTTTTGTCAATTTTGCTGCAATATCACCTTCTCATCTTTTTTAAAATCAATACCCGATTTCATAGAAACAAATCTAAATTTGTTAGTACCACATTGTACACACCTATCAGCAAGTGTTATTGCTTGTTTTAATTGTTGTCAAGTCGGTTGTGCTAGTACGTGTCTTACATTTAACACAACATGAATTTAATTGATTTGTCGGCGACATAAACACGAGAACCCATTACTCATCAAGCAGCTCTACCAAATTATATTAGCATGATTATAAATGGACTATCTGGAAGTGGCAAAACGCAGTTGCTACTTAATTTGATAACCAGATGGATGAAATGGGATTTTTATATTTGGTAGCACCGAGCATAGACGATCAGCGATTTTATGAGGTGATAGAGTATTTTCAAGAGAATGCAAAATCGGAAATCGACGAGGATATTATTGAATTTATAGCGATATTGAAAAGGCATCGAGTGTTTATTATATTGATGGAAATATTAACAATCTAGTTGTGTACGATGATACTATGTGAGACAATCAAAAATATCCTTCTAGGGTTTTATCCAGAGGTAGACATACAAATACTCATGTGATTGATGTTACTCAACGATATACAAAAATACCAAAAGTGACCAGGGATAACTGTAATATTCTTGCTGTATTTAAAGGAGTTGACACATATACGCTACGAAATATTCACCAGACCTGGTGCAATGGAGATATGGATTATAATCTCTTTTGAAGTTTCTTTAGTCGCACTCAGTCAATCCCACATGGACTTCTAACGATAAATTTGCATGACCCCAGATCAAGATATCGTATCGTACTTGATAAAATATTCGGTTGAAACCAAAACTGTCATCTATTTTTTTTGTCTGAATTAGTTTTGGTCTGCCAACTCTCTTTCCGTAGAGGCTTTATTTTTGTTTTAAATCTATGTTTATTTACTCTCTCTGAGTAGATAGTGTGTGTGTGTGTGTGTGTGTGTGTGTGTGTGTGTAAGTGTGTGGAAAACTTGGTCTGTTCACCCTTCTTGCTGCTCCTTCTTCAAACGTAACTCAACAGCCCTAAGGCCATCTCTAGGAAATATTCTTACAGCACCATACGCATAACTATCCAGCATAAGCTCTGTAGGATGCAAAACACATGGCTGTAAAACATAACTGATGTGATCCAATGCTACACAGACCAGCTGAAATGAAGAACTTCTACAATTACCTGAAATAAATGTTTGGGCCTATATATCATCCTCTGGATCATCCAACTCCTCAGCACAGATGGAGGCAATCGGAAGATTCGTCAACGATGGGCTGAACACTTTGACATCGTCCCAAATCATCTTCATCCATCAATGATAAAGCCATAAGTCATCTAAAACAATTTCTCATCAACGATGCACTGGATGACCCAAAAACCTTCTTGACGACGCAGAAAGTGTTACGTCTGCTATATACTGACAAATAGCGTGGTCCAGACTTAATCGACTCATATCAGATTTTTATTCCAAAATTAGTATGCGTCTGTAAAACAAATCTAGTCATAACAAATCAGAGTTGTTCTGTCTTGGGTGTTAGACATTTTCTTCAGCTTTTGGAGATTATACTGTTTTGTGAGAATTTACAGATAAATCCATCCTCGCAAATGAGATAAACTTCATGGGTGCATTTATCTTACGGATTGACTGGTCAAAACATGTACTGTATGTGGTCTTTCTTGAAAAAGGAGAAGAGTACCAACATATCAGTTATAACAAAACTAGTAGTTTCTTATCTTAGAGTTGTGTTCCCTTGTACGATATTCAGTAACTCACTTGAAACTTTTAATTGATATGATCAAGTGATTTGACTCAAAATATAAGTTTTTTTTTTCTAAGCCAATCACACGTGTATGAACTGAATGAAACGTCCATTAGACGTAGTAACGTGAGATCATTTTATCTTCTTTTAATACAAGCGTTTTTCATAAGCGTACGTGGCGATCAAATGTAAACGAAACGTTAAAAACGTGAATGAGCGGAGGTAACACATAATGCCTTAATATATCGGATTCACAAGTTGCCACGAATAATGATTTCCGCACGATTGTATTATTCCAGGTAAAGTTACATGTACTGTACAATTCGATAAGCATCAGCAGAAAAAAATTAATGGTTTATATATGCAACTACTCTGAATAAAACTATTTCCAGAATTTAGTGTATCCGGAAACACTGACATGTGTCATACACATTGGAATAGTTAGATGGGTATAAAGATCGGTGGTTAACGCTTATGTCATAATATAGTTGTTGCTTTAAAATAATGGAATTCATCAATGAGAACATCTTGCAATTTTGACATTAGATTAAGTAAAATTCATCTGCTGGTAAGTGGTTTGAATGGAAAAAATGTCTGATGCAGTATTGATGTAACGTAAGCACTTACCTAAATGATATTTACCCGGGCTTATGCTGAACTCTTCAGAAAATGCCAACAAGTCCTCTCCAGATCACCATCCATTCTTTATATCAGTGACACTGGCTATATATAGTCAAATAATGACGTCACTAAGCTGTGATGTTGTGTAGCTTAGATCAGGTAAATCGGTCTTGACACCAGCCTATCCGAGATCAATCGCGTCAGCTTTTTGTTTAATATTAAATGATCTCTCAGAGATGCGGACAAACTGTATACTCACTAGCTATATACATATAGCTATATCTACCCAAACAACAACGTCAGCTTATGCTGAACTCTTCAGAAAGTGCCAACAAGTCCTCTCCAGATCACCATCCATTCTTTATATCAGTGACACTGGCTATATCTAGCCAAACAGCAACGTCACTAAGCTGTGAAGTCATGTAACCTAGGTCAGGAAAATCAGTCTTGACACAAGCCTATATATATATATCTATATAATTTCTCTCACTGTTTCTCTCTCTCTCTCTCTCTCTCTCTCTCTCTCTCTCTCTCTCTCTCTCTCTCTCTCTCTCTCTCTCTCTCTTTCTCTCTCTCTCTCTCTCCGTCTCTCTCTCTCTCTGTATGTATGTATATCATAACATTATTCGAAAACGCAATACCTTTAGCAACTGAAAATTACATTATATTAACACGTACACTTTTTATTTCTTCATCATGTAAGTTAGGTACACTTTTGTGTGTCATTCTGTCTTAATTGTAGACACTGTTGAAGGCTGTAGGGGTTTCGTTTATATGATTGCAATCCGAATTATTCATATTAAGTATACTATTCTGAATGATCCCTTTGAATACGTTTTGGCAACTGTTCTTTAACTTACAATGTTGAATAAAGTAAATTTTAAATTGTATTGTTTTCACGCACGCGTTAAAAATTAAACTCGAGCAAAATAGTGTTTTCTACATAATCATTTATATCGAATGTCAGCCATATGCTACAACTCCTACTTTGCATTGGCTTGTAAGCATGGAGTGAATCGGAAATCAAAGGTCACTGTAGTAAGAATCTTCTGATAATCATTTATTTTTCGACATTTTTAAATAATTTTATGCTCTGCTATATATGTGTTTCTAACAGGTTACCGTATTAATACTACAATTAGAAGCAACATGATCAATGTCAATGCCAATTTAAAATATATGCAAATACATCGATGACATCGGCTTAGATAATAATGTAGTAACAAATTTGAACATTGCCCTTGTAATACAATCCATAGTGTGCTTGAATACCTATTTGTAATGAAATTGTCTCGTGCCTCTTGACCATACTATGATTAATTTTACTGCAGATGCGCACATCTATAAACTCTGACTATTCTTGTGAAGTAAACTTAGTCAATATTTCAACTGTCGTAGCAAAAACTATATGGTCGGTCACATATAGTGTTACAATCTCATACACATCATTTTATTTAAGGCTGTACACAGTTCATGGATATATTACTATTCCACCCCCAGTAATTTGCATGAATGCATTTAACTGAAACATGTACTGAATAAGTATTTTTTTGGCTGATAAGTAGCTTGTAAGTACAGAGACTGGTATGTCAAAGTAATTTAATGCATTTGTCCAACACACAAGGTGTAAGAATTTATTACGACTCAAACAATTTTTAATGTAGTAACAATCCAGACTTAAGTGTAAAGACAGTTACACGGTTTCATCCAAAAAAAATAACACAATCAGGAATATATATATATATATATATATATATATATATATATATATATATATATATATATATATATAGAATATATGTATAGTATGTACGCTGTATCAATGATATACCACGAGATGTATAAATTTTTCATTAAAAGGAAACGAGGCTTGCACGAGTTTCCTTTTAATGAAAAATTTATACAACGATTGGTATATCAATGATACAGCGTACATACTATACATATATTTTATTTATATCACATACAAATACAAATATTTGCAAGTTGGAGTTACGATGTGCTCCTGATATATTGCCAGACTAAATGACCTCCTCACAACCAAGTGGCTATCTGCTACAAAATCTAGTTCTACGATTTTTCTTGTTATTCACAATCACATATTCAAATTGATAAGTTGATTGTTTTCTTTTTCATTTTCTTTTTTTTATTCACATTTATTAAATCAATATAAGACACACGCATTATTTAAACATAAAATATGTTGTTGTGTTGTTTTTTTAATGAAGAAAGTAGTGCACTGCAAACACGGTGATCTTATTATAGACTATGCATGTACTGTTAGGCATTGACCTACTGTCGTATGGAAATTCGCGTGGAATATAAACGAATTGGAATCACAAACCAACAAGAGGTAATTAAATTATTTTAATATATTGACAGTTCAACTAAGTCATCATTTTGATTTAATCAGCGATTATACAGACTAAACATCTCTCTCTCTCTCTCTCTCTCTCTCTCTCTCTCTCTCTCTCTCTCTCTCTCTCTCTCTCTCTCTCTCTCTCTCTCTCTCTCTCTGTACGTCTTGACTAACATTGCCATCATTCATAGGTCCAGAGACATCGTCGTATGACACAAGCAAAAATCCACAATGCTTGTATTTTATTTTTCGTGTATTTTTGCTCCAGGGAGAGGGGGGGGGGGGCTGGTGACCATTTGGTCAGTTTTATATTTAATTATTAATACTCGATTAAAACGGGTTTCAGAAACAACAACAAAGGCTTTAAACACAATACAGCATGTGCGCATCGTAACCGACAAATTTAACATGTAGGCCTTGTGTGTCGTCTGACGATTGCAACTATGTATCATTGATATTATGAATACAATAGATAAATCCCAAGGAAAGCGTAAGCATAGGTTTACGAGGAAACAGAGTACTGTGGGTTACTTGGTACAAGTTCAGCTTTAATGTTTTCGTCCAGCGCAATATATTTCTCTCTCACTCCAGATTTGTGCTTATTTTGCATGAGAGGGGGAGAGGAAAAAGACAGGATACCGATGAAATTGTGTACCATTTAAATATTTAGAAAACAGGGACTATTAATATTTGTGTCGTTAATTTCATGTCATTTATGATTAATGAATGAGTAGAAATTCTTCATAGAGCTATAGGCCTACGGTAGAAAGAATGTTTATATATTCGTATTATTGCGCTATGGGCGGATCACTATTTGATATACCAATAGTATTGGTATATAGATTTGCTTTATACCAACACTTTAAATGCCATGTTATTTTTAATGTATGTGGTATAAATATATATATATATATATATATATATATATATATATATATATATATAACCCTATAATGAGTGCCATCTCAAGAACATATTCCGTTCATGAAAATAATAATAAAAATAATAATGATAATATTAATATTAGTATTATCATTAATATTATTATTATTATTTCTATTATTATTATTATTATTATTATTATTATTATTATTATTATTATTATTATTATTATTAACCACAAAGCGAAAATTAAGCAAAGTGCACAAGCCATTTTTGTGATTACTTTCAATGCAAGCCGAAAATGGGATCAAACTATCCAGGACTACGTGTGCTCTTACAGGTAAACATGGGTAATATAAACTTGTTATCGTCTACTTTTGATCAATGTTATTAATTCAATTATCAGTTACACTGCCTATCAACCCGGTCCGATGACATTACTATGACAAAAACTTGATCCATCGTAAAAGATGTTCAAACGTATTACTTTTTTCATTCCGAATATCATAAGATTTAGTCTGCAAACACTGTACAACAACCGTTCGTGTCATCTTGAAAATGATAAGATATGCTATAGATACATAGATTAAAATAACCGTATAATGTTACGTTTTAACTATTGTTGCTTTAATCTGAACCCCTGCTGCGGAGGTGAGATGTCCATGATCCGTAACGTTTCGATCTTTAGAACACTCGGCCTCTCTCGGTCCCCGTCTGTTGTGACACGTGCTTAATTAAATGAGTTCATTTCTGTACTAGGTGCAATAAATATTTCAAAATAAAGGAAAAGGCTGATAGTTACGGTCATGTTTGTTTTTACGAGTATATTAAAGGTTACGGTTTTTAGTCAACAAAATAATTGCCATAATAACCCTATCAAGGATTGATTGATTCAAGAAAAGTTGCGAAGTTTGTAAAGTGTTTGTCAAATCTAACGGACAAGCATCTTGGTATTACTAGCACACCATCTAACCGAGGTATTTTCTTCCTGAAATAAGTATAAAGTCACAAATTAAAAGTATATTAATATCATGCGTTCATTCATCACGATAAATTAAATAAAATAAATTCCTTTCTCCAAGATATTTGAATTTTGCAAAAATTAATTTGACTAATTCACATATATGTATGCTTCTTTTCTCATTTGTTTCTCAACATTGGTCTCAAATATGATTCTGTGTAGCATATTTATAACCAAACCCAATTTTTAGAAATACATTCGGTTTTACAAATGTCATTTTGTTACGTATATGTGATATAAGTCATTTGTATTTATTTTTATTTTTTTGTTTGTTAGATTTAAATTTGGCACTTTAGGTTTTAATATTTGTTCATTGAAGGGTGAGGGGTGATCTGTACTTTACAGAGTAAACACCAGGTGTTGTCTTCATTTCTGACCTGGTTTCAGAGTTGTAAACAAGTTTTTAAAATGATTTGCTGTTTCCAAAGAAAAAGTGGGGCTTTTGTATAAACATTTTTCAATTTTAGTTGGGTCATAAGGTGTGTACGTGATTCTTTGAAAATAAATTTGTTCTGATAGTTTATATATATATATATATATATATATATATATATATATATATATATATATATATATATATATATATTAAAATAATATGCCAAGAAAAATTTAATTCAAAACAAACTTGCAGCCACGTCATCCCTCAAAACCCCCGGAATCACATGGTCAATACTTCATAGTGTATGCACTTTATTTGATTAAAACTTGATTAGCTGTTATTTTTCATTGAATGTAAATAGGTATTAGTCTGGTTAGCCTGAAGCTGACACCTGTGAAAAAGATTGCGCTAATATTAGAAAGCTGGTTAATCAAGAAGTAATAGTGGCACAGTTGAATTCGTATACAGTGTTTATACATTCAGTATGGCTACTTTAAAGATGATTTCAGTGCTCGGCAGGATATTTTTCAGCGAAGGTCAGTAACCTGAATTAAGTTAAAAATACATATATAATATAAAACATTTCTTATACAAATGACAAAAATATAAAAGATATATGTAAAATTTATAGACGACCCTTTATAGTTTATTAAATAAATAATACGATAATTTAAATAGTCATTCTGTCGATATATATGTGCATTGTCATTTAACTGTTTTTTTCTTTATAAAATTGTTAACTTAATTGTTGTGTATTTGAACAAATCATACTATTATACATTACTCGATTAAACTTAGCAGCAGATAGGGTGAATCAGACATTTTTTTCAAACAAATATCATTTTTAACCGTCAAAACAGCAAATAGATCCTTCCTACGAAATTTTATGTTTTAACCAAAAAAAAAAAGTCTCGGTTTGGCAAATGGAGCCTTAGTGATTTTGTCTGAAACACGGTGAATCCAGGCGTCGATTGGGTAAAAAAATGCGATGGACAGCTCACTATGTATTCGAAGAATTTTCACGACAAAAATCCTTTTAGGATTTCACAAACAGACTAATTTCTAGGACCTCACCTTGTAGATTAATTAGATTATTGGACTGATCAGTTATTTTGAAATTGATTCTGGTTAATGAATTATTATGACAACGCATATAGACTGGATTAACCGGATACTCAATTATTAGAAATCCTGGAGGAGCTGTTGGTGCAAATGAATATAGAATATATCCCTGCTGAGCTTGATTTGATCGTTCGAGATTTATTTGATAGCTTCCTTCGATAACATCACATAATAAATTGAGCACTATCATCGATAAAATATTCACATTTTAAGGAGCAATATGCCTGCCGCCACCATCTGTGTCATTATTATGTGTCAGGATAGTTGTTCGCGGTTTTGTTTTTTATTCCACGCATCATGAATTATTTTAAAACCAATATCGATGGCATCATTGAGAAGTTTTTTAGATCTGGTTCGTTATATCCTGGTAGATCGAATTTGCCAATATCTTCTTTGCGTATATTCTAATTCGTTGCAAATTCTAATTTCGTATTATGGTGCCTGTCAATTAATACCTCTTGAATTGTATACACATTGAAATCATCCATGTCTCTCATGATTTTGTTACATGTTTCTACGACGCTGATAAATTCATCTCGGGCGAGAGAGCCGGATTTAAGGGATTTTAATAACAACGAATCATCGTTATTCATTGCTGTGAAGTTTTCAGTGATTTTATCCTGTCAAGGTATCTAGTATTTTAACCCTCCTCCATCTATCTTTTCAGTGAAAAAATTAAATTTGTCATAATCGCTAAAACTTTTTGTCGGAGATATAATCAGATTTTTGTGGTTCAGGTGGTAAATTAACGGGTTCTCGTTGAGGTGGGATTTCAGGCCATCCTAGTTTGGTTCTAATAGAACTCTGATAGATATATACGATTTAAAAATATGTGCTTATTTAAATGGCATATGATAGCGTCGGCTCATGAACCGTTATAGCTATTTTTGATTCTTTTCCAGTAATCGATTTTATTCTACGTTGCAATTCAGCATTGATTTGTTCAATTTGGTATGATCCGGTTGGTATTGAAACAATGTTTCAGTCTGGGGTACCGTCGTCTTTATTCTTATACGAGAACACCAGTGAATTATTCGGTTGTTGACCACCAAATGATTTTGATCTGATATTAGGCCAACGGTAATTCACTCGTAATTTTGCTAGCGAGATTTCTTTCACTGGAATCGGAGAAGGGAAATTTACACTGAATTCTGGATTCATTGATGTTATTGAGATCATGCTTGTTTGTACTGGGTTTGTGTTCTCCACTATTCGTTGAAGTAATTCATGCGGTGCTGTCATTGTTATTATACTGTTGTTGTCGCTCTAATTTTGACATCGCGGAATCATAAATACTGACCATCGCTGAGAACTCACTATCTGATATTAATGTATCATCAATTGACGACGATATCATCGAGGATAATTGCGAGTATGCGGTTGATACAACATGAAATTGAATTAAGTAATCTTGCAGTTTACTCTGGCTGCATGATGATATTTTTTTTGTTGTTATCCAGGTTGATATACCCGCGATTGTAGCCGCCGCAGAAATGCAAATTGGAACTATGACCGGAGCAATCATTGTAACCGATGCAAGTATTATTCCGGCACCAGCGAGAACGCCTGACACCTAGTACATGGTAACATCAACTGCGGTGATTCTTCGTCGGTATTTTTTTATTTTTATTTTATACTCCTCGGCGATGGTTTTGAGCCTAGTTTGAAATTATCTGACCTGATCATAACGATATTGCGATGATGAAATCATTTTATTTCCAAATCAGTTTACGATTTCAATTGAAACCGTTATTTACTTAAATCCGCTACGAATTCCGAATACCACGTTGTTGAAACCCTAACAAAATTTTTATCAGTAGATGTTATCGTGAACTTTTCAGTTGTATCCTTGTCGATGATCGTTGAAATCGTATTATTGACCCCAGTTGAACTTGACGATGAAATATTAAATTGAGTCGTTGTCACTAGTGGTAATTGATAAATACCTTTAACGGTTGCAGTGATATCTAATTTGTTGTTTGTAGGAGTCCGCGCAAATGATCTGTGTTGGATCGTGTATACTATTTTGTTGGTTTTCTGATGAGGAATTTTTGTTTTTTCAATAATTGTTATCATCCTCGTTGCATCACCTTTGATGGCTTCGATGACGTTTTTCGTCTCATCGATGGATTTTTAATATCAGGGAGTTTTATTTCAATTTTATCCAACGGGGTTCCAATAAATTTATCCACGATGTTTCTACGAAAATTTGAAAACTGTTTTCTGTATTTTTTAGTTTTAGATTGAAGTGCTGCTAGTTCCAACACAGAATTTTTTAACTCATCGTTGAGAGTTTTTAATCCATCTGTAATCGTCGAAATAAGTACACCCGGTTTCAGTTTACCCTGATCGGAAAATAACGCGATAGTATCCTCGATTGCGTTTCGTTCTTTAACTAAAATATCATCCAACGACACATCACGATCTTGAAATACAACTATTTCATTAGGATCAACACCTGTCAAGTTCAACTTCTCAGCTATTTCATCTTCGATTTTTTTTTATATCACCGGTTGCAGATATTTCTGTGGTGGGTTTTTGCAGGCTTGATAAAGATCTCCCCCAAATATCAATCATTTTATTTTATACATCTCTCTCTAAAATCGTTTCGATTTCCAGCGATTACTGGAGTATTCATTTCCGACAGCATGTGGTTGTTTTCCACTTGGGTTACCCAAGGAGTTAGAAATAGCGTCAAGTACATTTAATACTTCACAGCCACACATTGGAAAAGTCTTTAAGCGATTTATATAACGGTTAAATTCCTTCGGCGGTGCTAATCCATATGAATCAAAATAGACAATCCCACGTAGATCAATAGCGTAGGCAACCCAGTGAGTTCCAGGTCCGGTGCTGCTATCTAAATTAATAATACCGGTTTCAACATCATTGGGGTGTGTCGGTAACTGATCTTTCATAAAGGCACCTCTGATACTTTTAATCGCTAGTTTTTTAGATGCATCAATTAAATCAAAATTGGACATTGGAACTAGTAAAGCGTTCCTGGAATTCTCAAGCCGCTTCCTTTGTACACTGAATACGGGGTCTCTCGTAGTCCTAGACCCTTTTCCTTTTTTATATCCCTGTCCAGTTGTCCTCTTTAGTGCCATTCCTGCTGCAGTACCAACGGCTCCTAACGCCGTTGCCTTAGCCACCGCTGGGGCTGCTGCTGCAATCAAGGCCGGAATCGCAGCTAACAACGGGAATATACCGCCAGTTTTAATCATATTTTTGATAGCAGCCGCAGAGAGAGTGATCTGAATGCCTTTTTGTGCTACAAGTGCATCATTGAAATAATTCACTTGACGAGTTGTCAGCGATAATTTATTTGCACCACCATTCATTTGATTAGGTTTCAGCGTTATTGTGGTTCCAAATTTTTTAGCCGATTCCAATTGCAATTTTTTGACCTGACCGGGCGTCAGGGCAACACTAATAACACTATATGACATTATACATCATAACAGATTTATTCTAAATCGTAAATTGTAAAGAGAAAATCGTTTACATATTTTCCACTGGTGCATCAATTACTCTCATTCTTCCGCCAACACCTTCGAGTAGCATTGATTTATCGCCGAGAATGACAGCAACTGCTCTATAATTAGCAATAGTACCACGAAGCACATTAGCTCTAAAATGTATATCAATTACGGATTGTCTTGTTAAATCAAGATGTTCCAGTGAGAAGTAATAGATCGGATACAGATTCTTAAAATCATATTGTGATATTTGCAGACCAGTCTCGACATTTTGATCGCGTGCCATAAATGACAACAGACGATGATAAACTCGTGCAATATGATTTTGACCGTAATCAAGTTGTACTTCTTCAGATGGTTCCTGCTGGCCGTTTATTCTCAGTGAGACGTCTTTAACACCTAACGGATCAAATATCATATGACTGAAACGTTGATCGCCAACTCGTGTGTTATCCTGTAACGCAATAAATATATGACGTGGCGCAGCAATGCCTTGTTTTGATGCTAGGTTCCACGTGAATAACCCGTTAATATTTGATTGTTGAACATCTGTACTTACCGTTAGCCAACTTAATAAAGATTTTTCTCCTTGGTCCATAAATGATAATAATCGTTCTTCTGCAGTAATTGATGGAGTCAACACTGGCATCTACAATGACAGTTTTATTAAAATAACTTTACCGGCATCAGCTTCTGGATTTGCATTGTCTGCTGGAATCCTCCAAATTGCGTAATTATCATCACTGTTTCGCACGAGTGTTACTGTATGCTTCGCTCCATAAATAACTTTTCGAACATTTCTACAGAATCCAAATATATGATGTAGTGGAATCGCGCATGTAAATGATTTACGCCGCCCTTCCAACATTGCTATTCGTGTTGCAGCTCCTAGATTGAAATTAGGGTCGTTGTTTATAATCATATTTTCAACATCAAGATCAGCGGCACCATCATTATTCTTTGGTCGTCTTACAACAAATTGATTTCCTCCAGCGGTATTTTTAACATCTTTTGCAAACATCATAGAAGGTCCTGCTGATCTTGTGTAATCATCAGAATATCTCGCTAAACCGATTATTGTTGTAGCCACATCAACATAGCGATCTATAGACTCAATTTATTTTCCATCAATGAGATATCTAGCACTCTCAAAAAGCGCCATGATACCATTATTGACAAACCCGACTTGAGTACCAACTGGATAAGGTGCTAGTACAGCAGGAGTTCAGCAGCTGTTACAAGTTCTACTTCTACTTCAATAAACGCTTCAGCGGTAGAAAGTATTTACTGGTATCATGGACTTGAAGTTCAATTCTTGATCGACTATTTGAGTCTATTGCATGATAGGCGTAATATTTAAAATCACGTACAGAATCATCCTTGCACACTGGGGCGTCTATATCAAACGCTGGATCAGGTGACCATTTGAACATTTTGTTATATATCCATTGATCTAAATTGCTATTTTGATCGTGAAAATTCTTCGAAGTTCAACAATGATTTTCACCGTAGGATTTTCTCCGTCGTGGATGTTAGACACTTCCTGCTATCATATTTGCGATGTTGCTTTGGTCGTTGGTGTATGACGGAGTCATCAGCTACGCTAGTTTTTCATCTACTGCTTTATTTATTATTTTACTAACACTTGAAGGCATAACTGCAGTAGATGGTAACGGTTTCTTTCTCCGTCTAACTAATGATGTTAATATATTATTCGCGGCTGAAAACGCTTTTCCGGCAAGATCACCAACGGTACTAATACCCTTATCACGAATAACATCAATGGCTTTTTTTCCTAGTTGTTTAGCCAACGGCATCTCTTTTGGGGCCATTCTTGAAAATAACCCCGAAATGTTATTACCGAAACCATCTCCGTTGTACGCGATTTGTACAGCTTGGTTTGTTTGTTCAGTTTCCGCTGCTATTTATTCAAGTTCACCAATACGAGATTTTCCCGTATCTCCCCGTATAGCACGCTGTACCCCCTTCGTTGCTGTGGTTACTGGTTTAATCAACTCATCAGATCCTTCAGCAAAATCAGTTTGTAAATTCTGTCGTTGTTGCAGTTTATTTCTTACAGAGTCGCGAATTGGTATAAATCTCTTAATTGCATTTAGTCGTTAATGCTTCATTGATCATTATTTCAAATTGCAAACAATTTTTCAATTGTAAAACAATTTTCCCGAACCCGAAAACATTTTTCAGTTAACGGTCCATCGATTTTTTATTCAGTGTGTGAAATATTTTTTATTCAGTGTGAAATATTTTTTATTCAGTGTGAAATATCGCTTATTTTATTGCTGTGTGTGAATTATTTTTTCTTCAGTGTGAAATACCGATTTTTTATTGCTGTGTGTGAAATTTTTTTTCTTCAGTATGAAATATCGATTTTTTATTGCTGTGTGTAAAATATTTTTTCTTCAGCGTGAAATATTTTTTAATGCTGTGAAATATTTTTATTTTTTCTTCAGTGTGAAATATTTTTTATTGCTGTGAAATATTTTTGTTTTTATTCAGTGTAAAATATTTTTATTTTTTATTCAGTGTGAAATATTTTTATTTTTAATTCAGTGTGAAATATTTTTTAGTGCTGTGTGGGAAATATTTTTTATTCAGTGTGAAATATTTTAATTTTTTCTTCAGTGTGAAATATTTTTTATTTAGTGTGAAATATTTTTTTTTTATTCAGTGTGAAATATTTTTAGTTTTTATTGCTGTGTGTGAAATATTTTTATTCAGTGATTTAAATTCAATCAAAAAATGCTAAAAAAATGAAAAATCTCTTTGAGATTTCACGGTCAAGTAGTCAATTCTCGTAGACAATTTCGCTTAGAATTCAATTTCGACTGTTTGTCAAAATCGTTCATTTTCTTGAATTAATGCTCTTATATTTCTGATTTTAGAATTAACATCTTTTTTCAATTCATATTCCCGGCCTAATTCTTTTCGTATTCCTTCCACGATAGTAAATAACGTGACAAACACACATACGTCACTGGAAAATGCAAGAGAATCCCGCATAGAATTCTTAATTTTTTTTATTAGCGCATATTTCTTTGGTAGCGTATACCTGTTAGTGTTAATTCCGTATTCTCTATCCTGAAAATCTGAACAATTTGATCAGGATTTAAACCATCTGATAGTTTAATATCATGACTTTTCAAATGTAAAATTTCATCAATAATGCTACTGATTTTTTCAGAATTTATATTCTATAAAAATTCTAGTTCTAAATGAAAAATATGACGCATCATACATAAATGAATTTAATTTTCTGTCCGTTCTTTTTTAAATAGCAGATGGATAAATTCCTTCTGCAACTTTTCGTACTGAGGATCTACAAATATCGAAATGCCTACTAGCGCTATTCATAGATGAAAATATTTTTCTTCGTTAGTCGCCGTATTAAATGATTTTACGGGTCTCGCTTTTTTCGAGCATTTTTCAGTCTTTCCTCGTTTGGTATTCCCACTCTGTGTAACAGCTTGCAGATTTGATAAAGAATTGTTGTTTTGGATTAGAATCAATGTGATCAATAACAAAACCATCTTTGATCAATCCATTGTGACATTCAAATACTAATCTATGATTGAGATAAATTTTCTTTCCAGCGACAAACATCAAATATCCTTGATTACTCACAAAACCGACCGGTTTCTTCAATCTACGGTTTCTGACAACACCATCACTGGATGCTTCATAATTTGTAATCACGGGGTGTGGTCTGAATTTTTGGTTCATTTGTATACTAATACTCTTTGTCTAATTCAGTGTTTGGTCTAACAATAAATCTTTTGGTGTAGTCTTGAGGAGTTCTTATGATTTTGTCCTTGACGGCTATGTCAGTGTCAGAATTTTTGATTGAAATTCCTATGGATTTTCCATTTTTGATGGAGTTTTTAACTCTATTGTCATAATAACGCTTTAACTCCCTGTATCGCTTACCACCACAACCGATACACAACTGTGATTTTCCTCTAACCCCAACCCCACATCGAATACAAGGTAACGGATCAAGGCTTCCACTTCAAAAACTCTGCATATGATACCCACAGAATTCATTTCTGCATTATTTGTTACAAGGAGTCACTGATCCAATCATGAGCCATTTGCAATGATTCATTATACATAAAACTTTCATTTAAATGCTTGTTTTAATTATAGTATGAAGGAGTTTGAGAGATTATCGAAAATTACGCCTTGGAAAAATGCTAAATCCAATCTTGGTAGAGTTTCTAATACACCAAAGAATAAAATTCTTGATATAACCATGATTAGTAAAATCAGAGATTGTTTTAATGAATTCAGGCGTGATGGAGCATCTCATTGTTGGTCAACATTTCGAATACATGGTAGTATTTATGCTACCATGAATGATGAAAAAGCAGCAGTGATAATCTCACATCTTGGGCGAAAAAGATATTTTTTAGATTGAAATTCATTATCCGTGACGACACTGGAAATTGGATCATCAGGGATAAATATCACCATGAATCAAGATTTCAAACCAGGAATTTTGACCGGAATTGACAAACCATGCTACGAGAGATCTTATCCTGCAACAGCAGATGTTTACGGGACATATCCGTTAAATGACAAACCTGATATTGCGAAACTAGCACCAATGAAATAATCTTCGCTGCCACTCAATTGTGTAGCAACACGAATAATAGAACACTTCACAAATGCATCCCGGGGAAATAAATTGACTGATCAAAGACGCAAAAAAATAACCGAATGGGAATTAACGGTGAAACAGCATGGGGCAACAATTCAGGATATAGTTAAATTAGAAAAATCATTATGATTTCCAATATCAGTAACGACAATAACCGGAGAAGTATTATACGAATCGAAATATAAATCACAAGGAACTACAATACAAATTATTGATCATAACGAACACGCGTGGTCATCTGCAGTAACAATATTCCCATGGGATAGAACTGTAAAATATATCCCCGAACCTGGAGAGTGGTTATCCGAGCAGAAATTATTTGATGCTATTTACAATTTGAGTAAAAAGATCTTATGTCGATGTGGCTATTTCACAGTGTTGCAGACGATGAATGTGGATTTGATCAGTTTGTAAGACCCAACGGAGAATTTGTACCGTAGTGAAGAGCTGCATAATCAAATGAAAAAAAAATAGCTAGTGAGATTTTCCCAGAGAGTTCAGGGGGAGGGAAGACAACGAACAATTATTAACAAATTGTTTTACACTTCCCTAGGTTGCAGCACATTTTGCTAGGAAGAAAAACGCGTGGAAACCAACGCGAAGTGAGTTTCTATCAGATGTCAGATTGAGCTGTCTTGAATACAGTCATGGTGGATTATGGAATACAAAATATGACACTGAAACCGTTATTTCCGTTGATATGATTGCGTGTTATTCAGGGAGTTTTCTTGGGTATAGAGAATGCACTGAGTACTTCAAACTATTTTGACTCCCCACACATGAAATGGCTCGTATTGCGATTAATGGTCCACTACCTAATTTTGATTTAACCGGATTCGCTCGTGTAGTATCATTTGAATTGGCTACATGACTTCATCCGTGTAGTTATTATTGGATTGGTAAACACATGTTTGAAAAACACTGGATGCCAATAGTGCTATTGAGATATATGATTGATTGTGAGATGTTACAATCGTTAATTGTCAGCGATTATATCCTATCGAGCACAGAAATCAGTCTGGTTACCACAAACTGATATAGAAAAAATAATTAGCGAACAGCGAAAACTGTTTCCAGATTTCAACGAAGAAGAAATTGTAAATTGGTCCAAACAGTTATTTGAAATAAGAAACAACGAAGCAAAGGATCTTGGACGAAGAATAATTGGTAAATTTACTCAGGGTAGCAAATACGACAATACAAGATATTCTTCACGGTTGATTATAGACATTGCTGAATACGATTTTGTAATCGCGGATCTAACGAATAAAGGCATATATGTCAATCGTAAAGACGCATTTCTGTCCGATGGAACCAAATTGGGTACAATTTTTACCTACAACGATGGATACAACCCGCAGTATACATATTTGAGAGCTTCATTGCTCGGTTATGCTTCTATCAATTTATTTTCAATGATTAATACATTTCCTGAATTAGCGGTCAGAGTAGCCACTGATTTATTTTACATAAACATGAAACACAGTAATGCAGTGACTGAATTCATAAATTCTAACGAGAGTTGGGGATCATGGAGAATTAAGCCGGAAATGCTTCATGATTATATTGAATCAGCAGATGTTACGATTGAAAACAATTATTTAAAAAGCAATCAGTGTTCAGAATTTTCTAATGCACCACCCTGTTCTGATCCAATCTGTATATATAAAACAGTTTATTTAAACGGCTGTTGTGGGTCAGGAAAGACAACTCGTGCAATTGAATTGTTTCGAGTGAAACATCCTACGGATTTCACAAATATGATTGTCCTAACACCAACTCACAGACTTGCAAGAGAGATGATACAGCGAGGGGTAAATGTCTGTACTTATCAAAGTTTCTTTCGATGGAAAGGATATAAGTGGACTCCTGAGCGTACGGGCGAGAAATTTTTTCCTGAAATCATAATTTGGGCTGAAATATGCACAGTGTCATTGGATGTTTTACAAACATTTCTCGAGTGGTTGTTATTGAAAAATAGAAAAGTCGTCATGTGCGGTGATCACGGCCAACCACTACCATTTGTCGGTGCATCCCCACACGAATGGTTTTGTAGACTATTATGAAGAAATTAACACTGATTATAGATAAATTGATGAACAATTACGAGAATTCAAAGCGCTAATTAGATTACAACCGGACAGAATCCAATGGGAAATAGCGCGTAAAATAATTTCAGAAACTCCATTAAAAGATTTCTTGGAGGCGTGGAGACCAAATGATTTGATAATTGCAAGTAGAAAAGTAGTCAGAGACACACTTCAGATGAAATTATTTGGAACGCATCAAGAAAAATTTGCAACACTTCCAGTACCGTTATGGTCATCGGATACACGCCGACAGAATATTTAAGTTGATATTCCAGGAGGATTTCAAAGACAAAATTTAGTGCTAAATGATACTGTCCTGGTTGATATCAGGGTTGTTGAAGATGCATTGCGTGCTAATAAATCCCCATGGACGCTAGGATACGCAGCAACAATACATTCTTCACAGGGATTGACTATATCAGATACGATTGTTTGGATAGTAGATACTCGCATCGAATGGTCAAATTTAGTATATCTTGCAGTATCCAGAGTACGAAGAATAAATCAGGTTCGAAGACCTGTCCTTGAAAATCCTACAGATTTTGGCTAGTTAAGACCCCGCGGTGGTAATTGAGTATCCTCGGGTATCACTTGCAGTTGTTGTCGCGTAAATCCTCGTTGGGGGGCAGTTGAATCCAGTCTATAGATTTCTGGTCTAGAAACGCTAGCGTTTCCACCCGTAGATCGTGTTATACTAGATATCTTGTGTGCAGTAACACTCCAAATAGGAACAGTAGCCCTTTTTTTGCCACCTTCAAGCTCTCCTGGTTCGTATAAATACCTAACAGTGATATTACTACCAAGAATTGGTTTTGAAATACTAGAATCCACTTGTGGTAGTTTTAGTATAGACTTCTTTTTAATCGCGTTGATAGGTTTCATGTTGATTGTTCTAGTAGTCTCATTATTCAGTTCGGTAATCACAGCTGGTAATCGTTTAACCCGTTCATAAGATGTTTTTTCTTGGATGAATTGTTTTGCGTATTGATATCCTAATAACCGTTCAGCAAGTGTCCGATTAAACCGTTCAAAAATTGCCTGATCATGATGTAGCGCAGTATGCCCCCGTCTGATGGTGACATTATGATTATTCATTGTTGATAACACTGCACCCTGAAATTCCTTGCCAGGATCAACTTGTAACAGATTTGGCCAGTGCAGAGGACCCCTTCGATAAATCCTTTCAAATGCAGAAGCGACTTCAGTTGATGATTTTGTTTTCAGCAGCTCTGCTTGCTTGTATCGACTTGCAACATCAACTACGGTTAGTGCGTATTTGTAACCACCATCATGTGGCAAAAATAGTATATTAGCTTGATGAACTTTATTAGGAACGGTCACATCAAAATGCGAGTAGTGAATTTGTTTAGACGGTGGTAGATAAATTTGCCATATCGCCTGTTTGGATAACCAATGAGCCGCAGTGTTTTTTTTTCACTTTTGCAGCCCTAGCGAGTTTATTGATTGCTGCTTTACCCCTCCAGAATCCTTTGGGAGAATAGTAAATAGATTCCATGTTGTTATTAATTACCAGCAATTAACATCAATTTACCTTTTATACCCGATTTTATCAAAAATGAAGCCAATTTTTCTTTGAAAGATTTTTCAGAAATAGCATTTAACGCATGAATTAATTTCACATCTGCTAGATGTCTATGCTGCAAATTGCTGCTTTTATAAGCAACATCATGAACGTGACACGCTTTATCAATGGCGTTTATTGGTTCTTCACCGGGTTTGGGTTGGTTATGATTATTGAGTCTGATATCAAGTCTTGTTCCGGGTCCACAATAACTATACCCTGGAAGGTGTTTTTCTCCTGGATACTTTGCCCATGGGGTTCCAGGGAGTTTAGCTAGCTTGGCTTCGATATCACCTCGTTTTTTTAAAGGTTCCTTGGGTTTACCAAGGGAAACAAATCTAAATTTCTTTGTACTACCGTGTACGCATTTACCAGAAAGCGCTGATCGGTTATTTTTAGTTGTAATCGTCAAGTCATCTGTGCCAGTTCGCGCCCTACATTTCACACAATAAAGATCCATAATTTATATATAACAGCATGAATGTAATTGATTATTCAGCAACCCGACGACGGGAACCTATTAAACACCATGAAATGTTGCCGAATTTAATTAGAAAGATTATAATCGGGACCATCTGGAAGCGGCAAGACACAAATGCTACTTAATTTGATAACGAGATGGATTAAATGGGACAAATTGTATTTAATAGCCCTGAGTGTAGACGATCAGCGATGCTATAAACTGCTAAAGAATTTTAACGAGAAAGAAAAAGAATTTCAAATCGATGATAATATCATTGAATTTATTACTGATATCGAGGACGCACCGAGTATTGATTCCATCGACGGAAGTGTTAACAATTTAGTCGTATATGACGATATCATGTTAGATAATCAAAACAATCCTGCTAGGATATTTTCCAGAGGCAGGCATAAAAGCACTGATGTGATATATGTCACTCAACGATACACACAAATACTAAAAGTGATCAGAGATAACTGCAATGTATTGTGTGTATTTAATGGAGTTGACACACATACTCTTAGAAATATTTGGCAAACTTGGTGCTGCGGTGATAAGGATCATAATCAATTTAGAAATTTCTTTAATGTGCTCAGTGAGTCCCACACGGATTTGTAACGATAAATTTATCAGCCCCGAGGACACGATATCGTATCGGACTTGATAAAATATTCAGTTGAAATCATAGGGGGTGAGTTGTCCATCGTGTTTTTTTACCCAGTGGAAGCCTCATCGACGCCTGGATTCACTGTCTTTCAGACCAAATCACTAAGGCTCCATTTGCCAAACAGAGTCTTTTTTTTGGGTTAAAACATGAAATTTCGTAGGAAGGCTCTGTTTGTTGTTTTGACGGTTAAAATCGATTTTTGATTGAAAATTTGTCTGATTCACCCTCTCTGCTGCTAACTTTAATTATATTTGTATCGTCAACTTCACATAATTTCTCAAGTCCAGGTAATATTTTCTCGATTGTTAAGTAATTGTTTTTCTATTTTCTGTTTACTGAACATGTCTGAAAAATATCATGACCGAGCAGTAGCACTTGGGATAATGGAGAAATCATACCTTCATTAAATATGCAAATGACTTTGTTGAAACGATGGTTTACATTGGACATTGTGGTTTATAGAAAATAACATTGACGTTGAGAACTTGTGTTGCTGGAAATTTAGTATTATGTTATCAGAACGGTAGTATATATACTTGAACCGTTACTAATAATGCATTGTACGTTTCATATCAGCGCAGGTAATTACATGTTATTTTTTTATTATTACAATTTTTTGAGTTCTATTTGAAATTAGACCGCCATTGGTGGCGTTATCAATATTCGTGGATTGGTTGAATTGCAAAGTTATTTCGCTAGTAGTTTTAGTTTAATTATTATTATTATTATTATTATTGTTATTATTTTTATTATTATTATTATTATTATTATTATTATTATTATTATTATTATTATTATTATTATTATTATTATTATTATTATAACAGTATCTTTGTACGTTTATACTTTTTGATAGACACGTTTTTAAATTAGAACTGAAGTTAAACGAAACAGTACGCCTCATACCCATTTATGACCGTTATCAGTTTTTGTGTTTTAGTAATAAGATCGCATTATTTTGTCTACACGGCAGTACTAGTATTAGTATGTATACTGACAGCGTTACAAAAAAAGAATTTACATTCTTTTGGTACTGGCAATTACATTTATTTCTGATTAAAACACTTCTAAGGTTATTACCGTTATCAATTTTCAAGGACTGGTATACAAAAAAATCTGAAAAACCCACAGGGAGTCGTATCGTTGTTTACAATGGATCTGTCATGCATGTGCTAAGCAGCAGAGAGGGTGAATCCTACAACGTTTTCAGACAAAATTTTGATTGAAATCCTAAAACGAGCCTTCCTACGATCTCATTTTAACCAAAAAAAAATGTCTCAGGGGCAAACCCTACAACGTTTTAGACAAAAAATTGATTGAAATTTTAATGAGCTTTCCCTACGAAATCTCATTTTAACTAAAAAAAATGAAAACGGAGACTTTTACGATTTTTTAATTAATTTTGGTCGCAACTTGTTGTCATCCACCCTCTCTGCTGCTAAAGTTTTCAGTTCTGGGTTAACAAAAAATCATAAATGATTTTAACCGAATATTTGATCCAGTCCGATACGATATCGTGTCCGAGGATCATGCAAATTTATTGTTGCGAATCCGTGTGGTTTTGACTGAGCATGACTAAAGAAGTTTTTAAATTGATTGAAGTCCATATCAGAACACCATGTCTGCCAAATATTTCTAAGAGTATGAGTATCAACTCCGTTGAATACAGACAATAAATTGCAGTTATCTCTGATCACTTTTGGAACCTGAGTGTAGCGTTGAGTGACATATATCACGTCAGTGTTTTTGTGACGCCCACGGGAAAATATTCTAGCAGGAATCTTTTGCTTATCCAACATTATATCGTCGTATACGACTAAATTGTTAATATCTCCATCAATATCATCAATGCTCGGTGCTTCATCGATATCGGTTATAAAATCAATGGCGTTCTCACCCTTAATTTCTGATGCATTCTCGTTAAAATCTTTTAGCACTTCATAACATCGTTGATCATCTACGCTAGGGGCAATTAAATACAACTTATCCCATTTCATCCATCTCATTATTAAATTGAGCAACAATTGCGTTTTACCGGATCCAGATGGCCCGATTATAATCATCCGGATAGAGTTTGGTAGCGCTGCATGATGCTTAACTGGTTCTCTTGTTTTAGTCGCTGAAAAATCAATTATATCCATATTTCTATACATAAATTATGGATCTATATTGTATGAAGTGTAAAACGCGTACTGGCACAGATGACTTGACGACGGTTACAACTAAAAATAACAGATCAGCACTTACTGGTAGATGTGCAACATGTGGTATTAAAAAGTTCAGATTTGTTTCTACAAAATCAAAGATTTTACAATCCGGAGATGTTTTTAAAAAAAACGAGGAGGTGATATCGCAGCCGAATTGGCAAAGCTCCCTGGAACCCCATGGGCAAAGTACCCCGGAGAAAAGCACGTTCCAGGATATAGCTACTGTGGACCGGGAACCAGACTTGATATCAGACTCAATAATCAAAATCAACCCAACCCCGGTGAAGAACCAATAAACGCCATTGATAAGGCCTGTCACCTTCATGATGTTGCTTATAAAAGCAGCAATCTGCAACACAGACATCTCGCGGATGTGAAATTAATTCATGCGTTAAATGCTATTCCTGATAAATCCTTCAAAGAAAAATTGTCTTCATTTTTGATAAAATCGGCTATGAAAAGTAAATTGATGTTAGGTGCCGGTAATTAATAATATGGAATCAATTTATTATTCCCCAAGAGGATACTGGAGGGGTAAATCAGCAGTCCATAAACTCGCTAGCGCTGCAAAAGTGAAAAAAACCACTGCGGCTAATTGGTTATCCAAACAGGCACTATGGCAAATTTATCTACCACCGCCTAAACAAATTCAATTCTCGCATTTTGATGTGACCGCTCCTAATGAAGTTCATCAGGCTGATATATTATTTCTGCCACATGATCGTGGTTACAAATACGCTTTAACCGTAGTTGATATTGCAAGTCGATACAAAGAAGCAGAACCGTTAAAAACAAATTCAGCCACTGAAGTCGCTTCTGCATTTGAGAGGATTTATCGAAGGGGTCCTCTGCACTGGCCAAATCTATTGCAGGTTGATCCTGGCAAGGAATTTCAGGGTGCAATGTTATCTACAATGAAACATCATAATGTCACCATACGACGAGGGCATACTGCGCTACATCGCGATCAGGCCATTGTAGAACGATTTAATCGGACGATTGCTGAGCGGTTATTTGGATATCAATACGCAAAAGAATTCATTCAAGAAAAGCGATCCCGTGAATGGGTTAAAAGATTACCATCTGTGATTACTGCACTGAATAACGAGATTACTAGAACAATCAACATGAAACCTATCAACGCGATTAAAAAGAAGTCAATACCCGTACAACCACAAAAAGATTTCAAAGAACCAATTCTTGGTAGTAGTGTCATTGTGAGGTACTTATACGAACCAGGAGAGCTTGAAGGGGGTAGAAAAAGGGCTACTGATCCTATTTGGAGCGTCACTACGCATAAGATATCTAGTATAACACGATCAACTGGTAGACCTCCAGTCTATAAACTGGATTCAACTGCCCCTCAACGAGGATTTACTCGACAACAACTACAATTGATTCCCGGGGATACTCAATTGCCACCGCATGGTCTTAACTAGCACCGTTGCGTCTATTGCACTCAAGACAAGTCAACATCACATTGTTTCTGACATGACCGAGACTGTTATTTTTTCTGTCTACGGTGAATTGGCGAGGATCCCTATCCGAATACTGCCAACGCATTATACAATTGCAACTCGCGCAGTGATTATTCTGTTGTTTCTTCAAAGTGATTATTAGTTCAGCATCAATGTCAAATTCTCGTTGTTTTTTTTTGTCCTGTTGTTTGTAACCGGAGATTTTTTTTATTAATGATGCTAACATCAATATCACTTATTGTTGTGTCATTATCATCGAAAACAACTCTTCGAAGTTGATTTATGTTTCGTACTCTGGATACTGCGAGATAGACTAAATTTGACCATTCGATGTGATTATCCACCATCCAAACAATTGTATTCGATATAGTCAATCCCTGTGAAGAGTGTATTGTTGCTGCGTATCCTAGCGTCCACGGGGATTTATTAGCACGCAATGCATCTTCAACGACATTGATATCAACCAGCACAATATCATTTAATACGAGAATTTGTTTTTCACTCTGTCCTGGAATATCAACTTTAATATTCTGTTTTCGTGTATCCGATGGCCTTTAACAAAGGGGTACTGGAAGCGTTGCAAATTTTTCTTTATGCAATTCAAATAACTTCATCTGAAGTGTATCCCTGACTATTTTTCTACTTACAATGATCAAATCGTTTGGTCTCCTCGCTTCCCAGAAATCATTCATTGGGGTTTCTGAAATCACTTCACGCGCTATTTCGCATTGGATTCTATCCGGTTGTAATCTAATTAGCGCTTTGAACTCGCGTAATCGTTCATCAAGTGATCTATAATCAGTGGTGATTTCTTCATAGTAGTCTACAAAACCCTTTAGCCATTCATGTGGAGATGCACCGACAAATGGTGGTGGTTGGCCTTGATCACCGCACATGACGACTTTTGTGTTTTTGTTTAACAACCACTCAATAAATGTTTTTAATACATCTAATGACACTGTGCATATTTCATCCCAAATTATGATTTCAGGAATGAATTTATCACCCATACGCTCAGGAGTCCATTTGTCACCCTTCCATCGAAAAAAACTGTGATAAGTGCAAGCATTTACCCCTCGTTGTATCATCTCTCTGGCGAGTCTGTGAGTCGGTGTTAGCACAATCATGTTAGAAACGCTAGCGTTTCCACGACAAAATAATTCAATTGCACGAGTTGTCTTTCCTGACCCACCACAACCGTTTAAATAAACTGTCTTATATCTACATACTGGATCAGATACCGTTGGTGCATTAGAAAATTCTGATTGAATTTCAGTACGGTTACAACAAAGATATTTATCATCCATGGCAACGTCTGCGGATTTACAATACTCATGTAGCATCTCCTTTTTAAATCGCCAACGCCCCCAATTTTCTTCGGGATCTGTGAATGCCGCTACAGCTGATTTGTACTTATTGTGTATATACATCGAATCAGTGGCCACTCTAACCGCGGTATTAGGAAATCTATTTATCATCGAAAATAGATTAATAGAAGCATAGGCTAGCATTGAACTTCTCAAATGTGTGTACTGGGAATTATATCCATCACAGTAGGTAACAACCGTACCTAATTTCTCACCATTGGATAGAAAAGCATCCTTACGGGATACAAGTTTTTCCTGTTTCATTAAATCCGCTACAATAAAATCGTATTCAGCGACATCTATAATCAACCGCGAAGAGTATTTTGCGTTGTCGTATCGTCCACCCTGGGTAAATTTACCGATTATTCTTCTTCCGAGATCTTTTGCTTGTTCTTTTTTAATTTCAAATAACTTCTTAGACCAATTTATGATTTCTTCTTCACTGAAATCTGGAAACTGTTTTCGTAGTTCGTTGATTATTCTATCTAGATCGGGTTGTGGTAGCCAAACTTCTTTCTGAGCTCGATAGCATATAATAGCCTCGGAAACAATCAACGATATTAGCATACCACAATCAATCATATATCTCAATAGCACTATTGGCATCCAGTGTTTTTCAGATAGGTGTCTACCGAGCCAAACATAACTACACGGATGTAACCCTGTAGCTAATTCAAATGATATCACACGAGCGAATCCGGTTAAATCAAAATCAGGCAATGGTCCAGTAATCGCAACACGAGTCATTTCATGCGTGGGGTGTCCAAATCGTTTGAAGTACTCAGCGCATTCCCCATACCCGAGAAAACTTCCGGGATAACTCGCGGATATATCAATTGAAATCATACCATCACGTGAGTATTTCGTATTCCACAGTCCTCCATGACCAAATTCGACGCAACTCAATTTAACATCCTCGAGAAAATCATTTCGTGTTGGACGCCATGAGTTTTTTTCTCTTGCGAAGTGAGCTACCACTGATGGAATAGTAAAACTATCCGTGAGTAGTTTTTCATGGGAATTCTCCGGTGAAAAATCACTAGCGATTTTTCTCATTCTGTTATCTAATTCTTCAACGCGATATAATTCACCATTTGGTTTTACAAATTGATCAAATTCTTCATCACTTCTAAGTAACCACACTGACACAGGATCATCCTTACAC
Source organism: Unio delphinus (assembly GCA_029339505.1). Taxonomy (NCBI): domain Eukaryota; kingdom Metazoa; phylum Mollusca; class Bivalvia; order Unionida; family Unionidae; genus Unio; species Unio delphinus. Next base: position 3,934,958 of record JAQISU010000119.1, read on the forward strand.
AACGCATGAATAGCATCGAATAATTTCTCTTCATAGAAAACATCCCCGACGAACTCCTTAGGGATATATTTCACGGTTCGTTCTCGTGGAAATATTGTTACCGCAGGTGTCCACGCGTGTTTGTTATGATCAATAATCTGTATTGGCGCTTCATTTTTGTTATATTTCGGTTCGTATAAAACCTCTCCGGTTATCGTCATAACGGTTATTGGGAATCGTAATGATGTTTCTAATTTAGCTATATCAGAAATCTTTGCACCATGCTGTTTCACTGTCAGTTCCCACTCGGTTATTTTCCTACGTCGCAGATCAGTTAGTTTATTTCCTCGGGATGCATTTGTGAAGTGTTCTATTATTCGTTCTGCTACACAATTAAGCCCTGACGAATATTTCATAGGAGCTAGTTTTGCGATATCGGGTTTATCATTTAACGGATATATCCCATAAACCATTGCTGTTACGGGATAAGATCTTTCGTAGTATGGTTTGTCAATGCCGGTTAGAATCCCTGGTTTGGAATCTCTACTCACAATGACAGCTTTTTTATTCTTGAGGATCGGTTCAAATTTATCCCTAATAATCCATTTGCCATCGACTTCGATAATGAATTTGATTCGGAAAAAATGTCTTTTTTCCCCAACACGTGAAATTATCACTGCTGCTTTTTCATCATTCATGGTAGCATCAACAACACCATCAATTCGAAATGTTGACCAACAATAAGATGCTCCATCACGCTTGAATTCATTAAAACAGTCTCTGATTTTACTAATCATGGCTTTATCAAGAATTGTATTCTTTGGTGTATTAGAAACTATATCGAGATTGAATTGAGCATCTTTCCAGAGGTAATCTCTCTTGGACGTTTTTTTTGGTTTATCGAGATTAAATCTAGGATTGATTTTCAATAATCTCTTAAACTCTTTCATGTTTCCGTCTATTGGACGTTTGTTACGTTTTTTGGGTCTATCGAGATTAAATCTAGGATTGATTTTCAATAATCTCTTAAACTCTTTCATGTTTCCGTCTATTGGACGTTTGTTACGTTTTTTGAGTCTATCGAGATTAAATCTAGGATTGATTTTCAATAATCTCTTAAACTCTTTCATGTTTCCGTCTATTGGACGTTTTTTTTGGGTCTATGGAGATTAAATCTAGGATTGATTTTTAATAATCTCTTAAACTCTTTATCAGCATTTTTCGAAGGCGTTCTCCCTAATTCCCTCATGCTATAATTAAAACAAGCATTTAAATGAAAGATTTTTATATAATGAATCACTGCAAGTGGCTTATGATTGGATCAATAACCCCGTGTAACAAATCATGCAGAAATGAGTTATGTGGGTATCATATGCAAAGCTTTCGTCGTGGAAGCCTTGGTCCGTTACCTTGTATTCTATGTGGAGTTGGGGTCAGGGGAAAATCTCAGTTGTGTCTAAATTGCGGTGGTAAGCGATACAGGGAGTTGAAGCGATATTATGATAAAAGAATCAAAAATGGACAATCAATCAGAAATTATGACCCTGAAAAGGTCCTTGACCCTGACAACATCAAGGATAAAATCATAAGAACTCCTCAAGACTACATTGAAAGATTCATTATTGAACCAAACGATGAATTAGACAAACAATAGTATTATGTATACGAATGAACCAAGAATTCAGACAACACCCTGTGATCACAAATTATGAAGCATCCAGTGATGGTGTTGTAAGAAACTGTAGGCTGAAGAAATCAGTTGGTGCTGACAATGGTATGGGGTATTTGGTGTTTACTGTTGGTGGGGGAAAAGGAAAGAAAACTTATCTCAATCATCGTTTCGCATTTGAGTGTTTTTATGGATTGATCGAGGATGATTTTGTTATTGATCATATCGATTCTAATCCGAAAAACAATTCTTTATCAAATCTGCAGGCTATCACACAAAGTGAGAATTTGAAAAGAGGAGAGACTGGAAAATGCTCAAAAAAAGCGAGACCAGTAAAATCTTTGAATACAACAACTAACGAAGAAAAAATATTTCAATCATTATATGAAGCCGGCAAGTATTTCGATGTTTGTAGAGCCTCAGTACGAAAAGTTGCAGAGGGGATAACCAAAACGGCTATTTCAAAGGGGACTGGACAAAAAGTTCAATTTAGTTACGTCTAATGCGTCATATTTTTCATTTAGAAATATATCATTATTATAGAATAATGAATTCTGAAAACATGAATAGCATTTTATCCGAGATTTCAAAATTGAAAAGTTGGGATATTGAACTATCAGATGGGTTAAATCCTGATCAAATCATGTCTGATTTTCAGGATATAGAATACGGAGTTAGCACTAACAAGTATATGCTACCAAAGAAGTATGCGCTCATCAAAAGAATTCAGAATTCTATTAAGGACTCTCTCGCATTCTCCAGTGACGTAAGTGTGTTCGCTCCGTTGTATACCATCGTAGAACGAATACGAAAAGAATTGGGGTACGAATACGAATTGAAAAAGGAGGTTAATTCTAAAGTTAGAAACCTACGGGCGTTAATTCAAGAAAATGAACAATTTTGATTGACCGACCATTATCATTATTTGATTGACCGACTATTTATCATTATTTGATTGCCCGACCATTAATCATTTTTTTTAGCCGACCCTCAAGGGATGTCAAAAATCGATGGCGTTAGGTCGGGATTGAAAAATTGTTTTGCAATTGAAAAATTGTTTCTGATTTTAAATAATGGTCAATGAAGCATTAACAACCCGATTGACTCGTGAACGACTGGATGCAATTAAGAGATTTGTACCAATTCGTGACTCTGTACGGAATAAACTACAACAACGACAGAGTCTTCAGACTGATTTTGCTGCGGGGTCTGAAGAATTGTTTAAACCAGTAACCACAGCAACGAAGGAGATAGAGCGTGCTATACTGGGAGATGATCCTGACGGTAAAAGAAAAGAAGAGGGTCTTATTCCTGTGTTAGAAAAAATAGCAAAAAAAACTAAACAAACAAAAAAATCCTTGCAATCACTTCCTCAGGATATATCAACCGCTTCAGAACGAAAATTTAAAGGATTTCAGGAAGAACTAGTTAGTGGACTACCTAAATCATTTATATTTACCGAGAGCGCTAAACAACAAATTCTCAACGAGGATTTAGACAATTTAGGTAAATTCGCTGCTAACAGCTATGATTCACAAGAGAAGTTTTTCACGGACAATTATTCGGATTATAGTATGTCACATAATGAATGGGCTGATATAGTGTATGAAATAAATACTGGGAGTTTATATAGAAGGATGAAGGAATACAGAGACTTCAAGAGAAAATTTCAACTCCAAATAAGACGGCCATACGATGAGAAGAAATTTTCGGGGAGTGGTCTAGTTGGAAACGCTAGCGTTTCATGTCCTGGTAGTGTTCTCAGTGATATATCACGATTAGAGGTTCTTGTAGGAGGGTTCCGAGCCGGAAATAACTCACCGGAAATAATTAATGAAGCAGCTGATATCTGTAGACGATTATTTCAAAGTGGTATCATGGATATCAGCACATATCGAGATTTCATTGGCGAGTTAGTGGAAAGTGGGTATCATAGTGACTGAATTGAAAAGTCAATTGAAAAATTGTTTCTGATTTCAAATAATGATCATACACTACAATCATGATAAACCAACCCACGTCTACGTAGTTAATTCACGGTTTCCAGTTTATAGAGCATACTACGGAGATGGTTTAGGCAATACCATTGCAGGGTTATTTGCGAGAATGGCTCCAAAAGTGATGCCGTTAGCTAAACAACTAGGAATGAAAGCAATTGAAGTTATTCGTGATAAGGGTATTGGTGCTGTTGGAGATCTTGCTGGAAAAGCATTTTCAACTGCGAAGAATAAATTAACATCATTAGTGAGACGAAAAAAGAAACCGTTACCATCTACAGCGGAAATGCCTGCAAGTGTTAGTAGAATTATAAATAACGCAGTAGACGAAAAGTTAGCGTCGATGGCTTTAACCCCCGACCAAAGCAATATTGCAAATATGATAGCAGGAAGTGGCTTTAAAAAAACACGACGATGAAATGAAAAATCGCGATTTAGACTCTGATAAATAGTATAAAATGTTCAAACAGTCACCTGATCCAGCGTTTGATATAGATGCCCCAGTTCGCAAGGTCATTCTGTACGCGATTATCAATATTACGCCTATCATGTCATAGACTCAAATAGTCGAGCAAGAATTGAACTTCAAGTCCATGATACCAGTAAATACTTTTTGCCCTGTGAAGCGTTTATTGAAGTAGAAGGAGAACTTGTAACAGCTGCTGATACTACTGCTGTACCAGCACCGTTTCCAGCTGGTACTCAAGTCGGTTTTGTCAATAATGGTATCATGGCGTTATTTGAGAGTGCAAAATATCTCATTGATGGAAAAGAAATCGAGTCGATAGATCGCGATGTTGATGTGGCTACAACAATAATCGGGTTAGCGAGATATTCCGATGATTATACAAGATCAGCAGGACCTTCTATGATGTTTGCAAAAGATGCTACAAATACCGCTGGAGGAAAACAATTCGTTGTAAGACGACCAAATGATCGTGCTGCTAACCCTGCTCCTGCTGGTATCGAAGATATGATTATAAACAACGATGTTAATTTCAATCTAGGGGCTGCAACACGTATTTCAATGTTGCAAGGAGCGCGTAAATCATTTTCATGCGCGATTCCACTGCATCATATATTTGGATTCTGTAGAAACGTCCGAAAAGTTATCTACGGGGCGAAGCATACAGTATCGCTTGTACGAAAGAGTGATGATAATGACGCAATCTGGAGGATTCCAGCAGATGCTGCAAATCCCAATGCTGATGCCGGTAAAGTCAATTTAACAAAAATATCATTGTGGATGCCAGTGTTGACTCCAGCAATCACCGCAGAAGAACGATTACTATCATTTATGGACCAAGGAGGAAAGTCGTTGTTGAGTTGGCTAACCGTGAGTACAGATGTTAAACAATCAAATATCAACGGGTTATTCACGTGGAATCTAGCATCAAAACAAGGTGTTGCTGCGCCACGTCATATATTTATTGCGTTACAGGATAACACACGAGTTCGCAATCAACTCTCCAGCCATATGATATTTGATCAGTTAGGTGTGAAAGACGTCTCACTGAGAATAAACGGCCAGCAGGAACCATCCGAGGATATACAACTTAATTACACAGAAAATCATATTGCACGAGTTTATCATCGTCTGTTGTCATTTATGGCACGCGATCAAAATGTCGATACTGGTTTGCAAATATCACAATATGATTTTAAAAATCTGTATCCGATCTATTACTTCTCACTGGAACATCTCGATTTGATGAGACAATCTGTTGTTGATATACACTTTAGAGCTAATGTGACTCGTGGTGCTATTGCTAATTATAGAGCGGTTGCTGTCATTCTCAGTGATAAATCAATGCTACTTGAAGGTGTTGGTGGAAGAATGAGAGTGGTAGATGCCCCAGTGGAAAACATGTAATTGAAATTGTAAACGATTTAGAATCAATCAATTATGTATAATGTCATATAGTGTTATTAGTGTTGCGTTAACTCCCGGTCAATTAAAAAAATTGCAATCGGAATCAGCTAAAAAATGTGGAACCACAATCACGTTGAAACCCAACCAAATGACTGGTGGTGCAAATAAACTATCGCTGACAACTCGTCAGGTGAAACATTTCAATGATGCACTTGCAGCCAAAAAAGGTGTTCAGATTACTCTTTCTGCGGCTGCTATCAAAAATATGATTAAAACAGGCGGTATATTTCCGTTGTTAGCTGCGATTCCAGCATTGATTGCAGCAGCAGCCCCAGCGGTGGCTAAAGCGGCTGCGTTAGGAGCCGTTGGTACTGCAGCAGGAATGGCACTAAAGAAAGCAACTGGGAAAGGATATAAAAAAAAGGGAAAGGGTCTAAGACTACCAGGAACCCCGTATTCGTGGTACAGCCGAAAGGGTCTAAGACTACCAGGAACCCCGTATTCGTGGTACAGCGGAAAGGGTCTAAAACTACCAGGAACGATTTATTAATTCAGGAATCGAAGATTCCTATGTCCAATTTTGATTTAATGGATGCTGCTAAAAAACTAGCGATTAAAAACTTCAGAGGTGTCTTTATGAAAGATCAATTACCTCATCAACCAAACAGCGTTGAAACCGGAATCATTAATTTAGATAACAGCACCGGACCTGGAACTCACTGGGTTGCATACGCTATTGATCCACGTGGAATTGTTTATTTCGATTCATATGGATTAGCCCCACCAAAAGAGTTTATGCGGTATATAAAAACCCTTCCAATGAAGACTTGGTATTCTACGCTACCAACACAACAAATGATTGACCCACCAATATGTGGCAGCGAAGTATTAAATGTCCTTGACGCTATTTCTAACTCCTTGAGTAACCCAAGCGGAAAACCACCACATGTTGTCGTGAATGAATACACTAGTAATCGCTGGAAATCGAAACGATTTTAGAGAGAGAAAAAGTTTTACAATAACATGATTGATATTTGGGGGAGATCTTTGAAACCCAAACCCGATGGCACTGCACCACCTGATTCTGTCAAGGATGTAAAAAAACTAATCAAAGATGAAATAGCTGAGACGTTGAACTTAACAAATGTTGATCCTAATGAAATAGTTGTATTTCAAGACAAACAGGGTAAATTGAAATCTAGTGATGTGTCGTTGGATGATATTTTAGTTAAACAACGAAACGCAATCGAGAATACTATCGCGTTATTTTCGGATCAGGGTAAATCGAAAACCAGTAATATTTCTCTGGATGATATTTTGGTTAAACAACAAAACGCAATCGAGGATACTATCGCGTTATTTTCCGATCAGGGTAAACTCAAACCGGGTGTACTCGTTTCGACGATTACAGATAGAATAATTGATCTCGGCGATTCTCTGTTGGAACTAACAACACTTCAATTTAAAAGTGAAGAACAGGGAAAACAGTTTACATCATTTCGTAGAAATATCATTGATAAATTTATTGGAACCCTGTTGGATAAAATTGAAATAAAACTCCCTGATATTAAAAAATCCATCGATGAGACGAAAACTTTCATCGAAGCCGTCAAAGATGATTTTTCGAGGATGATAACAATCATTGAAAAAACAAAAATTCCTGATGAGAAAACCAACAACGTGGTATACACAATCCAACACGGATCATTTGCGTGGACACCTACAAACAACAAATTAGATATCACTGCAACCGTTAAAGGTATTTATCGATTAACACTAGTAACACCATTGACTCAATTTAATATATCATCGTCGAGTTCATCCGGGGTCAACAATACGATTTCAACGATCATCGACAAGGATACAACTGAAAAGTTCACTATAACATCTACTGATAAAAATTTGGTTGGGGTTTCAAGAACATGGTATGTGGAATTCGTAGCGGATTTAAGTAAATAACTAAATCGTTACGATTTCACAATTGAAAACGCTAGTGTTTTTAAAATAAAAATGATTTCATCAACTCAATGTCGCTATGATCAGGTCAGAGAATTTCAGAATAGACTCAAAACCCTCACTGAGGAGTATCAAATAAAAATAAAAAAATACCGACGAAGAATCACCGCAATTGATGTTATTGTGTACTCGGTGTCAAGCGTTCTCACTGGCGCCGGAATAATACTTGCATCGGTTACAATGATTGCCCCGGTCGTAGTTCCAATTTGCATTTCTGCGGTGGCTACAATCGGGGGTATATCAACCGGGATAGCAAAAAAGATATCATCATGCAGCCAGAGTAAACTGCAGAATTACTTACTTCAATTTCATATTGCATCAACCGCATATTCGCAGTTATCCCTGATGATATCGTCGTCACTCGATAATACAATTATATCAGATAGTGAATTCTCAGCGATGGTCAGTATTTTTGATTCCGCGATATCGAAATTAGAGCGACAACATGAGTATAATAACAATGACAACACCGATGGAATTAGAAAACACGAACCCAAAAAACAAAATGATCTCAATAATATCAACATTACCAGATTGTGAGTTCTCAGTTATGGTCAGTATTTATGATTCCTCGATACCAAAATTAGAAATAAATCATGAGTATAATAACAATGACAACACCGCAGGAATTACTTCAACGAATAGTGGAGAACACGAACCCAGTACAAACAAGCATGATATCAATAACATCAACGAATCCAGAATTCAGTGTGAATTTCCCCTCTCCGGTCCCAGTGAAGGAGATAGCGCTAGCAAAACTACGAATGTATCACAGTTGGCCTAATATCAGATCAAAATCATTTGGTGGTCAACAACCGAATAATTCTTTAGTGTTTGCAAATAAGAATAAACCCGACGGAACCCCAGACTGGAACGTCGTTTCGATACCAACAGGGTCATACCAAATCGAACAAATCAATAATGAATTCGCGCGTAGAATAAAATCGATTACTGGAAAAGAATCAAAAATCGCTATAACAGTTCATGAACCGACGCTATCATCCGCAATTGAGATAAGCACAGAAGGATACGTCGTAGATATCTATCAAAGTTCTATTAGAACCGTACTAGGATGGCCTGAATTACCACCAGGGGGAAAAACCGTTGATTTACCAGAACCACAAAAAAAATGATTATGTCACCGACGTGATAAAAAATAATAATCCAATAAGGAGTTATAGAGATCACATAATCGCTATAGATTTTTTTGATTTCGTATTTCAACCAATTGGGGAGGGTAGATTAGAGAAATATTATTTTGTTAACAAACCTAAAATCATTAGTATGAATTATTTAATAAATAATGATTTATCACTGTTGTTAATGCCCCTTAAATCCGGCTCTCTCACCCGAGATGAATTTATCAGCGTCGTAGAAACATGTAACAAAATTATCGACGATACGGAAACATTTAACCTAAAAATTATTCAGTATATATTAGATGAAGATAATCCCCAATCGAGAACAAGATTTGCATCAGACTATAATATCCGCGTTGAAGATATTCCGACATTCAAACTACCAGGATATAACGTACCAGAACTAAAAAAACTTCTCAATGATGCCATCGATAATGGTTTCAAAATAATTCATGATGCATGGAAAAAAACAGCATCACCGGAAATAAAAATCCTCAAACATAATAATGACCCAGACGGTGGCGGTAGGCATATCGCTCCGTTCAACGTGAATATATCCTCAGTGATTGCGCTCAATTTAGTATGTGATGTTATCGAAGGAAGCTATCAAATTAATCTCGAACGATCAAATCAAGCTCAGCAAGGATATATTCTTTATTCGTTTGCACCAACAGCTCCTCCAGGATTCCTAATTATTGAAAACCCAATTAATCCTGTCTACATGCGATGCCATAATAATTCATTAACCAGAATTAATTTCAAACTCACCGACCAGTCAAATAATCTGATTGATTTACAAGAAGAGGTGTTAGCGATTAGTCTGTTTGTAAAATCATAAATGATTTTCGTCCTAAGGACTTGATCAAATATTCGGTTAAAATCGTAAAAGAATTATTTTTTGTTAACCCAGAACTGAAAACTTTAGCAGCAGAGAGGGTGGATGACAACAAGTTGCGACCAAAATTAATTAAAAAATCGTAAAAGTCTCCGTTTTCATTTTTTTTAGTTAAAATGAGATTTCGTAGGGAAAGCTCATTAAAATTTCAATCAATTTTTTGTCTAAAAACGTTGTAGGGTTAGCCCCTGAGACATTGTTTTGGGTTAAAATGAGATCGTAGGAAGGCTCGTTTTAGGATTTCAATCAAAATTTTGTCTGAAAACGTTGTAGGATTCACCCTCTCTGCTGCTTGCTATATTGTAGTATTATATAGTACATTAGTCCGAGTTTCCTCTGACCCTTGCCTCCCCATTTTAGATATTTCGACAACATAAATACCGTATTATAGTATATGTATGACAGGTAAGTTGTAAGTAACGATTCGAGCCCCTGTGGAAAAAACAATATGGTGTGGCCTAGCTTCCGACGATACTGGTTCTGTGGTATCTCAATATTTTTTAACATTTCAGTATTTATTTTATCTATTGCACCACATATTGTGTACTTATATGTACCAAATGACCATAGGTTACTAGTTCTAAATCACCAGTTTATTTTGGGAAAACGTCAGGATTGCTGACGCGTACACTATTTGATAAACCCATTAATACAACTGTTTAAAAATAATATCCTTAACCTATGTTCTCAGATAGAATCAATATCTTCTTAAAATTTCTATCACTTTAACAAAATATTTAGCCAGTTTGTTGTCTGATAATGTTATAAAAGAAATAGATCATATGATTACTGTGATGATCAGTGACTAGGAAATCTAATCTTTGTTAGCAAATAAGAATCAAAATGTGAAACATGTTAATGTCGTTTGTTTGGTGGCTTTTGCATTTAACAGGTGTTGACTTGAAAGCTGCATTATACACAATTTCTTTACTTTTCATTGGAACACCGGTTGTTGTTCAAACAGTCTTAGGTTGATATGTACTTTCATCCTCATATTGATTGTTCATTCTCTGCAACAATCACAGAGCAACTCCAGTCATTGTGGTTGATTATTTACGAATGCATTTTTTTACTTCTTTCTTATAAGTGTCTGTTGCTGTAGGGTACAGGTGGCATAATGAGTGCCATTGAAGTAGCATCCATTTTTCAAGTTGACTACACTTTGTGCAGCACAATGATACATTAAATTTCCAACATTAATTAAAGTATATGTCATTATCAGATTTTTTTTTTTGTGTTGCAACATCAGAATAACTCCCCTTTCACAACTAGGACTTTACATAACGTCTGTTTATTGTTTGTTTCCCACAGCCATCTGATTTATAGTGGAAAATAAATTCATTTTTATACAAATGACAACAACAGACTTCAATTATATCTTGAGGGTCATTGTTTTTATTAACTTACTTGCTGATTGCAGACTTTATGACCTGAAATATCAAAGCACTCATGTATAGCAGACAACAGAAAATCTAAACAAAAGGAAACAAATAATTCGAATTTTAATCATTTTAAATCAAAAACTGAATTGACTGAGTCTCATAAATTTTGTGACATAACTACACAAGTTTTAAGACCCTTTTTGGTCTACTTAAATAATAAATATACATTATACATCTTCATCACTCAAATGTATGTTACCGTAGTAGTTGTAAAGATGGAAAACGATTAAGTCACATTAAAGTTCAACTTTACACATTGTATACCTCAGTCTTATAACAACTGCACATCATGATGGTTATATATATATATATATATATATATATATATATATATATATATATATATATATATATATATATATATATATATATATAAGGACACACAGAAAGTAAGAGATATGAAAATAGTAAACAGACCTGATAAATAACTGTAATATTGAAATGTATATTTACCAAATGAATGCATTTCAGGAACATCCAATGCAATAAAATCAATATCAGTTATGGAACTTATGTGACTGGATGCTTTACAAGTATATATCTCATCCTGTAAAAGGGTAAATTCATGATAATGCAAATGATTGAGGGTTGTTGAGCATTTCATAAATAGGACACTAGAAGTATTAAATAGCTATACATACACAGATATCAACAAAGATGAAAATTGTACCCTGATTCTGTTGGAAGATAAATTTTAATTTATGCATGAATTATTATCATCAAACTAAAATTTATATCCTTTCAAGATAGTATTATAGGAACATTAAAATATAACATGGACTGTATTAAGGTTTCGGAAATAATTTTATTTAAGTCAACTTTATGTGTCATGTTGAAGGAACTATGTGTGTGTGTGTGTGTGTGTGTGTGTGTGTGTGTGTGTGTGTGCGCGCAAATACCCAATCATGAATCATATGCATTAATTAAAAAATGTACACCATGAATTAGTTATGTAAGTATTTCTGGAACAAATTAAACAAACAAAGTAGTATAAGTTGTCCTCATTCAAAACAAGTGATGGCTGCCTTAACACAAGAAGCCAAAATATAATTTTGGTAAACATAATTACAATTTTTAAGTTCTGAATTGTAGTTAAGCAGAAACTAATATATATCATACCTTCATATGGTTTCGTTTGAATGAAGCATCCTTATCTGGAAAGGAATAAATGTTTTAGATTTGATGAAAGAAAAGGCTTACAAAGAAGAAACCAAAAGCTAAGTAATAATCAATGAATAAAACAATATTTGTGTATCTATGCTGGAAAATGAAAAATAACAATCAACTTCATATCACAGAATTTACAGGTCAAAAGCACCAAATATATAACACAATATAATTGTAATGCATCTATTTCACCAAGAATAAGCAAATTAACTGAGTTAATGTTTTGAAAACTTAATAATAATTTGGCCATAACTACTGAAAGAAACATACACATGATCTCCTCTATTTTCTTTCTATGAGGAACATGTCTGCTCAAGTAACGGTTCAAAAGAAAGTCTTCCTTAGTGCATTTCACAAAGCAATTAAATGTTAACAATGCTGCACTTTTTAATAGCTTAGTATTCATTATTATTAAAGATCAGTGATTTCAAAAATATATATAAAAAATTTCAAGATCAGATTTCTTCTTTACTGACAAAATGTGAAAACAGTAGCCACAAAACAGTATTTAGAATGATAAAATAAAAAAAAAAGTTGTATAGTATTTTATACTTACCTTTGCAGGGATGATTTTCTGGATGAATATTTTCCATTTTGGTTTCTGGCGTGTACAGGCAGCATGAATATGTCGATCCTTATAAAGTTAAACTTTATATGATGGCACAAAATCAAGCAAATTTGATTAACAACAAATGTTGTCATTAACACAGTCATATGCAAAGTTGCCTATATCATCATCATTTGCTCTGAAATTTATAAATAAATACCTTGTTAATTACATTATCATATATGTTTTTAAAAAAGAAATTTCCAAAGTCATTACTTTCACTGTAGTTTCTATAACGAGCTATGATACTTAAAACAGCACCGGTCTTTTATTCATTAACTTTCAGACTGAAACATTTATACTTTGATAATTAACATTTATACCTTCATACTAAACAATTACCTTGTATATGAAATGAAAATCTGTTGGTCGTAATATTACAGCAGCATCCTCACTGACACGCACTTTTATCTAATGCTGCTCTAATCTGCATAAAAAGTATATATCATCAGAATCATTTCAATGTTTTTTTTCCTGAGAAAAAAAATAATGGAAACAAAGTATCAGCAATAACTCTTGACACATAAAAAATGACACCTGCTACAGTTAAATAAAAGACATGGCAAATGCGTCACTCGAATTATACATGAAAAAATGCATACATGTCTTTCAAGAAAATTTTTTAAAGAAAAATAAGACTATGCGAACAATATTATAATGATGACTACACACATTGGCTGTAAGGGGTGGAACCTGATGAAGAATATTCACTCTAATATAAAATATTGTGAAGCAAAGATGCATAAAATGTAATTTCAATTATTATTACCATTTAGCAAATATGCAGTTTATATAAAAAGTTAAGATAGATACATATTGATGGCAATGTCAGTTTTGCACAAAACGAAATGAATAGGCCATTCTTAATCTATGACGGTATATGTTCAGTACAAAAGCACTACCAGTTAACAATTCTAAGATGATTTATTAATCAGATATCAGTATATTACTATCATCAAACAATAGCATAACTGATGATTATTTTCCTGCTCAAGTACAAAAACATAACACTTGGAAAAGAGGAAAAGAAAGACAAGAAAAAAACAATATTAAATATGTAAACTGAAGTTGCTTTTACACAGGTACCAATCGACACATGCACACATGAACACATGCACATGGAATAAACACATGCACATAGAACACATGCACATGGAATAAATTAAATAGATGGAATAATGAACACATGCACATGGAATAAACTTGAATTAAATATATAATCAGTGAGACAATTTTGCTCTTGTATAAGTGAACAGATTCAGTATTAACATCTATAAATAGACATGCAGAAAAGTTTAACATTTTTTAACTAAGCTGCAGGATTGATCATAATCTCTATAATCGGAAAATATAGCAGGCATGGCCTTACATAATTGATTAAATGTGCAGTACTAATCCTCTATTTCTTAGAATGCAAAATATTATAATTTTTAAGTTTCATATAAATGTATGGCAAAATATAAAACAATTATTAAAGCAGTAAACAACATTGTTTGAATATTTAATGTACAAATGAAGTAATAATGATTGAAAAGTTAACTAATAACAAATTTTGAAACACACTGGCTGTCATAAATACCCACATGAACCTCAAAACGATTTTAATACCTTTTAAAGAAATTGAAAATTCTCATTGCATGAGTGTTGTATATATTCTTTTTAGTGGTTTTATACTTCTCCAGGCCAGGGGAAGTTTGTTAAAAATTAAAACAAATATTGTTAGTAGTAACAATATAACAAATTTCATTTCTGAAGCATGTGCATTATTAAAATGAATTGAAAGAAGAAAAAAAAACAGTCTGGTCCATAATGAACACATTTTGTTATGATTGAATAATAAATAGTAATTTTATAAAAAATAACAATATAGAAGGTAGTGAACATACTGAGCTTTTGTACTGTGAATAGAGATATGCCACACTGCATGATTTCATTATGTGCTGATGAAAGGATAATTTAATGGTAAATTTACATGCACATTGTGATTAGGAAATTGTACTGTAAATTAACATCCAGATTCAGAGGTCGCATTAACTTTATAAGGTGGCATGATTTATGTCATCATTTGTATTGTAACTGATAAAGAGCAACTGGAGTCATCTGAGAAAGATTTTAATTAGTTTTATTGGATTTTTAATGCAGCTTTAACAATTTATCATTTACACAAAACCGGTTTTAGCCAAAGACCAGATTGCATTTTCTAAGACCAATCGAGGGCTGAAAACAAATTTCTTTAATATTATTACTGTTCACACGCCAGATTAGGCCCACTGGCCAGGGCTTGTGCATCTATGGTATATTGTGATGTCAAAACCATGTCAAAGGCATATTGTGTCACACATTATCATGACAGTGGGCTAATATATATTTACTGAAATGTGATTGCAATACAGATGAGATAAAACATCAGAGGTAAATTTCTGGTCTTATAACTAGATTAATGATGGTACTTATTGAATCATAGGATTTTAAAAATAAAACTTGTTATGTAAATAAAAAATATTCTGTATTTAAATGTGAATTATTTCTGCTTTTCCAACATCATTAATGATATAATATAACCTGACAATTGGCTTACAATCATTTAAGTTGTAATTGTAAAAAATGAACAGAAATGAAATATCAAAACGTGAATCAAGATAATATTAACATGAGAAAAACAAACCTTTTCTGAGAACAAACTCTAGTTCTATGAGACTGAAAATAGTTTCATTTTTATTGAAATTAAAATAAATATAAAGAAAATATAAAAGGGATGCATGTCAGGATGAGAAAATATATATCTTTTTCTTGTGAATGATATATCTGTCTGAGCTGTGAAACCTGACTTATGAAACAAGCGAGATATGTACATTTTGGAAAATAGACTAACAATGTTCATGAAATTTAAGTATAATATCTTTCACATTTTTTAACAAAAAAAAA
The DNA here is from genome assembly GCA_029339505.1 of Unio delphinus. NCBI lineage: Eukaryota > Metazoa > Mollusca > Bivalvia > Unionida > Unionidae > Unio > Unio delphinus. Next base: position 3,950,667 of record JAQISU010000119.1, read on the forward strand.
TGTCTCGTCCCACACCCACTTTTTTGATGTTCAAAGGCAATGGTGTGATGGTGATGGAACTGATGTTTAATGACATTTTAACACACTGTGAGATGGTTAAGGCTGAAAGTCACACAACTGGAACCAATTATGATAAACTGGCATTCATTTTTCGGAGTGTGAGTGGACTTGACAGCATCGGATTCGTATGAACAATTCCTCGAACTATTTTTAAAATTTAACAAGACTTTCAAACTCTGACAAAAGCTACATTATATCTATTTCAACCCTTGAAAAATACCTGGACATTCCATGCAATATGTGTGTGAGTTTATATAACCATTATCACTGTATATGTGAAAAATCAGAATTCTTATAACAATACCAGCCTGTACATGTGGTATAACTGATACAACCTTTCACCCCCAACACAAAGCAGGTCAGCTGAAACAATTCCGCTAAAATATTAGTGCAAAACTATTAGGCATTATATAGTTATGCCAAAGAAAGTTACTGCACAGATAAAGCTAGAGTATAAGAGTTTTGATCTATGAACAATAGATGTGTCAATGACTTTCACAATTTATGGGTGGGTGTAGATATGACACATGATCATATGATTCACGTTTCATATGAATAATTCAATGAAATTTTTGTGAAAATCCAGATATCGTTAAAAGGTTGCAGCCTGGATAAGCCTGGCATAGGCCTAACCTAACCTTTTGACTCAAAACCATGAAGTGGAACAGGTAGTTGAAACTGGTATATGACACCACTAGGACAATATAAATAAATTATACAACATATAATTTAAGACATGAGTTATTCAAAAGACGTGGCCGGGTCAAGACGATTAACTGACCCAGATTTTATTGAAAAAAAATCAAGCCTTACATTACAGATTTATGGCCATAATGTGAAAATGTGACGAACAGACTCATGAAAATAGGGATAACAATGCGGGGGAAGGGGGGAGGCAGGGGAGACTTTAGTATAATTTCTTAATTTAGATGATACATTTTTCAATTTATATTTATCTCTATCTAATACAATATGCTCATACCTTTTAACTCGCGTTGAAACAGGTACTCTGTATCTTTAATACCTCCTGAATTTTGGAATAAATGGCTTTTTGCTAAAAATACAGCTATCCTTAAAGGTAATAATCATAAAACATTAACAATATATGTAAACAAAAAATCTGTACTTTGGTCAGTCCAATTACTCTTAGGTATGTAATAAGCACATTAATAATTGTACCTGTCATTTTAAAAAGGACAAACATGAAGTAGACATTTTCTTAAAGCAAATAGGGGCAGAGCATTATGATTTAACATGGACATTTTGCTGTAATACCAAAATCATTTACCAAATATAGACTGATGTGAATATGTGACCTTATTCATGTTAAAGCAAGTTCAGATTTTATGTAAATACTATAATTTATGTTAGTCACCATATCCTTGTAATCCATCGACTTAAGTTTATATATGGGTGGAAACGGCTTCACTAAATCAGCATAAGACATACGGGTATCAACAAGGTCCAAGGATAATAAATTTTCAGCGTTGTTTTTCTGCTCCATGTCCAAACTAACAACAAATGACTCCAATAATGTTTTCAATACATATGCACCATTTATATTTACACGGAGTCCATCACGTGCCAAATGCATACTTCGATCGAACAATGGGTTATAGTCAATAAAATGGCACTTATCACATTTTCAGCTTAAGCTCATAATTACATCATTTAGTGCAGCACATCCTCTTTGTAAGTGTGGTAAAAAAGTAGAGTTCCAATGAAAAGATTTAAAGTTACTGGTGGTTCGAGGCAGAATTCCACAAACAGTGACCAGCATCGTGGCATTCATTTCCAGCAGCTGACGAATAAAGTCGCTGTAACAACTGAAAGCAAGAAGTGCACAAAAAGAATTAACTAAAATGCAAACAAAACATGACTAATATAACTGTGAAAATTTCAGAAATTCACAACCATAGTAACTGCTGCCATTTGGAAAATATAAAGAAAATAATAAAAAATTTAAAAACATCTGCTACCAGGGTTATTTTCCACACACTTTATTTTTGCTGTAGCAATGTACAAATTGTATTGTCATAAAGTGTAATATGTATTACCTAATTAATGTTACCCTCCTCCTGATGTTAATAAATGTAGTTTGCTGGAAGCTGAGAATATCAAAAACTGTTAAAATTGTAACAAGAATCTTGAATCAAATGAAGCTAATGAATCACACTTCAACTTAATCTGATTATGGCATTCCCGGCATCAATCACATTTCAGGCAAATGAAATGTAGACCAACATAACTTGAAATCAGGTCCACATGATTGTGTTAGAATTTTAATTTATTAGAAAAAAAGGCATCAGAGTAAGAACAATCCCGCTAAATCATTGCCACTTTAATTTGTAGAAAAGCATCAATAAGGGCTGCATAAAGTTTGAGATATTTCTGAAATCTGACTTCTCAATATGATGCTAGGTGACACCAAAACATGCTATACAAGCACAATTAATTAGGCAATAAAACCTCGACCCAAAAACATAAATATCACGGTCAATGTCTTAGACAGTATGACGAGTAGTCAATATGGATGCTAATCATGTAAATTTGTTATTTAAAATTATGCTGGTCATATTATAACTAGAAAGAATATTTGGAATGCATCACTAACCAGTTGTAATCTGTAAGATCAATATAATAAATATACAATAGAAATTTATAATAGTTATGCTGCAAATATTGGGCACAAATAATACATGTTTTCAAAGTCAAATTTACAAGCAAAAATACCTTCTAAATATGCTAACATCTTTTCCAACATCATTTGAACCTATGTGTAGAATCAGCAGGTCAGGTTTTTGGGCTCGGACAACATCTAATACTTTGGATTTAAAATTGGTGACATCTCCAACCAATTTCGCACCAGGAATAGTCAACAGGAATAAGTTGGCAAGATTCAGAAGACAACTGAGTTGCTTCAAATTGGAATCACCTGCAACGAAAATGCTCCTCGACATTCTGACAAGTATGCGGCAGCTATGCAAAATATACAATGAATATGAAATGAATATCAACTATTTAAAAGACGTAACTGTCTTTCTGAAACGAAAATATAAATTACATAAACACTAAATTATACTTTGCACACCAGATCAAGTGTATTAACATGGAAGTTAATTATACACAATTCAGAAAAGAAACTACTATCTTGGGGTAAAAACGTATCAAATGAATATAACTAATTAAATACTTTCTAGTATATTCTTCACGCTATCAGTTCCAATACCTTAACTAGTATGTGAATATGAAAACAAAACTTCTTACTTAAGTAGTAATCAAATTTAAACAATAATACATATAAATGAACAAAAAACTTAGCAATGCATGTACAATATCTAATAAATGCAGCCAATATTTAAAAAATATAGAAACAAAAGTCAAATTGATAAAACTTAAAAGGACTGAAACGAAAATTCAAATTGGTCTGGCAGTTGGTAACGTGATAGTCCGAGTTTTCTCTGACCCTTGCCACCCCATTTTTGATATTTGGTTTTTATGTTGGGTTGTACCCTAACCTAAAAAAAAACAAATATCAAAAATGGGGTGGCAAAAAAAAAATATCAAACTTAGGGTGGCAGGGGTCAGAGGAAACTCGGACTAGTAACGTGACTGGTCTTTACAAACTAGTTTGTTAAATTTGCGCACTATGATAAACTGTAAAATAAATCAAAGCATGATTAATTATGTTTACATATATGTCTAAAATTTTTAAATATATATGAATCCAGAATATGGTAACTAAGATGCAGCAATTATTAATATTTTTCGCTCAAATTTGAAAAAGCGTTCTCACGAATTTTGGTTCAAGCGGAAGCAGGAAGTAGAATTGGTGGTTTATGGGATTGTTTCTGAGGAATGTATTGTACAACCAATCAAAACCATCGTTTTTAGAGGATATATTTGCATGTCTGAATGTATGAATATTTAATGAAGGCAGGATTTGTCCATTATCCCCCCTCGTAGCCTCGACTTCCATGTAACCCTGCTAAATATATCAGTATTGTAGACGTAGTTAACATTGTTTGACTCATACTTGATAAACAAACGTTCTAATGTGTCAACTGCGAGCTAATCTCAAATCTCCCAATTTACTTTCAATGTTAAATAACAGCTAGTTGAACTATTAACCTAAGCGTCCCAACTACCTTCACTATAGCCTACTAACTATTTAGCTTTCGGGAATTTAATGTGGATGTGTGTGCAATAGCACTATGGGTTAATAGGGCTATGAGCACATTTCCATCCGTTCCATCTGTTTCTATAATAATAATAGTAATAATTGTCTGCCAATTCTGAGTTACCCACATAAAAATCTTAAACACCATTATACACTCACCACAACACGATGAAGAATGGTATTCATATTATGTTATCGAGCTACAACGGCGACTTTAATTGTTGTTGGTCTTAACATCATCTAACGGAAATAATAAAAAAGATATACTTGAGAATTTTCCATTTTAAAAATACAAATTATAACGAAGCTGTTAACAAAATCGTGTGTAACTTGTTAAATTACAGGGGCTTATATAACTAATAAGAAAAGTATTGTATGAAATCGAACATTGCTATACCAAAATCTATCTGTGGCAAATACAAATTCATTTTCAAATTTTAAACAAAGATGGCCAAGCAAAGAATTTTATTAGAAGATTATGAGCAAAAATTTCTGTGTTAGAATCATAGTTGAACTTAACATAAAATTGAAATTGATATAACAAATAAATCAATATTCTGATGAATTCTCGGTTTCAAAACAATTTGAGACTTTATCAATTCCAGAATCATAGGAAGATTTTTCTTCGAAAGCTTCATCTTCGGAAAACGTTCCATCTTTTTAAACTATATTCCAATCGTTTATTATATAATAATCACTAATCTGCCCAGATAATGAACTAATAACTCTATATAAATGTTTTAATTTTATATGTTTTATTTATATTATATATTCAAAGACCCTTTCAGAGTAATCTTCTAATAAAATATAGCCATCTGTTTCCGAACAACAAAACCACGTTACAATACCTCTAGTACTGAGAATGACTACTTTGTTAGTTACATTTATTGGTTCTGTTCCATGATAGAACATATTCCCGCCGTTGATCATCATTCGAGCTGCAATATCAGGATTAAAACATATGGCAATTCTTTTTTCATTTAAGTTAAAGCATACTATTCTTCTGGCGTCAAGTTGTGGGCTAAGATCACAATATTCTCTGTTCCTATTAAAAAATCTTACTTCAAGTATAGGGGTTTTCTTTAGGTTTCAAATTAGCTTCATAATGACCAAGAACAAGTGTATTTATCTCATAAGAGCAAAATCGTTTGTCATCGGAGTTAACTAGCCCGGACTTACACAGTTTTTATGTGGTGATCTGATGACGGTCAGATCTTATAGCAAACATCTCCGTGATGTGATTTTGTTCCTCGCCGGAGACAACTGAGTTATACAAATCATGTGTGAAATTCTTTTTTTACGACGAGTTTGTTTACTCCCTTGGCCTACATCATATTTTTTATTCATTTAACGCAAGCACAGAGTACATCTTAGATCGCAGTCCTATAAACACTTTGATGGGATTAAAACATTATCGTCTTTGAACTTTTCGATGACTTTCTTCTTGGTGCAATCATTGTATTTTTCTTTTAACATCTGAAAAATTGAATAGTTCACGATGATAATAAATAACTTGATACACTTGCTCGTTGCAATATTAGCCTAACATTTCACACAATAACGAGTCGGTGTCAGTAAATAATAGTTTAGCTCCGGGCCACATCTTTTTTGCAAATTTGTAATGAAAATCATATATCATCCATTTTTAAATATCAAGTACCGATCCAACGTCATATTCCGGCTTATCTAGTATGATGTTATTCATAAATGATTTTATGATAACAAGATCAACGTTTATCGGTGTCTTCCCAGCAAACGTTTCCGATGAGTTTAATTTGCTAAGTCGCTTTGTGTTTCCGTTGACCAGTTCTTTGTTACATCTGTTGCGTTTATTTTCAATAGTGCTACCAAATACCGACTCATTCTATAGTTTGAAGAAGTCTTTTCGAAGTAGTTAGTCGCAATTACCTTCATGTCGGTGTTAAATGTATTATAAATGGACAGCCACCTGCGCTATTAAATAAGTATCGCCAGATGAACCTTTGTCACAACAAGTCCAGCTTGCATCGCTTTCTGTAATATTCGACAATTACAAATATATCTCTGTTTGGTAATAAATTTGGAACTAATTTAGGTACCATACAAGGTTTTTCTTTTCCTGGATGTTAATTGACTAGAAGTTTTGTCCGGGATAATCATCTTGTCTGCTAGATAAGGATAGTCATTGTGAGCATCGTGCAAGTGATCAGGATACTCCGCGTTAAATTCTACAAAATATGAAAAATCACGCTCTGATAGATCCCTTGTCATATTTTGGTCTTCGCGATAACATTAATCACACATTGTGTTCCATTTTCAATGAAAGAGAACATATCATAATCAGTTGTCAGCTCGACTTCTACCCCTCTGTATTTCAATATAGCATCACACGCGAGTCCCTGTGATGAACATGTCCAACCAGGATAGGGTTTGTAACTTTTTATTCTACTATGTCGGAAAGATCTGAAAATATCATCTAACAAATATACATCTTGAATCAAGTACAATTGGAGATAATCCCCGATTGTGTTAAATGAGAACTTCTTCCAGACATCAATCGCGTTATTAAACTCGTTGTTGCAAACATTACCCACAGAGTGATTAAATTCAATTAAATGCATGGATGTACTCATATGGAGATATTCTTTTGAGCTTTATCAAATTGAATTTATCGGAGAACTGTTCAGTCATTGATGGAAAGCTAGCACAGTTTCTAGCGAGATGATCTAACGTCGACGGCATAGATTTTACACTATCAAGAAATCGTAATTTGTCCGCAAAAGTCAGCGACATAATCTTCTCGGTGTTAGTTGAAATTCCTTCAATGGAATGGTTTCCGATTAACTTTTGAATGGCAGTGTCTGTTAATCACAAAATGACTTTGTCATATACTAGGAAAATTATGTGCGATCACAGGAATGAAAGATAATTTATTGATTTTCTCATCGCAACTATTGCGTGCTGATCCACGGTGATTTCTAGTTAGTCTACATTATTCAACGTCTTTTCAGTGAGGTTCATGATCGTCGTGTAATTTTTCATTTTACACATGACACTGCTCAGCGGTATTATATTGTTACAGTTGTTGAGAAGTAAACAGTCAATTGTTTAAGTGAATATCGAGCTGTCTTTTTTCAAAAGAAACCCCATAAACATTTTACGCAGAAATGATACTTGGATTTATGTTTCTAAAATTGTTTTCGTGCTAATCTATTAAAATTCTTGATCCAGCAGAAATGTTTTTTTTTAATTCAATACATTTATAGTCTGCAAGATTGCCATCTTTGATAATCGCAGAGAAAAAAACTTATCGGTGTCATCAAACTCAAATATGTTTATCCCACCTGGAATCAGCTGCAAATTATTCCTTTCGAATAACTGAGATAACTTCACAGAACGCTTCATCCCGGAGATATTTACCTTTGACCCCTGCTCGCAATAATTACTTACTCGATTGGGGTTTATTTTAACTGGGAATAACGTTGCTAGTACGTAAACATTTATTATCGTCAGATATTACATTAACGCAACACTGTGAGTTTTTGATCGACGGTGGCAGCTCTGCAATTGTTCCGATTTTCAACGGGTCATGTTTGTAAACATGTAACTGAACTCGCTCGAGTTATCATATACCCATCCTGAACCAACTCCGGCTTAATTCTCTACTGCGCTGTTAAACTCATTAAATATATCCTGAGAAGATTCTACAATGTCTTCATCGCGCAATGTTTTTCGGGGTGGTTGTATTAAAGTCACAACAGCTGTCTTATTTTCATCGATTGCAGATATAAATAACACTTGTAAATCCGCAATTAATTGTATTCGGGGATTATCTTCGAGGATAACACGCAATATATATTTTAAGTTCTTTTTCACGCTGTTGTATGGAATCAACTCATATATTGTATCATATCCGGAGAGCTCCGATCGAGTTAGTGTGAGATTTAACTTTCCCCGAGGAATTATTTTAAGTATTTATTTTATCTCGGTAATTGATCTACTTCTAGGTGATTTTCCTGTCAACGACTTATGTTCTTTGAGGATAATATCATCGTCATTGCGATGAGGTTTCTTTTTGAATCCATTTTTAATATTATTGCATATGCCATTTCAAATTAGACGTCAACGCTGCTGACAATCGTCAAGCATTGCGCCTGGCTACCTCAGTGTTCTCGATAGTTACGAATTTACTGCAGTTTTTTTCAATATAAGGTATAATGACACATCCATTTGCTTTATTTCTCAGTGATGAGTTTCATGAATGTCAGCAGCTCTATCTAGTATAGAAATTGACACTGCACCAATTTAGGGGAAATGTCCATATGCTAGAAAAGACAAATTTATTAAACACAACGACTTGTCTTAACTAATTCATTAATATCACAATCAATATTAGTCATGATTATTAGCAAAATGGACACATATATTCCCCGATCAAGGTTTCAGCTGCGAAAAAAGCTGAAACGTTTTAATATCACCATGAAGGATTTAAATGATGTTGCAGTAACATATATATATTATCCTTGTTCGAGATACCTGCAGAGAGACCAGAATGATATCGAATAATGTAAATATTTGCTGAAATTAAAAAAAAATATATTTCTTCTGAAACTAATTATGTTTTGATCTTGTACATATTTTACTTCAAAGACTAGGATAAGGCAAGGGTTTTGCGAAACACTTACTAATCCATTAAAACATGAATAAAACAAAATATCGGTAATTCATCCCAAACATTTGTTATTTAATGTAGCTAGTGCAAATACTAACGATCCACGATGAGTGAAAAGACCATGATTAACCATATTAGATGCAATACCTTTTTTATGTGCTGCTAAATGAGCAGTACTTTGTATTTGACTGAAGTTGGTATCAGCTGCAATTAATGACTTATATAAACTCTTTCTAGAAAGGTCAGTGTGCATTTAAATTGATCAATAGTATATAGTTTCCTCCACAATGTAAGCTGCAATAGATTCTATATATTTACTCAGGTATGCAAATTTGTAGACGTTTACACAAATGAAGCCTATTATTCGATAACCTCGTACATTTCATTATATATTTCAACATAATATAATTTGTTGGCTGATGTTAACTCGGTAATTATTCTACCAACATCGCTGGTATATAGCAATAATGAGTGTGATGGAAACATTACAGAACATGTGAGGTCTGGTTGTACACCTTTGAGCCAGAATGGGGTACCTGCTATGGTGTCAAATTGAGAAATGAAGTTTACACCTATTGCCTAGGTAATAAATGACCTATCTACGTAGGTGAGATGTATATCACTAAACCATACCCAACTAGCATAATCAAGTGGTGATTTTAATGTATTCAAAAGCAACAACATGCGCAATTAGGAAAATTTAAAACAAGATATACCAAGGCATTAGTGCTAAATTATCTACCTAAAGGGATATAACCCATGCTTCCACACGGACAAATGACACCATCGAAAGGGATAATAACGTGGAACCATCGTCTATTAAACGCAAGATACAAAAGTTTACAGGAGAAGTGAAAATCTCGAAGATGTTCCTAGAAATATTGCTAGGAGCTCTAATTCAATACTTTGAAGAAACAATTGGAGTAAAAGTGGTAGGAGCAAAAATGGAGATGATAACAACAACATCAATCTACGACGGAATAAGAACAATTTAATTAGAGTACACAAAAACATCAAAACCATCATAAGGTCTTATTGTATAGATGTATTTCTAACATAAATATGATACAGATGATGCATATATGACATAAAACGCAAAGAGGGCCAGTAAGACAGAACACACTCCCTTCAAATGTCCCCTAAATAATGAAGAACAAAGAGGGAGACAACAGCAACATCACATATCAACATCATCATGATCAGAAATTTCAAGAACAAAAACAACAAGATCTATGGAGACAGAAACAGGCAGAACAAAAACAAGACCTAGAGATGATACAACAACGACAAAAACAACATGATCAAGCGAAACAATAACAGAAAAGGAACAAACCACGCAGAAAATAATAAGTAATACTTCCAAATCCTTTTCAAAAAATATCAACAACACCAGGTATCAGTAGAAAAAACCCAACAAGAAAAAAAGACGGGAATTCCGAAGAAAATACAATATAACCAGTATCAGCCTGTATAACTGAAAACAACAAGTATAGAAACAATATCAAAAAAAAGCAAAAAAAAAAGTGAGAGAATAGGACAAATGAAGGACGAATGAGAAAAGATGAACATAAAGAGAAAAAAGAAGAGTATCAATTTCTACGACTAGCAAGAGTTCCTTAGAGACGATGAATATATAATATATATAATTTACCCAATACTATATATATATATATATATATATATATATATTAACAAAAGCTTATATTGGAAACTAAAAACATAACATTATACAAACTGGAAATAAAATAATATGCCAATCTCATAGCAAGCACTTAATATAAGGCCAGTAGGGCCTCCCCAAAAGGTTTGAATAGATAAACATCGAAGAGAGCACCCTACAAAATAATAAATAATTAAATTTGAGTTGGACACGTTAAATCCTTCTACTATTGTCCTGATTAACACATATTCATATCAATGCGTTTTAACTGATGCAGTTCATGCATCAATGATATTTCGGGGTGTCGAAATAAAACGTAATTATAATTTAGGTACTGTGCACACGGGATCTAAGTTGGTCAAGTTTATGTATGGTAACTATTGTAGATTCAATCACATATTAGTGCTCAAACGGAGGTACAAATAATTCTAAACATACATGCCATCATTGATTACGGCCAGAAATGTACTAATCTGGAAAAGATACATTACCAATAGGGAACAATAATGAAGGTAACGTGTTAACAACCATGGCATGGTATAATTATCATTTGAAAATATTGATTTTGATAATTTGCTGCTGGAGATCTACAAGACAGTATTTCAAAGATATATTACTAAATTCAATGATGCAAGATGGCGAAGCAAACTTAATGCTCTGCTTGTTTCACTTCTGATGTTTAAGGCCTGATATACCTTCCGTTCTATATCATTCTGTCCCACCCAGTCACATTATCCTGACACCGGGCCTACCAGTCATAACACTAACCTCTTAATACAAGAGCGTAAACTGAGACAGCTGTTAATAACATATTTGAAAGATTTTGGCATGACTTGGCCGGATAACGAATAAGTATTAATACCATAAGAAAGAAAAATCCGTTTTAAGAAATATGAACATATTTGTAAAGGCAATTCTTAATAAATTTACGTTTTGGTAAATCATTATGTTAAAAGCAAGTATGTAAGTGTAACAATTAGAATTAATACGTATTTGAGTTGGGTAATAAGGACAATTTGTTATATTCTCTAACCTAGATATATCCCATGTTATATGAGATACCTACATAATGATGCTCTGGTCAAGAGACAAGGTACTGTTTGAAACAAGTGTAGGCTTAACAATAGCGTGAAACCTTCATCTGATTTATACCATAATACAGTTTATTTTATTCATTATTTTATTTAGTATATATTGTTAAAAAGACACATACACACACACACATACACACACACACACACACACACACATATACATATATATATATATATATATATATATATATATATATATATATATATATTAAAATAATTTGCCAAGAAAAGTTTATTTCAAAGCGAACTTGCAGCCACATCATCTCCAAAACCTCGGAACCACATGGTCAATACTTCATAGTTAATGCTCTTCATTCGATTAATAGCTTGGTTAGCTGTTATTTTACATTGAGTATAAATTGGTATTAGTCTGGTTAGCCTGAAGCTTACACCTGTGAAAATATTGTGCTTAGATTAAAAACTTGTTAATCAAGAAGGAATAGTTGAACAGTTTTTTTCGTATACAGTATTTATACATTTATTATGGCTGCATTAAAGATGACTATAGTTTTCGGCAGGATACTTTTTAGCGAGGGTCAGTAACCTGAATTAATTTGTAAATACATATATAATATAAGACATTTTTTACACAAAAGACACAAATATAAAAGATATCTGTAGAAATTATAGACCCTCTTTAGTTTGTTAAATAAATAATACGATAATTTAAATAGTCATTATGTCAATGTATATATGTTCATTGTCATTTAACTCTTTTTTGTCATAAAATTGTAACTTCGTTGCTGTGTGTTTGAACAAATCATACTATTATACATTCTTCGATTAAACTTTAATTATATTTGTATCGTCAACTTCACTTAATGTGTCAAGTCCAGGTAATATTTTCTTGATTGTTGAGTAACTGTTTTCTGTTTACTGACCATGTCTGACAAATATCATGACCGAGCAGTATCCTCACCTTCCATGTAACCCTGCTAAATATATCAGTATTGAAGACGTAGTCAACATTGTTTGACTCATACTTGAGGAACAAACGATCCAATTTTAAAACAAAACGTTTAACAGTTTGTCAACTGCATGCTAACCACAATACTCCCAATTTACTTTCAATGTTAAATAACAGCTTGTTGAACTATTAACCTAAGCGTCCCAAATACCTTATGTATCATCTACTGACTTTTTAGCTTTCGGGAATTTAATGTGGATGTGTGCGCAGTAGCAGTGTGAGTAAACAAGGCTATGAGCACGTTTCCATCTGTTCTATCTGTTTCCATAATAATAATAATATTTGTTTGCCAATTCTGAGAAGTCCACGGGAAAATCTTAAACACCATTATACAGTCACCACAACACGATGAAGAATGGTATTTATATTATGTTATAGACATACAACGGCGACTGTAATTGTTCATGGTTTTAACATCATCTATCGGAATGAAAAGATATACTTGAGAATTTTCGATCTAAAAAAAAATATAACGACGCACTTAACAAAATCGGGTGTAATTGGTTAAATTACAATGGCTGATATAACTTAAAGGAAAATTATTCTATGAAATCGAACATTGCTATACCAAAATCTGTCTGTGGCAAATAAAAATCCATTTTCAAATTTAAAACAAAGAGGGCCGAGCAACGAATTTTATAGAACATTATGAGCACATATTTCTGTGTTTGAATCATAGTTGAACTTAAAATAAAATTGAAATTGATATAACTAATAAATCAATATTCTGATAAATCCGCGGATTTCAAACAATTTGAGACTTTATCAATTCCAGAATCATCGGAGATTTATCTTCGGATGATTCATCTTTAGAATATGTTTCATCTTTTTAAACTATATTCCATTCGTTTATTATATAATAATCACTAATCGGCCCAGATAATAAACTAATAATTTTATATCGATGTTTTAATTGTATATGTTTTATTTATATTATATAATCAAAGACCCTTTCAGAGTAACCTTCTAATAAAATATAGCCATCTGTTTCCGAACAAGAAATCCACGTTACAATACCTCTAGTAGTGAGGATGACTACTTTGTTAGTTACATTTATTGCTTCTGTTCCATGATAGAACATATTTCCGCGATTGAGTATCATTCGAATTGCAATATCAGGATTTAAACAAATGGCAATTCTTTGTTTTATTTAAGTCAAGCATGCTATTTTCCTGGCGTCAAGTTTTGGTCTAAGATCACAACATCCTCTGTTCTGATAAGAAAATCTTACTTCCAGTACTGGGGTTTTCTTTAGGTTTCGAATTAGCTTCATAATGATCAATAACAAATTGTATTTATCCCATAATAGCAATATCTTTTGTCATCGGAGTTAACTAGTCCGCACAGATACAAACCAGTCATCTCCGCGATGTGATATTTTTCCTCGCCGGAGACAACCGACTTATACAACTCATATGTGAAACTCTTTTTTTTTGGCAAATTTGTAACGAAAATCATATATCAACCATTTTTAAATATCAAGTACCGACCCTACGTCATATTCCGCCTTATCTAGTACGATGTTATTCATATATCTTTTTTATGATAACAAGATCAGCGTTTATTGTTATCCTCACAGTAAACGTTTCCGATGAGATTAATTTGCTCTGAAGTTTTGTGTTTCCATTGACCAGTTCAATGTTACATCTGTTGCGCTTATTTTCAATAGTTTTTTGCCAAAAACCATGTTATTCATTATTTTGAAGAATTTTTTTCTCAAAGTAGTTGTTTGCAATTGCCTTCATGTCTGTGTTAAATTTATTATCACTGGCCAGACACCTAAGTTGTTTAATCCGTAGCACCATATGAACCTTTATCACAAAAGGTCCAGCTTGCATAATTTTCTGTAATATCAGATAATGACAAATATATCCCTGTTTGGTAAAAAAATTGGAACTAATTCAGGTACCATACTAGGTTTTCTTTTCATGGATGTTAATTGACTAGAATAATATAGCATGTCTGGGATAATCATCTTTTCTGCTAGATAAGGATGATCATTGTGAACATCGTGCAAGTGATCAGGATACTCCGCATCAGATCCTACAAAATATCATAAAATCACGCTCTGATAGATTGTTTGTCATATAATAGTTACAGCGAGGAATTGATTTTGTTTTCCCATCTTAAACACTTCCATGACATTTTATCGGACATGCCCCAGCCCTACAAGTTATCTGATATAAGATAAGTCAAGCAGAACACCTTATCAGTTATCATAATACGGCAGATATGTAATATTTCCTCGAGCAAACTTCTTCACGATATTATTAATCACACCTTGTGTTCCATTTTTAATGAAAGTGAACATATCATAATCAGTTATCAGCTCGAATTCTACTCCTCTGTATTTCAGTATAGCATCACACATGAGTCACTGTGATGAAAATGACCAGCCAGGATAGAGTTTGTAATTTTGTATGCTACCATGTCGGAAGAATCTGTAAATATCATCTAATAAATATACATCTTGAATCAAGCACAATTCGAGATAATCCTCAATTGTGTTATATGAGAAGTTCTTCTAGAGATCAATCGGGGGATAAAACTCGTCCTTGCAAGCATTACCCACAGAGTGATTACAGTAAACTAAATCCATGGATGCACTCATATGGAAATATTAGTTTGAGTTTTATCAAATTGACTTTATCGAAGAAGTGTTCAGTCATTGATGGAAAGCTAGCACCGTTCCTCGCGAGATGATCTAACGGCGACGGCATAAACTTTACACTATCAATAAATCGTAATTTGCCTGCCAAAGTCAGCGACATAAACTTCTCGGTGGTAGCTGGAATTCCTTCAATTGAATGGTTTCCGATTAACTTTATAACGGCAGTGGCTGTTAATCACAAAATGACTGCCGTATCCTCGGGAAGTATGTGCGATCGTAGGAATGAAAAATAATTTATTGAACTTCTCATCGCAACTATTGCGTGCTGCTCCACGGTGATTTCCAGTTAGTCCTCATTATTCAACGACTTTTCTGTGAGGTTCATCATCGTCGTGTAATTTTCCATTTCACATATGGCACTGCTCTACGGTATGCTATTATTACTGTTGTTGAGAAGCAAACAGTCCATTGAGCTGATGTAATATTTAAGATCCTCAAGAATTAATCGAATGAATTAATAAAAAACCACACAGCAGGAATGTGTTTGGTGATACTTTAACAACGATATAATTTATCCGTTGATGATAATGACGATTCTACACACATTACCTTGTACGCGACTGATACCGGAACATATTTGTGAGATTTAGTTATGCACCTCAATCCCTCATTAGACTCGACATCCGGTATTGGAATTTGAACAGATTCAAAGTAATATATAATCGTGAATGGAATCACAAACTTCTTGCGGTGATTTGTAAACTGTAAGATATTGATCTTAAGATCGAGAATTGAAGTTCGCTGTTGGTGAATACAATATCTCGAGTCAACATCGAGCTCTGTTTTTTCAACGAAACCCCACAAACATTTTACGTGGAGTATCCTGATCACTTGCACGATGCTCACTGTGACTATCCTTATCAAGCAGACAAGATGATTATCCTGGAGTCGCTATTACCTTCTAGTCAATTAACATCCAGGAAAGGAAACCCTTGTATAAGACCTAAATTAGTTCCAAATTTATTAACAAAACAGGGATATATTTGTCATTATCGGATATTACACCATGCGGTGCAAGCTGGATTTCTTGTGACATAGGTTCATCGGGTGCTACGGATAAAGCAACATACATGGCTATCGAGTTAAACTAAATGTAACACCGACATGAAAGCAATCATGACTAATGACTTTGAAAAAAACTTCTTCAAACTAATGTATAACTCGGTATTTGGCAAGGCTCTTGAAAATAAACCCAACAGATGTAGCATCGAACTGGTCAGCGGAAACACAAAACAACATAGCAAATTACTCTCATCGGAAACGTTTGCTGGGAGGATACGAATAAACGGTGATCTTGTCATTGTAAAAAAATGAATAGCATCGTACTTGATAAACCATTGTATGTCGGAACTTAGGTACTTGATTTTTCAAAATGGTTAATGTATGATTTCCATTACAAACTTGTTTAAAAAACAAGCAGCCAGGAGAAAAACTGTTATTTACCGACACCGACTCGTTATTGCATATAATTCCAGGCGAATATTACAACATCGACTTATAATATGATATGTTCAATCATTGTGAGCTATTCGACCTTTCAGATGTAAATGGAAAATACAATGTTTGCACCAACAAGAAACTCATCGAAAAGTTCAAAGACGACTTATTTTTTAATCCCATGGAAAGGTTATAGGACTGCGATATCAGATGTGCTCTGAGCATGCGTTAAAAAAATGAAAAATATGACGAAGGCCAAGGGCATAAGCAAACTCGTCGTAAAAAAAATAATTTCACACATGATTTGAATAATTATGATTTTATAGACCAACAACAATTAACGTCGCCGTTGTAGGTCGATAACATAATAGAAATACCATTCTTCATCGTGTTGTGGTGAGTGTATAATGGTGTTTAAGATTTTCCTGTGGGCAACTCAGAATTGGAAAACAAGTATTATTTTTGGGGGAAACAGCTGGAAACTGATGGAAAGGTGCTCATAGCCCAATTAACTAATACTTCTGAAAAATTGAAAGGGATGTCAGTGTTCGGTTAGGATATGTATCACAGAGTTTCAGTTACACACCAATCAATACAATGCTTAGTATATATGACAATTAAAGACGTGTGTCAATACAAATATTAACAGGGCAAATGTTTAAGAACGTCATTGTTAAGTAACTTTTTGTAACTTCATATACGCAGCAACGATGTTACATTGCTATGACATGTACGTGACCAGTAAGAACATAGACTTAGGCGTTGACAACTAGGCTGTATTGAACTGTCAAATATTTCAGTAATGAAGTAAGGAATGCCTATGGAAGGAATGCCTATACACACAAAAATATGTGGCTTATATTATAATTGCAAAATAACTGACGTGATATATGAGCATCATAATAGTTTGTTTCATCCATGCTTATAGGTAGTTTACTTATGTTGTGTCTCAATTATGTGTAGAAGATATTGCAGCTCTCTTGAATCGTTAGTGATGTTGTTAGAATAATAAAGATTTAACTATCCTCATAGAAATCGTAGTCTCCTGCAGCATGGAGTAAAACGTATGAGGTTCTCAAATGATACTCTACATTTTGTTCTACTATTTCAAATTTGCATGCCTAACAAAATCTCCGAATCCCGTGTAGCTGACATCGTCGTGGAAATTAAATACTTTTGATCAATGTGAATTTGTGATTATCTAAGCTTGTTTATTTCCCCATCACTGACCTAATCAACCACACTTAATAAGATTTAAGTGCAATCTCAGCTGAATGATTTCAATAACTGTCTCTTATTAGATTTATTCAATATAATGTTAATTGCGATCTTGCAATGTGCTTTCTTTAACTTATATATTATTACTCTTTCTTCATATCCGTCTACTTATATGTAGTTGGCCAACTATTATTTTTTTCTCTCTCTATCCGCTGCCTACCTCTATCATTTCCTCTCTCTCTCTCATTATGTTGCTTCACACTTTGCTCTCAAACGCTTTCACATTACGTTTATCAGTATATAAGACCATCTATAAAGGGCACATGTGATTCATTTTGTTTGACTACTAATGTTGCATGCAATTTTAAAATGTATATGCTTGAACATAGAACGTACAGTGATCTGTATAAGGTTATTATTGGTATATAAATTCATTAAATATTGTATCTTTTTTATTTTTCATCTGTCATCATTAACATACAAAACTTACATCCCTCGTTTATCAGGAAGCCCTCTATTTTACTGTTTTCATCATACTACTTTACTTTCAACTATACGGTGTTTGACATCGCTTGTCGATATTAAACTTTTACTTAACCCATATAACAATTTGCATAGCGCTAAATAGCCTACAAGTGTTGGTGAGCCATTAACATTCAATCAGTTAATAACCCATCCAATTTATATATCCTTATTATAAATGTAAAAATAAAAGTTTCTAAAATTGTAATCTTTCATGTAGTCTTTTGTCAAGTTTTTCCGCAACATGATGTCATGAAATAACTTTGTGCAATTGTATATAAATCTTTGTAAGTAACAGCTTAATTGGCTTTGACCTTATGAAAATAATAAAACTTTGCAGCACATAAATAAGGTACAGCTAAAATGTATGATCTGTTCAAGCAACATCTTGTCTATACAAACATAATGTAAATGAATGAAGGAAAAGCTTGCAATTTATATTATGCCTTTATTTGAATATTTCATGAAAAATGATATGAGGCACATGATGGATGATGGTACTTTGGTCAGATATAGTAATAACAAGCATATTATCAACTATGTACACTGATGATCAATTATATCTTTAATTCTGACCCAAGATCACATAAGATAAATGTCTGATGCTTTAAACACACGCACACACAGTGTCATTTTTGTGTTTCAAGTTCATATGTACATGTAAAGAAGTCAACATGGTTGCAGAATAGGATATATACGTGCCAGATATCCTAGCAAGCTAAACCGATGTTACATTGAGTCATACTGGCATGAACTTGATAGGAAACATTTTTTTCTCAGAAATTACAAGTATTGCCATTGTTATATCTTTAAAATGCTGACATATGAGATGAAACTCCGTCATTGGTGAAATGTGACCTAGTACTCACCATTTGCATTGCTATATTTTTATCACAGTTTTGGTCCAGTAATCCCATGATATCAACAATAACACATTTCAAATGTAGAAAAATAATTATAAATATTAAAAGAAAGTTGCACATTGTTTGTAATATATATATATATATATATATATATATATATATATATATATATATATATATATATATATATATATATATATATATATATATATATATATATATTCTGAAGAGTACAATATTGTTTAAATATTTTTTTGAGAATACTTATGAAATTTGGAGCATATGTAGGCAATGGTTCTGTAGCATCATATGATGTCTTCTTGATATGCAATCTCCGCTTGATAAATCTGGCTCTGTCCAGGTTGCTTCAGCAGCAAAAGTGTTCGATGAAAAAGCATATGTTGAGAATTTGTTCTATCCTGTTGGGTGTTTACAAAATGTATGTTAGTCCTGTTTGATATTTGAGAATTTTTGAACATTAAAAACGGGATTGCCGTTGTTGTCATTTGACAATTATACTTGGGATGACTTAGGCTGAGTTTTTTTTGTAGTCATGTGACGAGCAATGCAAATTACAAGTCCCATGTCAGGTTTCACCTGTGCTGAAGTTTCAATGCGCCTGTCAGCGAATTTAAGACATTACAATCACAAATCGTGCAATTTCTAAGAAAAAGTCATTTACAAATATCATTTTTTAAAATTTGCTAGGACTGCTAATAAACAGCTACCAGATACCACTACTGTAAGGTGACAGTGATTCCAGTGTTTGAGTAGGCATTTGGCTCAGACCTCTCACCTCTGCATCAGTGTCCAAATATGACAAATTGAGTGGGAATATTAAGAAGTCTGATATAGAAAGCAGACTCTCATTCCTTATAAACATTATCGAGTCAAATTTGTAGTCTAAAATGTTAACTCTTTGAGCTGAAAATTGGTGCTAAACTATAACACGGTTATGTTTAGGATGAAGTATTTGGTTCAGATCTTGATTAGGTTAGAGGAGAAATAAAATTTAGGCATTCATTGTTTTATGTATTAAAAAATGATACTAGCCCTTAAGGATTGGTTTCTTGCACTACAAGCAGGCATGTTGATTTTATAGAGAATGTAATCCTTGTTTATACAGTAGTATATAACTATGAAGGTACTTTTAATCAATATTTTAATTATCTCTTTGTGTTTAAGTCATTTTAAGTGATTGCTTTTAACCAAAAAATTGTCTTAACTAGTTTAACATGATTGATACATCTTGTAGTTTTGGTTTTTATTGGCTCAGATTAATAAAAGATTTAAATACTTAATACATGTAATACATTTTCCAAAACATAGCTATATTTATGTGACCTCTGTTTCAGCCTGACTCTGAAAAGTAAAACACTTCAACAAGCAATAGTGTGCGTTATAGAAAAATAAGCATTTTACTATATGTTAACAGCTTCGACATTCACTTGAGCTTATCAATTTACTGAAATCAGGCGTCTGCTGTGCGCTAAAACTTCTTAACACAAAGGAGAAAAGGAACATAATAACACTCTTGAAAGAGCTTTAGATCAATATATGGTATATCACTATTCAATAGCGTGACTATCTGTTGGAGGGGCTTGGCAGGTTTATATTAGCCAAAATTGGGCTAATTCCTACAAAGTTGTTCTTTACACCCGTAGGAAGGAACTATATTTTGGATAAATGTATAATAATCCAAAATTTGGCTAGTGTCTTTAAGTATAACCCCCATGTATGTGTGATATGGTCACGTGTTATCCAGGGAGTTTTCTCGGGTATCTGAGTATTTTAAAAAAATTGAGCATCCTATACACGAGATGACACGTGTTACGATTAATAGGCCGAAACCCGATTTTTATCTAACCGGATTCGCTCGTGTGGTATCATTTTAATTTGCTAAAGGACTTCATCCGTGTTGTTATGTTTGGTTTGGTAGACATATATCTAAAAAAACACTGGATGACTAAAGTGTTTTTACGGTATATGATTGATTGTAAAATAATTATATCGCTGATTGTCAGTGAAGCAATTATATCATATCGGAAACAAGCTGAAGTATGATTACCACAACCCGATAGTCTAAATAGATAATCAGAGATAACAAAAAACAATTTCCTGACCTCGACGAAGAATATATCGTTAAATTATCCAAGGAGATTTTTGAAGTTTGAAATAAACACGCAAAAGACCTCAGTAGAGGAATAATTTTTAAATTCACCCAGTGTGGAAAAGATGATCACAGCGACATTATTCGCGATTAATTCTAGATGTTGCTGAATACGATTTTATAATCGCAGATGCAACATATAAAGGTATATATCTCAATCGTAAAGACGCTTTCTTGTCCGACGGAACAAAATTCGGTAAAATTGTTATTTACAAAGTTGGAATTAATTCCCAATACACGTTTTTAAGAGCGTCTATGCTGACTTATGCTTCTATCCATTTAATATTGATGATAAATAGATTTTCATGAATCCGCCAGATTCGCCACTGATTAATTTTAAATAGATGTAAAACATAGCGAACTAGTGGCTAAATTTACAAATTCCGACGAATGCTGGGGATGTATGCAGAATAAAAAGGGAAATATTGCGTGATTATGCTAAATCAGCAAATGTTACAATTGAAAACAATTACTTGAAAACAAAATCAGTTATCAGAACTATCTTGTGCGCCTTCGTGTTCCGATCCAATATGTAGATTTAACACCAATTACTTAAATGGGTGTGGTGGGTCAGGGAAGATGACTTGTGGCATCGAATTAGTTAGAGGAAAATCAAACATGACTGTGCTAACACCAACCCACAGGCTTGCGAGAGAGGAGAAAGAGCGAGGAGTTAATGCTTGCACTTATCACAGTTTCTTTCGATGTAAAGGTGACGCATGGACTCCTGACCGAATGGGCGAGAAATATATTCCTGAAATTATTTTTTGGGATGAGATATGCACAGTGTCGTTAGATATATTAAAATATGTTTTTTGATTGGATATTAATAGCGATTACAACTGTGATATTGTGTAGCGATCATGTTCAACCACCACATGTGTTGGTTTATCTCCACATGACTGGCTGAAGAAGTTTATAGATCATTATGAAGAAATTAATACTAATCTCAGATCTATTGATACAAAATTAAGTGAGTTTAATAAATAAATTAATCAGATTACAACCCGATAAAATCCACTCTGAAATAGCGTGTGAAATAATTTCAGAATCCCAATTAAATGATTATTGTGAAGCGTGGAGACCAAACAATTGTATAGTGGCAAGTAGAAAGATAATCAGATACACACTTCAGATGAAGTTATTTGAAACGAACAAAAAAATTCCCAACACTTCCAGTACCATTGTGTTACAGGCATATGGATACACGAAGACAGAATATTGAAATTGATATTCCATGACAAACTAAGAATTAGATTGTCGTGTTAAATGATATTGTGTCGGTTGATATCAGTGTTGTCGAACATGCATTACATGCTGATAAATCCCCATTACGCTAGGATACGCAATGACGATACATTTCTAGCAGGGATAGACTATATCCGATACGATTTTTTGGATCGTAGATGATCACATCGATTGGACGAATTTAGTTTACTTTGCAATATCCAGAGTACGATTTTGTTTTAGATGCTAAGAACACTAGCAACAATGAAATTGTCAGCTATGGCATAATCAGAAACAAAAGTCGCTGGTAATAAACAACAGGATAAAAATTAACAGAGAATTTGACATTGATGCTGAATTTATAATTACAGTGAAACAACAAAAGAATAATCAGTCCGCGAGTTGTAATTGTATAATGCGTTGGTTTTTGTCGGATCAAGATCCTCACCAATTCACCGCAGACAGAAAAGATAATAGTCTTGGTCATACCAGATGTTCTGTGATGTTGACTTGTCTTGAGTGTAACAGACGCAGAGGTGCTAGTTAAGACCACGCGGTGGTAACTTATTATCATCAGGTATCACTTTTAACTGCTCACGTGTAAATCCGCGCTGAAAAGCAGTTGAATCCAATCTATAGATTGTTGGTCTACCCGTGGACCTAGTTATGTTAGATATTTTATGTGTGGTGACATTCCAAATAGGATCAGTAGCTCTCTTTTTACCGCCTTCGAGTTCTCCTGGTTCATATAAATATCTCACAGTGACATTGCCGAGTATTCATTGTTTTGAAAAATCATTGTGTTATTTGTACACGTAAATTCTTCTGTTTAATGGAGTTAATAGGTTTCATATTGATTGTTCGAGTAATTTCATTTTTTAGCGCGATAATTACACCTGGTAATCTCTGAAGCTAATCAAGAGATCGTGTATCCTG
Source organism: Unio delphinus (assembly GCA_029339505.1). Taxonomy (NCBI): domain Eukaryota; kingdom Metazoa; phylum Mollusca; class Bivalvia; order Unionida; family Unionidae; genus Unio; species Unio delphinus. The sequence goes on from JAQISU010000119.1 coordinate 3,974,323, forward strand.
AACAAATTCCTTCGCGTATTTTTATCCAAATAACAGTTTAAATAGTTCAACATTTTTGCCTGATCACAATGTAGTGCAGTATGTCCTCGTCTGATTTTGGCATTATGATGCGTCATTGTTGATAACACTGCACCCTAAAACTCAACTTGCAATAGATTTTGCCACTGCAGAGGACCTCGTCGATAAGTCCTTTCAAACGCAGAAACTACTTCAGTTGATTTCTTTGTATTTAATGGTTCAGCTTGTTTGTATCTATTCGCAAAATCAGCGCATACTTGTATGTTTGTTTATTGACAGTATCATGCGGCAGAAATAATATATCAGCCTGATGAACTTCCTTAGGGACGCTTACATCAAAATGTGCAAAGTTAATTTGTTTAGGCGGTGGTAGATACATCTGCCATATAGCCTGTTTAGATAACCAATCCGCCTCGGTGGTATTTTTCACTTTTGCCGCGTTAGCGAGTTTATCGGTTGCTGATTCACCCCTCCAGTATCCTCTTGGGGAATAATAAATAGATTCCATGCTGTAATTAATTACCAGCAACCAGCATTAATTTACTTTTCATCGCCGATTTCATCAACCATGAAGCTAATTTTTATTCTGCGATATGTCTGTGTTGCTGAATACTGCTTTTATAAACAAAATCATGAGCATGTCACGCCTTATCAATAGCATTTATTGTATATTCGCCGGGGCGGGGTTTTTCTTGATCATCGCATTGGATATCGAGTCTGATTCCAGGTCCACAATAACTATACCCTGGAAGGTGTTTTCTTTCTGGATATTTTGCCCATGGAGTCCCGGAAGTTTTGCTAATTTGGCTGCAATATTACCTCCTCGCTTTTTTCAAGCTGGCTGACTGATAACTGCTAATCACACAAATTGTTTTTCAGTTCCTTTGCATGTGAAGTTGGTAGCGAGTTGATAACCCAGATATGCAAAGCTGCTGACAATCGCCAAATATTTCGCGTGGCTACCTCAGTGTTTTTAATAGTTTCAAATTTACTGAGGTCTTTTTTTCAATATCATCATCTCTCATATAGTTCAGTATACGAACGAGGCCTGATGTTTCATAAGCTGATATTAAATTCATGATTTTGGATTTTCTCAAGTGCAGTACTGGAACATCTGGAAGAAATGTTGCATACTTTTGTTCCCATCTATAAGCTTAAATAGATTTCTTGCTATCTTATAGTCAGGTACAAACATAACATTTTCATTTGTTTCACCAAGTTCGCCCTTCTTAACAAATAATCATCGAAAACACCTTTTAATGTGACCATATCATCATCTCTACCACTGATAGGTGCAGAATGACAGCATATTATTTGTGGTGTTTGTTTTATAGATCTTGATACTCTCGTATGCTTTTATCACTACCTCAGACTACAGTTTCATCTTTGTTCGTGATAAATGGCATCTGTTTTTCATCAAAGAGGGCTTGAACATCTTGGAGATTATATTGATTGGCATCAACTTTTGACCTAATATTTTAATAATCTTCATCCTCATCTTCGTCTTGCTCTGTTTTAATTCATTTTATCTTCATTAATTTGCTGTGCATCCTCCTCATATAATTCCCAGACACAAATATATGGCAAAAGATCACAAGATACATTTGGATCGTTCTGGATGTTTTTTCATATCCTTGACTGTTACCCACTTACTCTTAATTACTATAATGGAGGTAATGGCTCCATTAATGGTTTCGATATCTTCATTGGAAATGTTTAGTGGGACGTTTTTCATTTCTGTCATTATTATTGACAGTAGGCCTATCCATTTTCTCCATAGCATGAATAGCCAAGGATGAAACTATTTCAACTTGGGACATTTCTATGTCAGTCTTTTACTACAAGCTCCGATCTGTGATAAGTAGTAGAACGAACGATATTTCGGTTACGTTTGGGCCATGCATGATAAGTTTTGATGCCGAAAAGGAAACTTACGGGAAAGTTTTCTCACACGTTAGCGTTCGATTTAGATACAAGGTGCGATTAAGCATTGGAAGTGATGAAACAAAGAGCATGACGAACTCCTTGAAAGAAAAATTTCCGCATGCAATTTTTTTCATATGTACCAAAAATTCAACGACAATGTAGGACGACATCTTCAAGAAAATGGGGCATCATTTTTGGAAAAAAAGATGGAACAATATTTTCCACAAATGATGCGTAATTTGAAACCAAATGTCAGAATTTGGAACCCTATTTACAATAATTGCCAGATTTCAAATCATATTGTCGAAGATTCGTGTTGGGCAAAATCAATAATTAATTTTTTTTCCGCCCATTACGCGACGGAGTAATCAGTGTACCATGGACGAAAATTAAAAGCTTGTCCATAAACCATATGTTAAAAGCGGCAGTTAATTGGGACATATACAGGTTCGCTGAACTTATTGAAGTGATCGAACTATTTTTTTAACACCAAATTATCTTTATTATATGTACTATTTAAAGCAACATGTTATTCCACAACTAGTATTTCATGATATGTCACAAATGGATAAGCAAAGGTATATAGACAACTTTATGCTGTCATAACCACAAACAGCAACATAATCCAGATATATCAGTGCCAGCAGCATATAATTTAATTGTCACAAGGCTTCCAAAAATTTTGATAAAAAGACAGACCAGCGGAAATGGCCAGCATCAGAACGGATTAAAAAGTATTATAAATGACCAATTGGAGAAAGGAATGTACTTTCAGATTATACCGAATCAATATAATAACGAATCGTTCATTATGTAGGGAGTATGTGTTTGTGTGTGTGTGTGTGTGTGTGTGTGTGTGTGTGTGTGTGAGAGAGAGAGAGAGAGAGAGAGAGTCAGTCATCAGACAGAGAGACAACTTTTGTATGACAATAACATATTTGCTACATTTGTTTTTGGTCAATTTTAATATTCTATAGGTCATCATTTTAGGACTGTAATCTCCACTCAATAAATAAATGACGAATCTCTCCATCGCATCGCTCCATCGATCATCGTGTAGTATTTGGACGGGCGATGGAGCGATGAATTGATGCGATGGAGAGATTTTTTAATTTATTACTTGAGTGGAAATTACAGCCGAAATATATAGTAGTAGTAAATTGCATTTGTATTTATTATTGATAAATCTGACACAAGAACACGAAGTTTTAAAGAAGAAAAATCAGGGGAGGGATAACCTTTGTTAATTTTCAGATGAGATGGTAGATACAGTACGATTCGAAGTAAATTTCGGTTGAATTGGGTGTGAATTTGAGATGAGTTTTGTGGATTTGCAATAGATTCGGGTGGATTTGGGGTGGTTTGGGGTGTATTTGGGTGTATTTGGGTGGATTTGGGTGTTTCGTAACACCCCCCATATGGGTGTCGGTTTGGAGGGAGGAGGACATACGCCGGATAGTATTAGCACATTAGTTGAAGCATGGCTGCATAATCCAACCTGACCATCCACGATGGCCTCAATGCGGATGATATAACTATTTCCGCTATTGACCTCACCATATGCTCACCTTCCGTAGCATAGATGATGGACTGGAGAGTGGACCAAACAGACTCACATTGGAATTGACCACTATATAATTCCTCTACAGATGATGGTACAGCTCGACTGGATTAAAATGACCCTAGGTGGAAATATAGAAAGCTAATTTGGTATTATTCAAAAAAAAAATCTAAAACAAAAAAAAAATGATAACCAATGACATGGATAATGATGACATAAATGCATACTAACAAAATATAATTGAAATCACAACACAAGCAGCCTCCATGAACATACCCATAACTAGTGGTAATCAAACCAAAAGAGCAGTCAAATTGTGGAATGCCCAGTGTAAACTGGCACGACGAGAAAACAAACAAGCATTCAATAAGTTCAGACGAACAGATTATTCATTGAAAACTTCTACGATAAATAGGAAATTTTGTTTTACCAGTAATATAACAATTAGTACCAAACAAGTCGGGAACAAGATTAGCACGATTAGATGAAAAACACATACATATACGCCTAACATTATAAACTCAAAAAACAAATAGGACAAGGCAGACAAGCTTGCTAAATCATTTTCAAACATAATCTGTAACTTTAACCACACTATCATTCCAGCAGCATATGAGAAAAGTAGAACAAATCCACATAAATGTATTCAGTGACCTTGTCCCCAAAGAATCCATCTTAAAAATGACATAGCCACCCTTGAATGCGACCAATACCAAATAGTGTTAGGTATTTTATTAAAATTTATCAACTAACATCAAAACATCAAACATATATAGTGTAAGGTATTTTATTAAAATTTACCAAATAACATCAGAACGTCAAGCATACAATATGAAATATACCTGACAATCGGAATGCAACCATAGTGATCAAATTCCTAAACTAAACAGGACCCCAGTCACATCAGCTCTTAAAAACCTACATGACGGTACAATCATATATGCATGATCATTGAAACTGTCTTTAACAAATGGTAAAAACAAAAAATTTTGAATAAACCAATCTAACCACCGAAGCAGCAGAGAGGGTGAACAGACCACGATTTCAAGCAAAAATAAGGCTTCCAGATCATGTTTTCGAACAAAATATGGCCTATAGATAACGTTTTCGAACAAAATATCAGGTTTCCAACAAATCTCATTTAACCAAAAAAAAGTCTCCATTTTTGCAAAAACGGAGATTTTACGATTTTTTAATCAATTTTGCTCGCAACGATGTGGTCATCCACCCTCTCTGCTGCTAAAGTTTTCAGTTCTGGGTTAATAATTCTTTTACGATTTCAACCGAATATTTGATCAAGTCCGATACGATATCGTGTCCGAGGATCATGTAGATTTATTGTTGCGAATCCGTGCGGAGTCGACTGAGCATGACTAAAGAAATCTCGAAATTGATTGAAGTCCATATCAGAACACCATGTCTGCCATATATTTCTAAGAGTATGAGTATCAACTCCGTTGAATACAGAAAGAATATTGCAGTTATCTCTGATGACTTTTGGAACCTGAGTGTAGCGTTGAGTGACATATATCACGTCAGTGTTTTTGTGACGCCCACGGGAAAATATTCTAGCAGGATTTTTTTGTTTATCCAACATTATATCGTCGTATACGACTAAATTGTTAATATCTCCATCAATATCATCAATGCTCGGTGCTTCATCGATATCGGTTATAAAATCAATAATACCCTCTCCGGATTTTTCTACCGCGCTGTCGTTAAAATCTTTTAGCACTTCATAACATCGTTGATCATCTACGCTAGGGGCAATTAAATACAACTTATCCCACTTCATCCATCTCATTATTAAATTGAGTAACAATTGCGTTTTACCGGATCCAGATGGCCCGATTATAATCATCCGGATAGAGTTTGGTAGCGCTGCATGATGCTTAACTGGTTCTCTTGTTTTAGTCGCTGAAAAATCAATTATATCCATATTTCTATACATAAATTATGGATCTATATTGTGTGAAGTGTAAAACGCGTACTGGCACAGATGACTTGACGACGGTTACAACTAAAAATAACCGATCAGCGCTTTCTGGTAAATGCGTGCAATGTGGTACAAAGAAATTTAGATTTGTGTCTATGAGATCTGATTTAAAAAAAAAACGAGGGGGTGATATCGCAGCCAAATTGGCAAAACTCCCTGGAACCCCATGGGCAAAATACCCCGGAGAAAAGCACCTCCCAGGATATAGCTACTGTGGACCGGGAACCAGACTTGATATCAGACTCAATAATCAAAATCAACCCAACCCCGGTGAAGAACCAATAAACGCCATTGATAAGGCCTGTCACCTTCATGATGTTGCTTATAAAAGCAGCAATCTGCAACACAGGCATCTCGCAGATGTGAAATTAATTCATGCGTTAAATGCTATTCCTGATAAATCCTTCAAAGAAAAATTGTCTTCATTTTTGATAAAATCGGCTATGAAAAGTAAATTGATGTTAGGTGCTGGTAATTAATAATATGGAATCAATTTATTATTCCCCAAGAGGATACTGGAGGGGTAAATCAGCAGTCCATAAACTCGCTAGCGCTGCAAAAGTGAAAAAAACCACTGCGGCTAATTGGTTATCCAAACAGGCACTATGGCAAATTTATCTACCACCGCCTAAACAAATTCAATTCTCGCATTTTGATGTGACCGCTCCTAATGAAGTTCATCAGGCTGATATATTATTTCTGCCACATGATCGTGGTTACAAATACGCTTTAACCGTAGTTAAGTCGATACAAAGAAGCAGAACCGTTAAAAACAAAATCAGCCACTGAAGTCGCTTCTGCATTTGAAAGGATTTATCGACGAGGTCCTCTGCACTGGCCAAATCTATTGCAGGTTGATCCTGGCAAGGAATTTCAGGGTGCAGTGTTATCTACAATGAAACATCATAATGTCACCATACGACGAGGGCATACTGCGCTACATCGCGATCAGGCCATTGTAGAACGATTTAATCGGACGATTGCTGAGCGGTTATTTGGATATCAATACGCAAAAGAATTCATTCAAGAAAAGCGATCCCGTGAATGGGTTAAAAGATTACCATCTGTGATTACTGCACTGAATAACGAGATTACTAGAACAATCAACATGAAACCTATCAACGCGATTAAAAAGAAGTCAATACCCGTACAACCACAAAAAGATTTCAAAGAACCAATTCTTGGTAGTAATGTCATTGTGAGGTACTTATACGAACCAGGAGAGCTTGAAGGGGGTAGAAAAAGGGCTACTGATCCTATTTGGAGCGTCACTACGCATAAGATATCTAGTATAACACGATCAACTGGTAGACCTCCAGTCTATAAACTGGATTCAACTGCCCCTCAGCGGGGTTTTACTCGACAACAACTACAAGTGATTCCCGAGGATACTCAATTGCCACCGCATGGTCTTAACTAGCACCGTTGCGTCTATTGCACTCAAGACAAGTCAACATCACATTATTTCTGACATGACCGAGATTGTTATTTTTTCTGTCTACGGTGAATTGGCGAGGATCCTTATCCGAATACTGCCAATGCATTATACAATTGCAACTGGCGCAGTGATTATTCTGTTGTTTCTTCAGTGTAATTATTAATTTAGCATCAATATCAAATTATCGTTGCTTTTTTTTTTGTCCTGTTGTTTGTAACCGGAGATTTTTTTATTAATGATGCTAACATCAATATCACTTATTGTTGTGTCATTATCATCACCAATGATTTCATCATCGAGGACAACTCTTCGAAGTTGATTTATGTTTCGTACTCTGGATACTGCGAGATAGACTAAATTCGACCATTCGATGTGATTATCCACCATCCAAACAATTGTATTCGATATAGTCAATCCCTGTGAAGAGTGTATTGTTGCTGCGTATCCTAGCGTCCACGGGGATTTATTAGCACACAATGCATCTTCAACGACATTGATATCAACCAGCACAATATCATTTAATACGAGAATTTGTTTTTCACTCTGTCCTGGAATATCAACTTTAATATTCTGTTTTCGTGTATCCGATGGCCTATAACAAAGGGGTACTGGAAGCGTTGCAAATTTTTCTTTATGCAATTCAAATAACTTCATTTGAAGTGTGTCCCTGACTATTTTTCTACTTGCAATTATCAAATCATTTGGTCTCCATGTTTCCCAGAAATCATTCATTGGAGTTTCTGAAATCACTTCACGCGCTATTTTGCATTGGATTCTATCCGGTTGTAATCTAATTAGTTTCTTAAATTCTCGTAATCGTTCATCAAGTGATCTATAATCAGTGGTGATTTCTTCATAGTAGTCTACAAAACCCTTTAGCCATTCATGTGGAGATGCACCGACAAATGGTGGTGGTTGGCCGTGATCACCGCACATGACGACTTTTGTGTTTTTGTTTAACAACCACTCAAGAAATGTTTTTAATACATCTAATTACACTGTGCATATTTCATCCCAAATTAAGATTTCAGGAATGAATTTATCACCCATACGCTCAGGAGTCCATTTGTCACCCTTCCATCGAAAGAAACTATGGTAAGTACAAGCATTTACCCCTCGCTGTATCATCTCTCTGGCGAGTCTGTGAGTCGGTGTTAGCAAAATCATGTTAGAAACGCTAGCGTTTCCACGACGGAATAATTCAATTGCACGAGTTGTCTTTCCTGACCCACCACAACCGTTTAAATAAACTGTCTTGTATCTACATACTGGATCAGATACCGGTGGTGCATTATAAAATTCTGATTGAATTTCAATACGGTTACAACAAAGATATTTATCATCCATGGCAACGTCTGCGGATTCACAATACTCATGTAGCATCTCCTTTTTAAATCGCCAACGCCCCCAATTTTCTTCGGGATCTGTGAATGCCGCTACAGCTGATTTGTACTTATTGTGTATATACATCGAATCAGTGGCTACTCTAACCGCGGTATTAGGAAATCTATTTATCATCGAAAATAGATTAATAGAAGCATAGGCTAGCATTGAACTTCTCAAATGTGTGTACTGGGAATTATATCCATCACAGTAGGTAACAACCGTACCTAATTTCTCACCATTGGATAGAAAAGCATCCTTACGGGATACAAGTTTTCCCTGTTTCATTAAATCCGCTACAATAAAATCGTATTCAGCGACATCTATGATCAACCGCGAAGAGTATTTTGCGTTGTCGTATCGTCCACCCTGGGTAAATTTACCGATTATTCTTCTTCCGAGATCTTTTGCTTGTTCTTTTTTACTTTCAAATAACTTCTTAGACCAATTCATGATTTGTTCTTCATTGAAATCTGGACACTGTTTTCGTAGTTCGCTGATTATACGATCTAGATCGGGTTGTGGTAGCCAAACTTCTTTCTGAGCTCGATAGCATATAATAGCCTCGGAAACAATCAACGATATTAGCATACCACAATCAATCATATATCTCAATAGCACTATTGGCATCCAGGCCTTTTCAGATAGGTGTCTACCGAGCCAAACATAACTACACGGATGTAACCCTGTAGCTAATTCGAATGATATCACACGAGCGAATCCGGTTAAATCAAAATCAGGCAATGGTCCATTAATCGCAACACGAGTCATTTCATGCGTGGGGTGTCCAAATCGTTTGAAGTACTCAGCACATTCCCCATATCCGAGAAAACTTCCGGGATAACACGCGGCTATATCAATTGAAATCATACCATCACGTGAGTATTTCGTATTCCACAGTCCTCCATGACCAAATTTGACGCAACTCAATTTAACATCCTCGAGAAAATCACTTCGTGTTGGACGCCACGAGTTTTTTTCTCTTGCGAAGTGAGCTACCACTGATGGAATAGTAAAACTATCCGTGAGTAGTTTTTCATGGGAATTCTCCGGTGAAAAATCACTAGCGATTTTTCTCATTCTATTATCTAATTCTTCAACGCGATATAATTCGCCATTCGGTCTTACAAATTGATCGAATCCTATTTCGGGATCTTCATCACTTCTAAGTAACCACACTGACACAGGATCATCCTTACACAACGCATGAATAGCATCAAATAATCTCTCTTCATAGAAAACATCCCCGACGAACTCCTTAGGGATATATTTCACGGTTCGTTCTCGTGGAAATACTGTTACCGCAGGTGTCCACGCGTGTTTGTTATGATCAATAATCTGTATTGGGGTTTCTCGCGATTGATATTTCGGTTCGTATAATACTTCTCCGGTTATTGTTGTTACTGATATTGGGAATTTTAATGATGTTTCTAATTTAGCTATATAAGAAATCTTTGCACCGTGCTGTTTCACTGTCAGTTCCCACTCGGTTATTTTCCTACGTCGCAGATCAGTTAGTTTATTTCCTCGGGATGCATTGGTGAAGTGTTCTATTATTCGTTCTGCTACACAATTAAGCCCTGACGAATATTTCATAGGAGCTAGTTTTGCGATATCGGGTTTATCATTTAACGGATATATCCCATAAACCATTGCTGTTACGGGATAAGATCTTTCGTAGTATGGTTTGTCAATGCCGGTTAGAATTCCTGGTTTGGAATCTCTACTCACAATGACAGCTTTTTTATTCTTGAGGATTGGTTCAAATTTATCCTTAATAATCCATTTGCCATCGACTTCGATAATGAATTTGATTCGGAAAAAATGCCGTTTTTAGTCAACACGTGAAATTATCACTGCTGCTTTTTCATCATTCATGGTAGCGTCAACAACACCATCAATTCGAAATGTTGACCAACAATAAGATGCTCCATCACGCTTAAATTCATTAAAACAATCTCTGATTTTACTAATCATGGCTTTATCAAGAATTGTATTTTTTGTGTATTAGAAACCATATCGAGATTGAATTGAGCATCCTTCCAGAGTAATCTCTTGGACGTTTTTTTTGGTTTATCGAGATTAAATTTAGGACTAATTTTTAATAATCTCTTAAACTCTTTCATGTTTCCGTCTCTTGGACGTTTGTTACGTTTTTTGGGTCTATCGATATTAAATCTAGGATTGATTTTCAATAATCTCTTAAACTCTTTCATGTTTCCGTCTATTGGACGTTTTTTGGGTCTATCGAGATTAAATCTAGGATTGATTTTTAATAATCTCTTAAACTCCTTATCAGCATTTTTCGAAGGCGTTCTCCTTAATTCCCTCATGCTATAATTAAAACAAGCATTTAAATGAAAGATTTTTATATAATGAATCACTGCAAGTGGCTTATGATTGGATCAATAACCCCGTGTAACAAATCATGCAGAAATGAGGATGGATAGATAGATAGATAGATAGAGAGATAGATAGATAGACGTGTGATCAATGCGAACGGAAACTTAGACGATGACAACAACAGACTTGTTAAGTTATTTCATTAATGAAGTACAATGTGTAGCTAATGCGGCATTAGCCATTTCATTGATATATTTTAATGTATTTCCCATGACACAGTTTACACACGCACACATGCACATGCACAACCAACAGTGGAAACCATTTTCATGTATGAAATACACGTACTCGAGTTTCCGATATTGTGTACAATGGTTGTAAAGGGTTACTAATTGTAACGTAGTCGAGCCGACCCTTTGAGATTAGGTTGGGTTTTGAAGAAATAACAAACACGTTTGTTCAAATACAAATTATATTATAAAAGAAAATCATGATATATATATATATATATATATATATATATATATATATATATATATATATATATATATATATATATATATATATATATATATATATATATATATATATATATATATATATATATATATATATATATATATATATATATATATATATATAATGAGCACACAATACACACAAATGAATCTATGGTTGTACACTGCTGTACTATTTTTCTATAGTTATACACCACTGTATTATTTCTATAGATATACACTACTGTATCTATGGTTGTACACTGCTGTACTATTTTTCTATAGTTATACACTACTGTATTATTTCTATAGATATACACTACTGTATTATATATGTCCCGTCATATACTACCAACGTAGCATGATATTGACTATTGATACGATATCAATATCATAAGGGTTAATTGACAATAAACATACTACTTGTGTCACACACGCAAAATATAATCAATGAAAACCCAATAATATTATCAAATTGACTTAACACGCTATTCGTGCTTTACATAATGAAGCAAACGTAGGGTTTTATTGACTGACGAACACGCTATTCGTGTTTTACAAAATAAAGCAAACGTAGGGTTTTATTGACTGACGAACACGCTATTCGTGTTTTACATATAGTAGTCAACAAAACCAAACTGCAAGTGTTAACATTTCACTTCCCTCCGGTGTGACAGTAATTCATTGTCCGTCTCCATTCCACCGGTCAACATTGGTCTTGAATACACATCTATTCACACGACCGGCGAGCTGAATATAAAAATAGACAGTTTCCCAAATAATAAAAATGAATTAACACAATACATAATAAAATAACACAATACATAATAAAATAAACGTGCTGTTACGAAACTGAATATTCACCTGAAACAAGAAACCAAAATGGAATGTATTTAACTCACCCAACTTTTTGGCTCTAAAAATCCGACAAATGGTAACGTTTAGAGGTCTGCTCTAATGTCCACTGTGTCTTAAAAAGACCCTGCACTGTACTTATATATTAGTTGGCCGTACTTGTAAAAAAGTAATTCGCGTGAATTATCCGCGCGGCACGTGCAACTCGCTGTATAGGACAATTCACGTTGAGGAGTATGGTGTACCCTCTTCGCCATATCGGAAATTGCGTAACGAGCTTAAAAATAATAATCCATGAAATACAGAACGTCGACAAACACATTATATGACAAAATTAATGTTTAAAATATAGCTTAGAGGAGTATAGTGTATCATCCATGCCATATCGGGCATTTCGTAACACACCTCCCCCCTAAAAAAAGTATATTTACTTTAAAAACCACGAAATTACACGATATGGATAACCAGATAATCAATGTCTACTGAGATAATCCGCACCTACATTTTCCGTACCTTTGATTGCCTCAATTCGGAATCTGTAAGGTTGTAACAACAAGGCCCATCGCATCAACCGTGAATTATTAATCTTTGCCTTATTGAGGTAAAGTAGAGGCTGATGGTCTGTTTCCAGATTGAATTCTCGACCCTGGAGGTAGGTTTGGAATTTATCTATTCCCCACACCACTGCTAAACACTCTTTCTCTATTACCGAGAAATTCTTCTCTCTTGGAAGTAATTTCCTGCTGGCGTAGGCGACTGGGAGCTTGACTCCATCTTGTTCCTGTAATAAAACCGCCCCTAGTCCCAACTCTGAAGCATCGGTTCTCAAAATGAATGTTTTGTTCAGTTCGGGCAATTTAAGTACGGGGGCTTCTGTTAGAAATTTTTTTAAAGTGTTAAAAGCCCTGTCTTGATTATCTCCCCACTGAACTTTGTTTGGCTGACCCTTTTTGGTTAGGTCCGTTAAAGGACTGGCTATGGCTGCAAAGTTAGGGATGAATTTTCGATAATACCCTGCCAACCCGATAAATGACCTAACCTGCTTCTTTGACGTGGGTGGCAATGAATCCCTGATTGCTGCAATTTTCTTGGGGTCTGGTCTCAACTCGTTTACCCTCCCAACTACGTGTCCCAAACACTCTAAACTCCTATACCCCACGTTGCATTTAGTAGGTTTTACGGTCAACTTAGCTTTACGTAATCGATCTAGAACTTGAGCAATGTCACGTAAATGCTCTTCCCACGTATCGCTAAATATAAAGATGTCGTCAATGTAGGTTTCCACATGCTGCGCAATCCCTGCATCACTTTACGCATTAGTCTTACAGCGCAAGCCCCGGCGTTTACCAACCCGAACGGTAGAACACGAAATTGGTACAATCCACTTCCGGTGGCGAATGCCGTCATTTCCTTTGTTTCCTCTGACAAGGGTATCTGCCAATATCCCATTGTCAGATCCAGTCTCGTGACATATTTGTGCCCCGCCATACGGACGAAAATACTTTCAATGTCCGGTATGGGTTCGGCATCAAATACCGTACGCGCGTTCAATTGACGGAAGTCAATGCAGAATCTGTTTGTGCCGTCACTCTTTTTCACTAGAACGACGGGTGATGCATACGGTGAGCACGACTTCTCTATCACTCCTAATTTAAGCATTTCTTCAACTTCCTTTTCGATGACATCTTTGGATGCATGAGGCATTGGGTACCCCTTAACTCGAAATGGTTCATGCGATGTAAGTTTAATCCTATGCTCTAGCACGTCTGTCTTACCAGGTTTGTTCGAGAACACATCGGGATAGTCATTGATGAGATCCTGAGCCTGCTTTCTCTGTTTCTCAGTCAGATCGGGACTCGTATTGAATACAGTCTTTCCCATTTCGCACTCAAGTAACCCCCTCAAATTAAGACCTGGAACTGACTCTTGTTCCTCATCCTCCTCAATGATGGCTACCCCGACCACGTTTAAAATTCCTTGGTCTGGCTTTGCATTTGTCCGATCGTAGTAACGTTTCAATAAATTAGCATGAAACATACGGGACTTTCCACCTACATCGATGGTATAATCCATGCCTCCCTTTTCATCTATGATGGTATATGGACCTTTCCATTGTAACATCAATTTGTTTCTCTCGGTTGGAAGGAGAACCAAAACTCTGTCATCCTTTTTAAATTTCCGATCACGCGCTTTTGAATTATAGTAGCGAGCTGCGCGACTACTAGCTTGCCTTAACGTTTCATGGGCTATTGCACAAGTCTCTCTCAACTTGTCCTTCAAATCACATACATACTGATATGTCGTTCGAATCTCGTCATCTGTTTCGTCATCTGACCATAATTGTCTCAAAATTTTCATTGGCCCTCGCACCGTTCTTCCGTATAAAAGTTCAAATGGTGAAAACCCTAGACTCTCCAGAGGAACCTCTCGATATGCAAATAATACTGCATGGAGATATCTATCCCAATCGTTCGGACGCTCTGCACACATCCGTCGCAACATTTGTTTGAGTGTTCCATTGAACTTCTCAACCAGCCCGTTGCACATTGGGTGATATGGAGTTGTCCATAGTTGTTTGATTGATAGAAGCCTACTAACTTCTGCCATGAGTTCTGATGTGAACTGTGACCCACAGTCTGTCAGTATCTCTTCCGGAATCCCTAATCTACTGAACATTTCTACTAGGGCTTCGGCTACTCGCTCAGTTTCGATGGATGGTAGAGCGACGGCTTCCGGATACCTGGTTGCATAATCAACCATAGTCAAGATGTATCTATTCTTGCGGTCTGTAAGAGGTGATAATGGACCAACAATATCTATCGCCACACGTTTGAACGGGGTTTCGATTAAAGGCATTTTACCGATTGGTACGCGTTTTACTTTCCCTTTGTACTGTGTTTTCTGACAAATGTCGCACGATCTGCAATACCTAGTTACGTCCCCGTGAACCCCTGGCCAATGAAATTCTGCACATACACTGTCTTTAGTTTTTGTAGAACCCAGGTGACCCCCCATCGTCGACTCGTGTGCTAACTTCAACACATGCGGTCTATAGTTCCGAGGCACTACTACCTGTGTAAACCGTCGACCTTCACGAGTAGTATGCTCCCTATGCAAGACATTGTTGAGATATTTGAACCTGTAGCTACCCCCACCTTTACATTTCATGACTTCCCCTGACGCGGCTTTATTTCTGATTATTGACAACGACTCGTCTTCATTTTGCTCTTCAATTAGTGCCTTTTTATCTATCATCGGTATGGCATCAGGTACTTTTAGTTTTGGCAAGGGCTTCTTACTCTTAGATGTATGTGACCTAGTTTCAGCAGCCATGGAAGTTGGAACATCGGCCACTGCTTTGGCTGGTACAACAAAATTCGCTACCCCTTCTATATTACCTACAATCAGATCATACAGAGGTTGCTTTACACAGCATGCTGTCACTGTGCCTGTCAAATAAGGTGTTTCGATATGAACGCATGCAGTCGGCACTTGTACTGCGGTATTATCCATCAATCTGACAGATACTGTTCCCCCAAGGTATTGATCCGGCCTTACCAAACTTTGCTTAACAACCACTGTATTACACCCCGTGTCCCTAAGTACTGAGGCCCTAACCCCATTCACTAATCCCTCACACTGTATTGATACGTTTGATGCATTTTGATTGGAGCCACTCTTATTGCTTTCTACACAAGCTGAAGAGCCTACCATATACGATACACCTACCGCCTTTGGTAAATCCTTTTTACGCTTCGGACATGCGCTAGACATATGACCCCACTCCCCGCAACTGAAACATTGTTTTCTCTGTCTATCTTGACTTCTAGGTCCCCTCTGATCTAACCTGACTAAATCACCCTTTTGGTTTTGAGGTAAACCCCTCCCAAAATTAGTTTTATCTGAATTGACCTGCTTACTTTCCTTAGGACCCCTCGTGTCCCGGGCTATCACATTCACAACCCCTCCATGCGCATCAGCGAATATATCTGCTTGTTTTGCCATCTCGCTTGACTTATTAATGGTTTTCTCTTTTAAATATTGGAATAGTTCCTTACTACATACTGCAAGCAATTGATCTCTGACAAGAAAATCACATACTGCTTCGTAAGTTTTTGCGACTCCCCCGCAAGCTAACCAACGGAATAGGTAATTAGATATCCGGTATACAAATTGATCAAAGTTTTCTCCCTTTTCTGGCTTACTAGATCGGAATTTTTCCCTGAAACCCTTTTCAGTAAGTTCAAACCTTTTCAGTAATGCATCCTTTAACAAATCGTAATTAGATGCCTCTGCACTTGGTATCCTTGAGTACACTTCTAAAGCCCTACCTTTTAATAAAGTGCTAAGGTGTAATGCCCAATCTTCTTTTCGGAGATTTTGCGCAGTAGCATATCTTTCAAATCTCAACAGGTAACTATCTAAGTCATCTTTATATTCTTCAAATGCTGGGAGTTGTGGTTTTTTGAATTTACTCGATTGAAATACCCTATCGTTCTCTAGTCTAGACCTTTCTAACTCTAGCTTTTCCCTTTCGATCCGCGCACCAACTTCTAATTTCTCGCGCTCTGCTTCCTGTTCACGTTGAAACTTCTCCTTTTCAATGCGTGCGTTTAGTTCTAGTTTTTCGCGTTCTTCCTCCAGTCTTTCCTTTTCGAGGCGTGCGTTTAATTCTAGTTTTTCGCGTTCTGCCTGTATTCTTTCTTTTTCAGCCTCTCTTTCTTCGGCGCGTCGATCTCGTTCTCTATTTTGTTCGTCCTTGATAAACTGCTGTAAAGCTTCCCCCTCATAACCCAATTGCTTACCAAGCTCTAACAATTCCCTAGTGGACGACATGATTTTAGATAAACGTTCGCTTCAAACGAGCGTCACTAAATTAACTTGTTTATCTAAGGGAAGACCAAATTCAGTTTCGTTTACAATGAAATGTAAAATAGTATTTCTCAAAACACTCCTGTCTCAAAGGCTTTCCCCGATACTTGTTGGATATGAAAGCTCAAACTAACAATCCAAAAGTTTGCTCGGATAGAAAGTACAATCCCACCGCTGCCACCAAAATTGTAACGTAGTCGAACCGACCCTTTGAGATTAGGTTGGGTTTTGAAGAAATAACAAACACGTTTGTTCAAATACAAATTATATTATAAAAGAAAATCATGATTATATATATATATATATATATATATATATATATATATATATATAATGAGCACACAATACACACAAATGAATCTATGGTTGTACACTGCTGTACTATTTTTCTATAGTTATACACTACTGTATTATTTCTATAGATATACACTACTGTATTATATATGTCCCGTCATATACTACCAACGTAGCATGATATTGACTATTGATACGATATCAATATCATAAGGGTTAATTGACAATAAACATACTACTTGTGTCACACACGCAAAATATAATCAATGAAAACCCAATAATATTATCAAATTGACTTAACACGCTATTCGTGCTTTACATAATGAAGCAAACGTAGGGTTTTATTGACTGACGAACACGCTATTCGTGTTTTACAAAATAAAGCAAACGTAGGGTTTTATTGACTGACGAACACGCTATTCGTGTTTTACATATAGTAGTCAACAAAACCAAACTGCAAGTGTTAACATTTCACTTCCCTCCGGTGTGACAGTAATTCATTGTCCGTCTCCATTCCACCGGTCAACATTGGTCTTGAATACACATCTATTCACACGACCGGCGAGCTGAATATAAAAATAGACAGTTTCCCAAATAATAAAAATGAATTAACACAATACATAATAAAATAACACAATACATAATAAAATAAACGTGCTGTTACGAAACTGAATATTCACCTGAAACAAGAAACCAAAATGGAATGTATTTAACTCACCCAACTTTTTGGCTCTAAAAATCCGACAAATGGTAACGTTTAGAGGTCTGCTCTAATGTCCACTGTGTCTTAAAAAGACCCTGCACTGTACTTATATATTAGTTGGCCGTACTTGTAAAAAAGTAATTCGCGTGAATTATCCGCGCGGCACGTGCAACTCGCTGTATAGGACAATTCACGTTGAGGAGTATGGTGTACCCTCTTCGCCATATCGGAAATTGCGTAACGAGCTTAAAAATAATAATCCATGAAATACAGAACGTCGACAAACACATTATATGACAAAATTAATGTTTAAAATATAGCTTAGAGGAGTATAGTGTATCATCCATGCCATATCGGGCATTTCGTAACACTAATGTATATTGTTATTTTTTTCAAACTAAAGAGTTAGGTGCGTCCTACACCGCATGTGCTAAGAGCTTTTGATGATAAGAACCGTATGTATTCAGTTCAAGGAAAATCAGTACCTGTATAATAATATCCCCGTAGGTAAAACTCTTTATAACACAGTCTAGTCAGTAAGCGGTTATACTATAAAAACAGGACTTGCACATCTTCATCTGTACTGGTATTTTAGTTTACTAATTTCTATATCACAATTGTAATACCATGTATATTTTTGTATGTTTGATATGTAGCTTTTATTTACGCAGTAGTATGCTTATATTTAAATTCGTATTTCCGACTTGTCAATGGATTGGGAATATTATATAGGATTCTTATCAAGCATGGTTAGTTTTATCTCAAAACCTGATTTGTTTGTAATTATTTTGCCGGTAGTGGAATTGGTATAACTTATTGTGAATAGTTGAGAATTGAATATAGCTAATAATGGCTTTGTAGAGCTATGTAGGGCCGTCCAGAGTATTTGGAACGTCTAATGTGTCGCGAGTGACTAAAGTGACCCGATCTTTCAAAGTCATCGGAATGATCGAGGTCGTAGTAGCTGTAAAGATGCACTGTAGTAAAATCGAAAAGGAATGATACAGGCATCAATAAGATTATATAGGTTTCTGCTCCTATGGGACCTAGAATAAGAGATTTTTTAAAGCAGAATAAGGCAGTAGTTAGTGAATTGATGAAGTATACAACAACATATATCCATACATCTGAATTAAAATATAAGATGCAAACATCGCAAACTATAACGAACATATATATCATATGTACATGTGCACATATATTGACGAATTGTGCAGCCCTAATCGCAAAAGGGTTGTATTACACATGCTGCCGAGCGCAAAGGCAAGAATATTTTTACAAAATGGGCACACATTCAACGAGCCCGTGTGAAGTGAAATGCTCTTTGATGAACCATTATGAAGTGCAGTACCCGTACGATATAGACGGATCTAGCTGTATGTGCACCCATTTGACAAAGACTTCGAAAGCAGAACATTTAACATAGAAGTTTCAAAATAACGTGTATACCCGAATAACACTATTTGAAATACCCTGCTTAGCACCATTTTTGTCGGATCAGACCTTAAAACTATGAGCTTTAAAAAATTGAGGACTAAAGCTGCATTTCAGGAATGCTGTGCAGATGGCATAGTTGAATCCTTGTCTATATATGGGCAATCAGCACAGGTAAATGTTAGCTGTCCGCATGACAACTCCCCCCCCCCCAGTTGTAAAAAATGGCGCAGCGCATATACAGAGCACTGATCCTTTATTTTTTGGGGCATGACACTGAGACGAAAATGTGTACTATCGGAGTATTTGTAATGTGTAAACTGGAAAACTAAACCATTATCACTAATTCTAACCTTAGAGAAATGTAACAGGTTTAAATTGCTGCATCCAGGCTATCTAACAGTCTTTTCCCTTATCCTCAGAAAAGCATGAGATGCAAGAAGAGGAAACATGGACTTAAATAGAGCAGCACGAAAATCATTGTGGATAAAGTGGGTCAGAATTGTAACAAGTTTTGTAGCATAAATGTATCAATTGTTAGTCTGTCATCTTTGTGTGGTACGTTTTTTGTAGGTTTTGCAGTAGTTTGTGAATAAGAACGGAATTTGCTTGATTACTGATATGGTTTAGTTGGTGCACATATGCAATATTCATATACATCTGCAGATATGGTTGAAGTGCATATTGTTTTTTTTAACAGATACGAGATACAAAATGCCAAATCGGTACGTGAAACAAGAGGTTCTAAAGCAGTTGATAATACGATATAATGTTCTTAACTGCGCCTGAAAGATAACATCATAAATGGAGAAACAGTCCTTTGTACTACCATAGACAACATCACTCCCAGCCTCTAAATGTTGGTAATTACAAGAATGTATCTGGGATTTGTTTACCTGTTGGCGAGAAAGAGCTTCCGCTAACAGTGTTAAACACGAGACACGAGACGAACACAGAACAAAATATTTTAGTGGAGGCAGGTGAGGACCAGTCTCTGAATCAAATATATAATAGCGGATTCCCTGCAGGATTGTTTATTGATGATATGAACTAGAGCAATGTTGTAAGTTATACAATTGTTACAAAGTACATATTTTAATAGCAATGAAAATAGCGTAAAATGCAAATAGAGTAATGTTTTTGTCTTCCCACTCTTCATTCCAAACATCACAAAACTAGCTAGAGCCTAAACCAGCCACGTATCCCACAGTACTAGCAGCATCAATGAATAGAGTCTGTGTGTCCGAGTTCATCCAGCGATCTGGTAAGAAGAAAGAGAGACCATTGCAATGCAGAAGAAACCGACGTTTCACAATAAATTTGAGTTTACTGCTTTGTTGATTCTAGTTAGTCGACGATGGAATGCTTTTTCTGGAAACACGTGCAAAATTGTGGGAACCAAATATGGACGGAAGATTACATTTTGTAATCTTTGCTTACTGCATGCAGCTTTGTACCACATCATGACACGTAACACGTTTTTCAAGCGGAAGACGCATTATCATTTGCTCTGCGTCCAATTTGTAACCTTAGAATTTCAGGGGCAAGTACGAAGTTTTTTCATCAGCCAAAGGAATGTTATTGTCTTCCTTCCAAGAGCAGTAAGACGTCGTTGCTTTTCTGCCAACATCCCTCTTTAGTACTATCTAATTAAAGCAAATCATCCAATACATCAACCATGTGATGAAGTTGGTAAAGTTTTACAACATATAATTTCTAATAGTTACGCTATAAACACAGTTTGACAACTGTGTTGAATTGAACCATGGTTATTTGCAAATTCATGTTGGGCAGGACACATTATT
Organism: Unio delphinus; assembly: GCA_029339505.1. Taxonomy (NCBI): domain Eukaryota; kingdom Metazoa; phylum Mollusca; class Bivalvia; order Unionida; family Unionidae; genus Unio; species Unio delphinus. The sequence goes on from JAQISU010000119.1 coordinate 3,995,448, forward strand.
TAGTCCTATCTTTCATTAGTTTTCATCTTCTTTTTCATACTGCCTTTAAATCATATCATATCTCAATAATGTTATGACAACTGGTTCTATCTCATTGTTTGTGCAGCGACTGTTGTTTTTTAATTCTGACCTTACATGATATTTAATTACAAGTACGGTTTGCCAGCTTCGCTGAATTCAACCCTACACGCATTTACTTTACATTAAGGGTAACAAACTACTAAGTTAAAATGCCTTGGATCCTATGTATAGTTGTATTGCATAGTTAAACTTCAAATTTATCTTGCTTGCTGTGTAAACAAACGAACACATAAAGCATCACATCTTTTACAAGGTGTTAAACGATTGGATTCGTTTCGAATAGATGTTACGTATACACAACGTTAACAATTTTTTCACGTGTCAAACATATGATAAAATTAACATTTTTTGTAGAGAATTACAGGGCTGTAAAGTTTACATAATATGCTTGGATGCAAATGTTTGTTTTCATTTTAATATACATCAAAGAGGAACACTAATATTTGAAGAGTACTCAATATAACATCGTCACTTAACGAATAGTTGGGAAAATAATGTCAAAAAGGTTCACAACAAACATGTGTGCATTTATATGAACACTGTACACATGACTATAATCAAAGCAGGAAAACCACATATGACAGCAACAGTACCTACCACGCCGGCATTCGACAACGTATCAATAAAGCGACTAGCAGACTATCATATCCAAAATTACATTGTTTTATATTCAAGTATTTTGGATAAAACAAGGTAGAACAATATATTTACGGTATATTGAAAATGAAAAGAGAATGCGAATATCATGACATTATTAATAAATTAGCTGAAGAATGGTAGGACCATTCCACTCTCATAAAAAAACTGGATAACTACAAGTAACACGCTTCATGGGATGAAAGGAAACACGCGTTTATTCATCATAGGTACGAATATATCAACTCATCCGTTCTACTGAACTTTTATTTCAGTTCATTCAAATGTTATTTGTATTGATTAAAAGTATTTGTTAAGTCGAATCACTTGAATAAAACTATGGCAAAATTCAAGAGAGTTAATGATAATTGATAAATCAAGTCCAGTCAGAGAAAAGTCTGAGATAAAGAAAATATCTAATAGTATCGAATTATTGTTTTCATAGGTACACTTCGTTGTTTCCTCGATCTATCTTATACGGTAAATGCAATGACAAAAACCTCACTTAAAATGTGCACCGATGATGTACATGTCTTATCTGAGTTTCGATTGTTATTTAAGTTCCCGCATAACAGAATAATCTGAAATCTTCCACACAAAACACTGAAACTGTCATTTGTTATAGCGAGAGAAGTTTTACTCACACAAACAATTCTGTTGAATTCCCAATGTGAAAAGAGTTGTAAAAAACTTTGATTATTCGTGTTTTTTGTGATTTTATGACTTGGCCTAGGAAACGCTACAAAAAAAAAACAAACAAGTCCGGTTTCTAAATACTGTAATATCGCACACTTTTGAAAGCGGGTCTACAACTGATCATTGAAGTACTCTAGCTCTCAGAATCTAAGTAACTCGAGTCTTGTTTCACGTTAATAGCAAAAGCACTGCGTATCCGAAACACCTACACACGTTATTGTTTTTTGGAGTTAAATTTAAACAAATTTATTTATGTTAACCATCAATTAGAAATATTCTACTCTAGAATGCCATCAACATTTGATGTCTGAATTCCCAAAACAGTGGTCTTTGATAAGACTTTCTCAAAATGGATACTGCTCAGTGATCATAGTATTAGCGCTTATTGACAAAGATACAAATCTTGATGACTGCCGTAGGAAATGCTATCTTATGTAACTTATTTATGTCCAGCTCAATAGACAATATGCTAAATGTGCTAATATGTTAATTTGCTAATATGCTAATTTGCTTGAGCGTATCTGTCAATATCAGAGTCAAGCGCTTTTCATCCAGCTCAAAGGAAAACATGTCTTGTAGACAAGTTAGCTTTCAGTGTTTTATAATTTACTTATGAACGTTTTTTAAATTCAGTTTACACTTGTACCTTTTTACAAATTGTCATTATTGACATTTACTAAGTAAAATAGTTGAAGAAAGGTCATTATATGATGTGATTGTTGACATATTGATGTAATTCAATTAGTTGTGACGAATCAAAAAATCGACACCATTTACAAACAGCTTAAATCTTACAGGATTTTTTCAATCTTGACAGGATTATACAATACATAGCTATATAAATTATTACATACAATTATACACACACATACATACACACATACATACATACATACATACATACATACATACATACATACATACATACATACATACATACATACATACAAACATCCCTCCCTCTGTTCCTACATGCATACATACATTCATACAGACATACAGACATACAGACATACAGACATACATACAAACAAGCATACTTACATGCATACATACATATATTTTACATGCATACATACGTACATGCATGCATGCATACATACGTACGTACGTACGTACGTGCGTGCGTGCGTGCGTACGTACATACATACATACATACATACATACATACATACATACATCCACCCCCCCACACACACACATACATACATACATACATACATATATACATACATACGTACGTACGTACGTACGTACATACATACATACATACATACATACATACATACATACATACATACATACATACATACATACATACATACATACATACATACATACATACATACATACATACATACATACATACATTGAATTTGCGTGCTTTGATGATTCCGTCAACATTATCCGTTGGCAAAGACAAACTCATTTGTACTTAGGTATGCAAATAGGTTTCCGAACTCCAAGATTATGAACTTTAAATGGACCGGACGGATTAACAAAACATGGATCCAAAAATATGTCATTGTTTAGCCATATCATTTGTTGTCGCTGTTTTTGACATTTGTGTGGTCTTAAGCTATGGGTGAAAGAATAAACATCCCGGTTTACAATAACGGCAATTTAGGTAACATTGATATTTATACGGGTATCTGTCACAAGTTAATGCTGAATTCAATTGTAGCAGTATGTTAATTAACACACTTTTAGTAGCTTAAGTGGTATTCCGCAAAAGCTACTGTACAATATTATTTATGTTCTCGCGTTACACATAGGCTCACATATGTATTATTATGAATGCGGTAGTTGTATGTTTTTTTTTTTTGTTGAAAACTATGCTAATGCTTTGGCTTTTATAATCATAGCGATTACGAACTTCCTTGGTAAACAAATGTATTAGTGGAAACTTGTTCAAAGTTGTGAACTCGATGTATACAAATATATGTACGTGTTTGCACATGAAATAACAATTTGGATAATTCTAAATGTATCTCCATCCGTAATGTTGTCACCAGACAAGACTGCCTAGTAAGCTCTTTTTCGTGCCATTTATTTAATGAATTTGTTAGTATCAGACCTCCGACAAAATATGTATGATGTTTTTTTTTCATTGAAAAAAATATCAAGCATTGTTTAGCTATTGAGTGTTCATGACGTATCAGATATTGTTGACCTGGTTGTTTTTTGCAAATGCAAAATAAACTATTGAGGAGACCTTTTGAGAAAAAATTGTTTTGCGTGTTAATATAGAATAAAAACTTGTATTGTATTTAGAAAAGGTGGCATATTTATGAGCAATGAAATTTGGTAACATAGTGGGAAACAAATTCAAACGGTATATGGAATTAAATACATTGGATCACATTTCATGCTATATCTGATATTGCCGGAAAGCATAGCACAATTTTCGCTTATAGAAATGTTCAATCAGATGATACTGTAATAATACGTCCATTGACTGTTGCCACTTACACCCAGGAGTAAGGACATTGCAATAGAATTGATTAGACCTATGACATGTAAGTTCACGGCTTCAAAATCTTCAAATACAAACATAGGCAGTTCTAATATAATGGTAACGTCATATACAACATGTTTGTGTTAAATATAATTGTAAATATTTCAAGAAATACAATATGGCAAGCGAGGTGGACGTCATGTGTTTAAGATCTGTTATTTAAGGGCGGCTGTAAACAAAACAAAGAAAATGTTTCTTAATCCAGTAATGCAATTCTGCTGTGTGGATACTTTATCAACATAACTGTATGAGTACTACAGTTTTATATAAGCTAGGGTTCAAGGAAATACTATAAATTTCAATATTTGTTTCATACTATTTTCTTGCCATTTGATATGTTACGTTATGAAAGCAGGTGTCGTTTTGTGTTTTCTTTATAAAGTTTCATGTGAATCTTATGTGCTTTTGCAGTCATGTTGAGGCATGTTTTGAGATAGTCGCTACATGAGAAATTTTGAGGTTTATTATTAAATATGTTTTTTACTACTGTGTTTTGAGATGTTGATGTTTAATAGGTTTTTGTTTTCCACCCTTTATATATAATGCTTCAAAAAAAAAACATCCTTTATAATAATTGAGTATATATGTTTCATGTATCATAAGTTAAGTTCACTCACTATTCAATGGATTAGTAGACTAATTAGTAACCTGTTATATGGATAATATTTGTACGGACAATTCATTACCTGTGTCATTAACTGCGAAAAGTGCATCAGCTTGTACTAATGCTAATACGAATAAAAATAAATTTATGTAATGAGTACTTAGCATGTCCATCATTGAATATGTTATTCCAATTTCCTAAACATAGAGACGATTGAGTGATAAATGAATATTGTGACAAAATGGATACCAATGATACGCAGATACTCATTATTCTGATAGTGATATACTGTGCACTTCTCAATTAGAACGCTGTTTTCTTGAAGAAATAAGAGAACAATATGGCGCGATTTGAACAAGCAGTCATTCAAGCGAGAGTTATCAATTAATCTTGACATAACCTCCCTTCGTCATATTTGTAGTTCTAAACACGATATTAGTAGGCTTAGACATACAAAATATACTTCTGGTCGTCTAGTGGAGAGGACATCGCGTTCTGATAGTGTTCCATTGAAAGCAAAAAAAAATGACGATATATGTATAACAAATATTTCATTTCCTGGAGGGAGATGGTAACACTGGCGAATTAAAGTAATGTATGTCTAGGTATGGAAAGAGAAAACAAAGTATCATAGGCAGTTTAAGTTGCTTAAAGAAACTTCAAGAAACAAGTCAAGAAATCGTTAAGTCGATTGACATGGATCAGTCAAGAGGTAATGCATCATTCGGACAATGTGGATAAAATAATCAAGCTGAAAGAGTTGAAAGCAGCAGTCCCATATTGCAATATGAAACAAGTATTGCTCTGAAACAATTTGTAAAAGATTAACTGAATGTCATATGTGCATGTATTATGGAATAAATGAAGAAAATGACGTTTGGGTGAGATGATACAAAGTAAGGAAATTACAATTAAAAGACTTAAATCGTGCACGGATAATTCAAGGGAGTCGGAATTGCGTTTGGAGTCTGATCTACGTGTAATGGCAGATATAATAAAGAGTCAGGCAATGACAATCGAAAAGCTACAATATGTAAACGATAAACAATTTGAGATTTTAAGTTGACAGACGCGTGGAATTCAGCTCCATCTTACAAATCTTTTACGGGTCTCTTGCAGGTTATTCAGATATGACTAGATCTTCTTGTCCAGCTGCAAATGCATGTGGTACACTAAATACAATTCCTAATACAGGCATAATTGGTAGCCATCATCTAGAATCTCGAAAGAGGATGTTATCAGATCAACACCAAAATAGAATAAATACCAACTTAAGCGCCTATAAGGTACCAAGATGCAAAAATCGCACAGTAGATTTAATGCAATCTCAAGTAGCACAAACACGACATCATTTACTGCAAAAAGTGAAGTAGATAAAAAAAAGCATTGGAAATGAAAATTGATGAGAACAAATATAACATTAATCAAACTCAAGTATCGGATGATAGAAATTCTCTACTGAAAACCAAAACCTTTGTTGCTATCTAGAATTAAAGCAGACTATGGTCCAGAAGAGTTAAATCATGTAATAGATCAATTTATTACAATGGCATATTTTCAAAAATTCGTTAAATTATAACCATATAACTGAATACAATTACTGATTATAGCAGAAACTAATGAATATAATAACAATTGCAGATAAAAATCTTTTATTCAAAGCACATCCTGTTTCAATATAAGGACCATAGCTATGATTGTTACTACTCCGATTAAAACTAATATTACTAATATTCATCATAACACAATAATAATACATCTAACATAATGTTCATGTATCTTTATTATCTTGTGAAAGAAGCACGTAGCGGTAGACACTTAACATGAAATTTTTAAGCATGTAATATATTCAGAACAACACTGATCCGAAATTAAACAAGTTGGGGTGTACCATGGCATAATGGATGAAACAACATTTACGAAATAAAACAATATTTATGATAATTATTACATAAAAAAACGAGTTGTTTCCTTGTAGATACAGTTCATAAAATTAGTTTCTGGCTCCATCCTTACAACAAGTGATGGAAATTGGAGGCTTTGTGTATTACTATATAATGAATATGACTGCTAAGGTTAATACTTGCAAATTTATGTAATACACACAACAAATGATACTTTATGTCAGATATGAATGGTCTAAAAAACTTACAATGCTGCCGTACGAACCGCGCAATCAATTCAACTTAACATTCTATTGACATCACGATGTAAGAGACATTGTCTTGCATGTAAGGGACTATGAAAATCACAATCATTTATTAATGTCTCAATGTGTGGCATATCCCAGTCTTTGGCGGAGTGCATATTTTCATAACGTCAAATATTATATATTGCAAATTCCATTTTAAAATCTACTAATTTACTGATGAATCACTGCAATTTTTCAAATGACTTTAAAAACTTCTGAAGAAACATTTTTATATCACTATAGCAAAATGTGAGTGAGGAAAGTATAATAAAGTCATTTGTTAATATTGATGTTCCTTTTTCCTTATCCAACGATCACTATTTTTACCTTTATTGGTTTGAAAGTGAATGGATTCCTGCAATGGAATAAGGATTAAATATTGGTTCAAGAGAACAATTTTCTGGATAAGCTTGAATTACATATCACTATGAAAGCATCCATTAGAAATCTGATTTAAATTCACAACATATCAGCTGATGACCTGCTTTACATCACTATGGGCAGTTATCAAATCAAACCAGCATTAACGTATATAAATGAGCATCTAACAGAAGAGAGGCAGCAAAGTATTTTTTAGGTCTGCTACATGTAAATAAAAATCCAGTCTAACCACTCCTAAAATAAAATCCATCACATTACAAGTGAATACTTTCACGGACTCCAATAAATGATGGTATTGTATCGGGATGTTTGGTGCAAAGATTGTTGGGTTTTGTGCCCCTGTATCTAATTCCGTTTGATGTGTTCACAAAGAAAGATAAGTAAATGATTAGTAGACGAATACATTATCTGCAACTAGTCATTTTTATGGTTTTATCATTTTTTTATAGACTGTAATTATTACAAGGAATCAAATGATGAGTTCTTTACACTGGAACAACATTTCCAATGGTCATCAGGCACTTGTATGTTCATATGGCAATAGCTAATTCTTAGGTTAAATATCCACATGATGATCTTTCTATTATTATGTCATATTATTTTTTTGATATTAATAACGGGAATTTGATAATACATAACAATTGTCAAGGCCTTTATAAAAAAACAATACACATTTTTCCACCCCACTACTAAATGTGTTTTTACACGAAACAAATGCCGGTACTGAAAACCATTCCAAATCAAAATACTCGTAAATACAATCAACTTTGTCATGATCAGCAAATACTTTTATTTTGACTGGTGCTCGTGTTAATCTGTTGTCTAAGAGCACGTGTTTTGTTTGTTTAAAAGGAATTCTGGCAATGCACATACAGCATTAAGATAGGTATAAGTTTAAGACATACTCATTAATTCATTATTAGTTCCATGATTATGGCCATGCTAGCATGATTAGTTTATTTGTAATGCTTTGAAGTCATTACAAGTTCAGGCCGGTCACCTTGATGTGAACACCAGAGTGGTACAAGATTAAATATACAAAAATGGCTAGTACCGTAGCAGGTGCTCATCACGGTATGATTGCATCAGATGTCGGGCATAGAGAAGCTTTCATGAGATGGACCGTTACAACCATCAGGATCTGCTATTAGGTTTGCTTCATTACTAGCGAAAGGGAATATATGATTGGTGATTGCATATATTTTATCATATGCTTCGTTGTCTCTTAATTTCCTTATATATTCGTTTTAACTCTTCCTAAACATTCAGATATAGAAAGCCTTACGGCGAGATATTAGCATGATTTGTGTGTCGGAATACAGACAAGCATATCATCTTATATGTATTGTATAGGGTACTTAAATATTTATGCAAAACGATGACTTCAAAAAGCTGAAAAATATAATATTCATTCGAACAATGTGACTCGCTCTACTCAAATGGTGTATATGAACATTTACTCATTTAAAATTGTATTCGTTATACATTTTCTGTAGATTTTTGCATTTCTTCATTGCCCCGACAAGGGCCCCAATATTGAGTTGCTGCGAAGACTTAAATATAGGCCTAGATGCGCCGAGGTCGATTGAGAGAGAGAGAGAGAGAGAGAGAGAGAGAGAGAGAGAGAGAGAGAGAGAGAGTACAGTAACAATGAAAAGATTCTACAATACTTACTTTGACACGTTTTGCATTCACGTTTATGTGCAAAAGTGTTTCTAAATATTGTTTGAGACTTGCATATATTTCATAAATCCCTAATTTTGCACGATATGTGTATTCATCTACGCAGACTGTCAGCGCTAGTAAACTAGTAAATAACTTTTGTAAAAATAAAAATAAAAGAATCTGTTCAATAAACGTATGCATTCTTTATATACGTGTACATACTCTCATTTTACAGACACCTATATGCAGTCACGGCAATGGCAAATTCCCGTGCTGGTTTCTATAGAAGTAAAACGTCTAAAAAATACCAAGAAAGGTCTGTTTATATACTGTGCCCTCCAATTCCATTAAATCTAAGACATATAACACATTTTTAATTAAAGGTGCTGAACCAATATTGTTATCTTACTTTCTAATGTCCAACATAATTAACGTTCATGTAATCATGGAAAAAAGTTCACAGGTCATGTCAGTTATTTTGTAATTAGACTAGAAAAAATATACTTTATCGTGTATATACATTCTTTACTTCATCATTGATATAATAAGACAATTCAAAATAGTCTTGTTGTCTAAATCTAAATATTCAATTTCATTGAACCCTTGTTTTGTCATGGAACTGAAACATCCATACTGTATATCAGGAGAAATCATTTTATTGTACATTTTTCATGTAAACTTACATTATAAATGTATTCTGAACATTACTTTATATATCAAGTCCATTAAATGCTGTCTTGAATGTTGAGTAAATGTGTTTTCTGTTTACAGACCCTTTCATGAATATTCGGACCGAGAACTGACATTACCTTTAATAAAACAGTGCTTAATGTAAACATACTGAGGTCTTAGTCAACTGTGTGCAACCATTATTGATACATTAGCTCTCCAATTTAGCATAATAAGTTTCACAGGGTTTCAGCTATAAGCTAACCAAACTAATCCCATCTTTATTTAGTTGATGTAACATCTTATTGAAACCTAATTAATTCAGTATAAAGTACAGACAATTTAGCATATAATTTTTATTCGAATTCATCGTGTGTTGCCCCATTTTTGAATATATATATATATATATATATATATATATATATATATATATATATATATATATATATATATATATATATATATATATATATATATATATATACATATATAATGTTAGCATTAATATTCAAGTTTAGGTAAGATTCATTGTTATCACTTTTATTTGTATTACTAATAATATTATGATTAGTATTATTATTATTATAATTATTATTATTAATATTATTATTATTGATATTAATATTACTATCATAGTAAATAATGTATTTTGTATATTTTATGGTATAACTCTGATATTGCATGTTTTTAATGAAGCTTGTTTAAAAATACTAAGATGCAAAATTATAATTGTTTCCCAAATATATAAAATTAAAATTTTAATTGTTTGATTGTGTCAACTAGGTTTGAACATTACCCCAAAACGTAATTTAATTTACAATAGACAATCCGATTAGGTAAGGTTTCTTTAAACAATCGGAATCTCCTCTCTTTGTTTGATAAATATTTGTACCACGACTAAGGATACATAAATAGCTAGATAAGGGACATTATACATAAATGTCAACATTACCTGTTAATCGGATATTTGTTAGTCCATGTTTGATTTCTTGCTTTTTAATTTGTATTTATCATGACATAATGTATATTTTAGTTATAGGGTTCTCTATGAAAGTCACGGGTTCTTAATGCTAATTATATTTTTGGAAATGATGTGTATAGCTGTTATGAATGTAGACAAGTATACCAAATTCGTATTAACCATATTTTTCATTATTTGCCTTTTAGACAAATGTACAAAATATTGTTCAGCTGTCGGTATTATATACAATAATTTCTCAACATTGAATTTATTTTTACGTAACGTTGAGCCAGAGAGTAGGACTAGAAAATATTTTTGTGTTTGTGATCTGAAAATCTTAAGAAGTTCAAAATATTTTTCTGCCATTGAGGTAAACACTAAGATTTAATCAAAGAGCAGTTATTCAATATCAACCAATATTTAGGAGTGAAGTATACAGATATGACAATTAAAACACAAAAATAAACAAATATCAGAAGGAAGCTTAAATAAGTAAATGTGAAAGTCAATTTAAAGAGAGAAATAATAATTTGCACCAACGATGTATTTATTATTTCCAAATTAAAAAATCGCATCACGGTTCTTGTAAACTATTAACTTTAACCTTACCTGATAAAGAGTTTCATAAGAAAATGGAGTCATGTTTTGATGTTAATCTTTTCGAAAACATGATTTGTCGCTAGTGATAATAATAATAATAATAATAAAGATAATAATGTTAAAAAATATAATTAATAATAAATGCAATAAATGTTATCACATTCATGGTCAATACAAGTTATATAGAAAAGAAATGGCAGCCACATCTTTCCCGGAGTCCATAAAGCTACACAGTCAGTACTTCAAAGAGATTTTGTATTAGCTGGTCTTTAACAATGAAATTAAATTGGAGTTTGTTTGGTTAGCCCGCACCTGACACCGTGTGTATATATAGTGTACTAAAGTTAGATAGCTTGTTGAAGTATTCGTGACACTCTTGACTACGTCTTTGATATTGATACATTTAGCACGCTTACATTGAAGGTTAGGTCAGTACTCGGTCAGAATATTTATCAGAGAGAGTATTTAGTGGACATCACAAATTAAGTATAGTTTAGTACAAATAAAGTGTAACTGTAACCTAGGCTTGTAGGATTTTCAATAATATTTAACAACAAAGTTTTATAACAAAACAATTTTAAATGACAATATACACCTAGAGAGTTAAAACAAGATGTTGAATTGTAGAAATATTTTTTTTTAAGTTAAGGAAAAATGAAACCATTCAATATTATTTTTGTAAATATTTCCCATGATGATATATCCTCACACACACACATAGATCCACTAATACAACAAGAACAACAGCATCTTATTAGTTGAATTCAATGCAGTTAGGGTGCGTGTGTGAAGACTTAACCAGAAGGAAACAATCAGACTGCTGACATTTAATGGAGTTGAAAGTTAGTAATCATGACAAATATGTACTATTAACATTCGACAAAATTGATAATAGCATTCTTCAATATTACTGGAAGCAGTTTTACTATTAGGATGACTGAGAAGTTATAGGCTTGTGTCGACTACAGCTGCACATTCTACACTAACTATAGACCGAATGCTGCGTACAAAATATCGTTAGAACATCGTTTTGTGTAATGATAACACCAGACAAATATGGACGAACATTTGACAATTTTTTTTTACAGTAGACCAGTACATTTCATGTAGTCTTGCTAGCAAGAAAACCAACATCACCAGCAGTATAATCCCATTAGCAGTTATTAGTTATAGAGCATCTTTGCTGGTATATGTGTAGAACTGTCTAGAACTGGGTAAAATGAAAAAAATGTGTCCCACTCATCCTATATCCCTGATGCAAACAAACATTCGGTTTAATGGGTTGACCTCATCATAACCCGCCACTTCAGCCCTTAGATAACTTGTGCGGTTTTCGATGGACGAACCAAATACACATTGACAACGAAAAAAATATTAACCGCGATATTTCTGTACATACTGTCATATTACAATTGTATTTTGTATCTGCTAACTATATAAATATTGTATTTATATCACATACAAAATACATATTAGCAATTTTAATTGAGTTCAGATATGCTCCTGGCCACTGAGTTTTGAATGAATGAATGAACTACCCACACCCCATCGATTCTTTCTGCTGCAAAATGTAGTGCTACGATTTGTCTTCCTAATTTTAAACCCTTGTGCAAACTGAAAAGTGAATTGTGTTTCTTTGTGTTTCTTTTCAGTTTTATTTGTTATGCACATTCATTAAATCAGAATATGGCAAACTTTTGATTTAAGCATGAAATGGCTCATACGAAGGAAATGGTGCACTGCTAACATGGTTAACTTCTTATACACTGAACATGTGCAATCAGTTATTAATATACTGACGTATGGAAATTAGAGTGGAATATATATAAAGTGAAATGACTCATTTTTTTGCTTGAATTAACATTTATAAAGTCTGTACAATTCTCTCTCTCCCAATCTCTTTATATTGCATAGTTTACTCTCTCTCTCTCTCTCTCTCTCTCTCTCTCTCTCTCTCTCTCTCTCTCTCTCTCTCTCTCTCTCTCTCTCTCTCTCTCCTCATTTAGACGGCTTCGCTAGCATTACCACCATTAATCGGGCAAATGACATCGTCGTATGACAAAAGCTAAAAGCCACAGCTCTTGTATTTTCATTGATGATTACCATTGTCTAGATACGAGAATCCAGAGAGAGAGAGAGAGAGAGAGAGACAGACAGAGAGACAGAGAGAGAGAGAGACAGAGAGAGACACAGACAGATACAGAGACAGAGACAGAGAGAGAGAGAGAGACAAACAGACAGACAGAGAGACAGAGAGGGAGAGAGAGAGATTTAATTTGTATCTTTTAACGGAGCACTAGAACGTTTAAGCTATTTAAGTTCATACAATATGTTACATGTTTAAACGTTTAAGCTATTTAAGTTCATACAATATGTTACATGTTTAAACGTTTAAGCTATTTAAGTTCATACAATATGTTACATGTTTAAACGTTTAAGCTATTTAAGTTCATACAATATGTTACATGTTTAAACGTTTAAGCTATTTAAGTTCATACAATATGTTACATGTTTAAACGTTTAAGCTATTTAAGTTCATACAATATGTTACATGTTTAAACGTTTAAGCTATTTAAGTTCATACAATATGTTACATGTTTAAACGTTTAAGCTATTTAAGTTCATACAATATGTTACATGTTTAAACGTTTAAGCTATTTAAGTTCATACAATATGTTACATGTTTAAACGTTTAAGCTATTTAAGTTCATACAATATGTTACATGTTTAAACGTTTAAGCTATTTAAGTTCATACAATATGTTACATGTTTAAACGTTTAAGCTATTTAAGTTCATACAATATGTTACATGTTTAAACGTTTAAGCTATTTAAGTTCATACAATATGTTACATGTTTAAACGTTTAAGCTATTTAAGTTCATACAATATGTTACATGTTTAAACGTTTAAGCTATTTAAGTTCATACAATATGTTACATGTTTAAACGTTTAAGCTATTTAAGTTCATACAATATGTTACATGTTTAAACGTTTAAGCTATTTAAGTTCATACAATATGTTACATGTTTAAACGTTTAAGCTATTTAAGTTCATACAATATGTTACATGTTTAAACGTTTAAGCTATTTAAGTTCATACAATATGTTACATGTTTAAACGTTTAAGCTATTTAAGTTCATACAATATGTTACATGTTTAAACGTTTAAGCTATTTAAGTTCATACAATATGTTACATGTTTAAACGTTTAAGCTATTTAAGTTCATACAATATGTTACATGTTTAAACGTTTAAAATGGTAAAAGGTTTTATATCAGCCGGCAAAATCAATAATCAAAACATTCAAAGTAACACAGTAAGATGGTAACATTTATACATAAATCTCCAAAATCAATGGGATTTGTAAATGGAGTATGACAATGAAGACAGATGAAGAGACTTTGAAAATAAGGGATTTTATTTACATTACATATGTGAATGGAGAGTGACAATGAAGACAGATGAAGTTTAAATCATTAATCACGAGCACAAAACACAACTACAAAAACTACCGTAATACTTCCAAGAACGTCTTTTTTACATAACGACGGTTTTATATCAAAGTATTTGCCGGCTAGATTTATTGACTGAAATATATTTCCTCATACGTCTCAGCATGTATAGATGTGACAGGTCTCGCAATTTTAATATACATTCCTTCGAGTGAAAGCTTGAATGTTATCTAAGGAGTTGTATTTTTGGATCTGAATCAATGTTGTCAATCACAAGGCCGTCTTTGATCGCCATAAAAAAACATTCAAAAACTATCCGATAACAATATTTTTCCTTTTTTTCAACACTAAGCATTTAAATACCCTGATTATTGAAAAACCCTACTGGTATCTGCAACCGGCAGTTTTTTACTACACCATCACGAGACTGTTCTTGATAACGAGATGCTTTACAAATTCTTGATTGATTATACATATAATATATTTTATTTGCTTAAATCATTATTTGTTTAATTATTTTGTGTTGAGTATCTAGTAATATAGTTTTTAAGGGTTCGTATGATTTTGTCAGGTAAGCTGAAAACATCATTTTTTATTCATCTATTATAATACCGTTTAAGCTGTCTGTATTGCTTAACACCTCACTGGAGGCACATTTGTTTTTCTAGGTACTCCAACAGCGCATCGTATAGAAGGATTCAGATCTAAGCTTCCTCGTCGCGCACACTCTGTGAGTGATATTCACAGAATTCGTTAAAAAAAGAAAGAAAAGTTCATAACACTTCCAGTGTCGTTATGTTGGCAATCAGTTGATTCACGATGACAGAATATTGAAGTAGATATTCCTGGAAAGAAAAAAAACTCTAGTGTTAATTGATATTGTTTTGGTCGATATCAGTGTTGTCGAAGATGCATTGCGCGCTGATAATCTCCCTGTACGCTAGGATACGCAATGACGATACACTCATCTTAGGCATTAACCATCATTGATACAGTTGTATGGATCGTAGATGATCGCATCGAGTGGTTGAATTTAGTTTATCTCGTAATATCACGAATTATAAAAAAAATCAACTTTGTATAACCGTTTTAGATAATAATGCCACCTCATCAGTGATATTTTCAGGGATGGTATAAAATAAGAAAAATAAAACTCTTGTGGAATTGAAATAAAGCAAAAAAAACAACATACTAATCACTGCACGAGCTGTAATTGTTTACTGCAATGGACCATGTCTAAAGATAAGGATTAATATGAAAATCCAGGACAATTTACTGCGGACAGAAAAAAACAGTAGTGTTGGTCATATAGTAAAAAAATTGATGCTGACCTGCGCAGAGTATAACAGACGCAGAGGTGTTAATTAAATGATTGTGGAGGTAGTCTTGTATCCTCTGGTATCACTTGTAACTGTTCACGTAAAAATCCACGCTTAGGAGCAGTTGAATCTAATCTATAGATTGCGGGTCCACAAGAAGATCTTGTTATGTTAGATATTGTATGTGCGAGAACACTCCAAATAAGACGAGTAGCTCTTTTTAACCAACTTCAAGTTGACATGGTTCATTAAAAAAATCTTACAGTAACATTACCGATTAGTTTATTCTGAAAAATCATTTTGTAAAACCGGTAATTTTTTTTTTTATATCGTTAATAGGTTTTGTATTGATTGTTCGAATAATTTCATTATTTAACGCAACTACCACACTTGGTAAACTTGCAACCCATTCACTAAATATCTTGTCTTGAAGAAATTCCTTCGCGTATTGATATTCAAAAAGCGCTTAGCAAGTATATCCTCGTCTGATGGTGACATTATGTTGCTTCATTAAAGATAACTCTACACCCTGAAATTTCTTGCCGTGATCAACCTGTAATAGATTTGGCCACTGTAAATGTCCTTGTCGATAAAGTTGTTTAAGCGCTTTTCTCAGCAAATCACGGCATTTTGTCGTTGAATGATTCTCGTGACATCCAAGACAAGTTGACAACATCAAGCATTTGTAGCATAATCAACCTTAACAATTGTGTATGTAGGTGAACAAAAGGAATTCATAATAGATTGGTCTTGAGTCCTTTTGTCGGTGTCTAAAAGTTCTTGAATATCCTAACAAATACGATTAACTTCTTTAATTGCATTTGGTTTTTTTATCAACAAATCTTAATACTTCAAAGTGTTTCCTAATATATGTTCAGTCTAAACTCTTTGAAAACTACCAAACCCTAAGCGGTAATGACATTCATCACCCAAAATATTGCTATGACTATTAATCGATTTCTTTTTTAAAATTGAATTCTAATACTTTAGAAACATTTTAACATTTTGTTGGACACTCTAAATTTCAAGAGTGCAAATATAATGTGTCAGACATATTCTTCCAGTCGGCTGTACATTTTAAAATTGAAAAAAATGTTTTTGTCGACGAATTCTGTACAACAGGGTAGTCAAGATTGCTTATCGCTAGGGATCACTGCCATCTGACATCTGTCAGCGCAGCGTAAGTTCGTGTCATGGGCTTGGCCAATGTGGATGTAACAGAAAGCTTCTCGTTCCACGGTGGTCTTTTTCTTTGGGGGGGGGGGGGTGAAACAAATATTTATGCTGACGGCTATGACGTTAAACCGTATAAAAACAACGATAAATCCTATCATAAAACAAAAACAGTTTGTGTTAATCACTTATGCTAATTTAAATGGAATATTATTCTAGCCACGGTGAACTTAATCTCATAGGTTATATGGCATTTATTTGAATTGCTGGTCTATAAACAAAAAAACGTTCACTGTAATTGAGACGAAATTAAGATGTATCTAAGATGTCTAAAACAAATATCGAAACGTATGAACCAACATAGACGTGACGTAGCAAGTTGAATACATCAATAATTCTCATCTCAAGTTGACTCATATTTTAACAGGAGTTACTATAGTTTGCAAGTTTTCTCCTTTGCCAATTTTGCTGTAGCTTATTCTGAGAAGGAAAATGTGCTATAGCTAACCTATTGGATTCACCGTCTTAACAGAGTTTGTAAACATGAAATGCATATATGGTTTAGTATAAGGCTGGAAGTGCACATTTCTGTCTCTCATTGTGCATATATGATATTTTTTATGTTTGTAATGTACAGGTTTGGTACGAAGAAAGAAAGATATGGAATTTTACCATAGTTCGTGTACAATAACTGTTATTATCGAATGCATTATAGCGTACATTTTTCCGTATCAAGACACGAACACATATTTCCCTATCAAAAGTTTATATTCGTATAACACGTCTATATATCGACACTTTTCACCTCCAAATGAAAGCACTATACTGAGCAATATCATACTCACAAGTATGGAGAAGGATTTGCTTTATAAGTTGGTGCGAACCCGATTGTCAGACCAGACTCGAAAAAACATCCGCCAAGCTTTGATAATGCAGGCATTTATTTAGTTTCCTAATTTAACTGCATACCAAGCCGTGTTTCATATATGATAAAGAAAAAATAAAAACAGCCATCTTTTGTTCAATCATAATAGCGTGGATAGATTTTGTGAAAACAATGTTTTGCGTGTAGATAAAATTGAAAGTATTGTATTAAAAAACAGTGGCATTTTTATTAGCAATGAAAAGTGGTAACATAATGGTAAACAAAATCAAGCAGTATATGGAATTAAATACATCGGATCACATTTCAAAATTAAACTTATATGGTCCTAAACCAGGCAAAAACTCGCTATTCTAGAAAATGGTAGGTATTAATAAAACCTTCGTCATGATAACGTTACGTCAGAGAAGCTTTTAAAACATTTTATGCTGTGATTGCACGTGTATTAAAATTTGCCGCTAAATGTGGGGGTATAAACATTCCCAATAATAAAGTATTAGATTGTTTCAGTACAAGGCTAAAGCATCCTACAAGACATACATACTCCGTTTTAAAATAACGATAATGTGTTGGAAAACCTATTTGGTGTATTTATTTTTGTAAATAAGTATTGGGGAGGGGGGGAGCGAATCCGACAACTGTATAGAAGCGTCAATTTGGCAAACCAAGGTTTCCTCTAAAATCGAAGAAAATGTTTCCTTTGGGAACGCAAAGTCATTGTCGCGCCATCACTGCTGATATGGGGGTAAAACATCTTTTTACGATTTCACAAACAGACTAATTTGTAAAACCTCACCTCGTAAATCAATTAGATTATTGGACTGGTCAGTGAGTTCAAACAATTAATTCTAGTTAATTAGTTTTTATGACGTCACATATAGACCGAATTGGTTGGATTAGTTAGATTAGAAATCCTAGAGTAGCTGTTGGTGCAAATGAGCATAAAATATATCCATGCTGGGCTTGAATTGATCTTTCGAGATTTATTTGATAACTTCCTTCGATACCATCACTTACTAAATTAACTGCAATCACCGAGGATATGTTGACGTTTTGAGGACCGATATGTCGATCACCACCATCTGGGTCATTATTATGTTTGAGGATGGCTGTTTGTTTTTGTAGTATTTTTTTCCATGCGGCGAGTATTTATCGGAAGTACTCATCGAAGAGGTCTTCGGTTGATTTTTAGTTCATTTGCGTTTTACCCAAGAATCTAGAATCTTGAAATCTGGTAAATCAGCTTCTGTGATAGGAATTTTTGTTTATCTCCATTCTTGTCATTGATTATTATGTGAATAATTCGTTTGTTGATATATTCCATGTTGGATACAAACTGATTTCATATCTCAACATATTTTATGATCTCGCTGCGTGAACCCTTTATATCAAAAAGATGTATTTAGAAACACTGCCGTAGTCTCTCTAGTTGTATTTTATGCAATTGATTAATCTATTTCAAATATGAAATAACATTATTTACAGTGAATACAATTACAATGGACGAATCAGGAGTTTTCTTAAAACCAAATTCCCATTGCTATAGAGAAATGTGAATCTATCAGTTAATTTTGCATTTTTTTATACCAGGTAAATAATTTTTATATGATTGAATTATTTCGTGGTATGATAGTACATCTGTGACATAATCAGATTTTTTAGGTTCTGGTATTTGATAAGATGTCCGAGGTGGGATTTCAGGCCAACCCGATATTGTCCTTCTAGAACTCTGATAGATATCAACAACATATCCGGGTGAGTTTATCTCAATGGCAGATGATAGTGTTGGTTCAATAACTGTTATAGCGATTTTCGATTCTTTTCCAGTAATGGATTTTATTCTGCGATGTAATTCGTTATGAATTTGTTCAATTTGGTAGGACCCAGATGGTAACGAAAAGAAATTCCAGTCTGGAGTACCATCGGGTTTATTTTAACTCGTAAACACCAGGGAATTATTTGGTTCTTGACCACCAAATGATTTTGATCTAAGATTGGGCCAACTATGGCATACTCGTAATTTTGCTAGTGCTATATCCTTACCTGGAATGGCAGTAGAGAAATTCCCACTGAATTTAGGATTGGTTGAGGTTATTGAGATCATGCTGACTTTCACCTGGATGGTATTTTCCACTATTCGTTGAAGTAGTTCTTGCGATGTTGCCATTGTTATTATATTCATGTATTTTTTCTAATTTTGACATCGCGGAATAATCAACACGTACCATCGCTGAAAATTCATTATCTAATTTTAATGTGTCACCGAGTGACGACGATATCATCGATGATAATTGGGAGTATGCGGTTGACACAACTTGGAACATAACTACGTAGTCTTGTAGTTTGCGCTGGCAACACGATGATAATTTTTTGTTATTATTGAAATAATTCCCGCGATTGTTGTCGTCGCTGATATACAAATTGGAACAGCTATCGGGGCAATCAATATCACCGAGGAGAGTATAATACCAGCTCCGGTGATTACACCTGATACCGAGTACATGGTAACGTCAACTGCGGTAATTCTTCGTCGGTATTTTTTTATTTGTGTTTGGTACTCCGCAGTGAGTGTTTTGAGTTTAGTTTGAAATTCTCTGACCTGATCATAGCAATACTGCTGTTACCTTGCCAATGATGACATTTTATTTATTATAACAGAGTTCAAATTGCTGGCGTTAAGTTCGCAAGCGTTGAATATCCTATGGATTTTTAATTCAGTTGTTTACTTAAATCCGCTACTAATTCCACACACCTTGTTACTGAAACCCTAGCCAAATTATTATCAGTTGATGCTATTGTGAATCGGTCAGTTGTTCTTTTGTCGATGATCGATGATATCATATTGTTAACCCCAGATGAACTCGTTGATGAAATAATACAATTGAGTCGGCGACACTAATGTTAATCGATAAATACCTATGTTAGTGGATGGTGTCTTCGTAAATGATCCGTGTTGGATCGCGTACAAATTATTTACGATATTTTTTTGTTCGTGAGGATTTTTTTTTTCAAGATTTTCTATCATTCTCGGTAGATCATCCTTGATGACTTCCTTGGTCGTTTTAATATCTTCGCGAACAACTTCTATTCGCCGATTAATCGCGGTTATTTCATCGAGTTTCGTGATAATACCAGCAAGATCTGTTTTGATTTCTTCGGGTTTAGCATTTTTACCAAACAATTTATGGTCGGCATCATCGGATGGTGTCTTCGCAAATGATCCGTGTTGGATCGCGTACAAATTATTTACGATATTTTTTGTTCGTGAGGAATTTTTTTTTCAAGATTTTCTATCATTCTCGGTAGATCATCCTTGATGACTTCCTTGGTCGTTTTAATATCTTCGCGAACAACTTCTATTCGCCGATTAATCGCGGTTATTTCATCGAGTTTCGTGATAATACCAGCAAGATCTGTTTTGATTTCTTCGGGTTTAGCATTTTTACCAAACAATTTATGGTCTGCATGATCGGTTTTTTAAAAGTTTTACGTAACGTAGTAAATTGTTCGATATCAGCATCATAAATTGTCAAATTATTCATGGAGGTTTTTATCTCCGTGAGTATCGGTGTGGTCACCGGTGGATTTCCGAAGAAATCTAATAAAGATTTGCCAATATTGGCAATTCTAGTTCTTTGTAATTCAGAAAACCAACCGAATTTAGTTATATGGTCGTCTTATTCATCGCGTAGTTTTTTTTAATGGTTTCTAAATTGTTAATTCAATCCACAATATTTGAAATGAGAACATATGGTTTGAGTTTACCATGATCGGAAAATAGCGCGATAGCAATTTCCGTTACATCGGGTTGTTTAACTAAAATATCATCAAGGGAAACATTACTAGTTTTCAATTTACCCTGACGATCTTGAAATGCAACTATTTCATTTGGATCAACACTTGCGAGATTTAACATTTCATATATTTCATCTTCATTTTTTTTTTACATCACCGGTTGCAGATATTTCCGTGGTGGGTTTTATCAGGTTTGATAATGATCAACCCCAAATTTCAATCATGCTGTTTTATATAATTTATCTCTAAAAAGCGATTACTGATATAAATTTGTACGGTTTTATGGGGTGGTTTTTCCGATGATCAAATAGCGTTGAGTATATTTAATACTTCTATGCCGCATATTGGTTCATCATTCATTTTCTGTGTTGGTAGCGTACAATACCAGATAGGAGTTTCAAAACGGTTTATATAAAGCATAAACTCTTTAGGCGGCGTTAACCCATATGAATCGAAATAAACAATCACGCGCTGATCAATCGCGTATGCAACCCAGTAAGTTCCAGGTCCAGTGCTGTTATCGAGATTAATGATAACGGTTTCAGCGTTGTTTGGTTGTTGTGGTAATTGATCTCTCATAAAGACACCTGTAATTTTTTTTATCGCTAGATTTTTAGCAGCGTCGAGTAAATCAAAAATTTGGCATGTGAACTATTGTTAGTAAACTGTTCCTAGTCTATGGCCGTTTCCGTTGTACCATGAATGCGGAGTTCCTGGTAGTCTTAGACCCTTTCCTGATCGTTTCTCCGGTAGGTTTCTTAAGTGCCATCCCTGCTGCTGTACCAACGGATCCCAGCGCGGCGGCTTTTGCTACTGCTGTGGCCGCAGCCGCAATCAACGCTGGTAAAATAGCAAAAAGTGAGAATATACCACCTGATTATATCATGTTCTTATTTGGGGCCACAGAGAGAGTGACCTGAACACCTTTTTTATCTTTGATGGCATCATTGAAGTGTTTTATCTGACGAGCTGTGAATGACAGTTTGTTCTGACCACTAGACATCTGATTGTGCATCAGCGATATTGTGGTTCCGCCATTTTTTAGCTGATTCCGATTGCAATTTTTTAATTGGACCAGGCGTTAACGTAACACGAACATGATTATATGACATTTTATTTAATACGAGATTGATCTAATTGTCTATATATTTTCCACTGGTGCATCAACTACTCCCATTCGTCAACCAACAGCTTCGAGAAGCATTGATTTATCACTGAGCATGTCAGCAACTGCTTTGTAATTGAGGATAGTGATAACACCTGCTGCATTAGTCGGAAGACTTACACGACTTCGGAAATATATATCAACGACGGTTTATCTCGTTAGGTCAAAATGTTCCAACGAGAATTAGTAGAAGGGATATAGTTGTGTAAAATCCAACTGTGATATTTGCAGACCAGAATCCACATTATTATCTCGTCCCATAAATTTGAGCAGGCGATGATACGCGCGTGCTGTTTGGTAATGATCGTAATTAGGTAAAATATCCTCATATGGTACCTGTTGGTCATTTATCGTCAACGATAATTAAGAAACAGCCAATTGATCAAATATCATATGGCTGCGTGTTTGCAAAATCCACTTGAGTCCTATCCTATAACGCAATAAAAAAATGCCGCGGCGCAGCAACACCCTGATTTGATGCCACGTGCCATGTAAATATACCGTTAACAGAACTCTCCATAGTATCCGTCGTTGTTGTTAGCCATCATAGCAATGATTTTCTCCATGATCCATAAATGATAGTATTTTTCCTCTGCGGTGATTGATGGAGTCATTACTGCCATCCACAGGGAGAGTTTTGTTATATTTACTTTACCAGCAGGGACTGGAGCTGCATGGCCTTATATGTTTTTTCTAACATTTTTGCAAAATCCAAATATATGAGATTATGGAATCGCGCATGAGAAAAATCTACGCTGTCCTTGCAGCATGGACGCGCGTTTATCAAACCCTAAGGTGTAATTAGGATTGACGCCTTTTATAACATCAAAATCACCACCTTGTCTTGCTACATGTTCAACAGAGACATTAATTGGTTGTGGATCAGATGCAGTATCTACTGGTGTCCGTAATGTAATATACTGAATATGATCAGCGTGAGCATTAATATTCTTAGCGAACATCGTAGATGGACCTGTTGATCTTGTAAAATTATCGGAATATCTAGCTAACCCTACTATTGTTGTGGCAACATCAACATAGCTCTATAGATTCAATCTCTCTGTTATCAATCAAATATTTAGCATTATTAAATAGCGCCATGATACCATTTTTGACAAAACCAATTCGTACATTTTGGTTATCTGGATAAGGAGTATTAGCATCAACATTTGTTACAAGTTCTCCTTCTACTTTAATAAATGCCCAGCGGGTAGAAAGTATTTGCTGGTATCATGGACCTGAAGTTCCATTCTTGATCGACTATTTTGGTTGTATTGCTTTATAGGAATAGTATTGATAATCGCTTACAGAATAATCAATGCGCACTGGGGCATCTAAATCAAACGCTGCGTCAGGGGACAATTTGAACATTTTATTATATATTTTTTTTTATCTAAATCGTGATCTCACTCGGGATTTTAAACCACTTCCCGCTATCATATTTGCAGTAATATTTTACAGTCCTCTGATCAAAGATGCTATTTTTGATCCACTGCTTCGTTTATTATTTTACTAATACTCGAGGGCATAAAATCCGTAGATGGTGGTGATATATCCTCGAGAACATCATTAGGACAACGAATAAGACCACTACCATTATATTCTTTTCCATCTTTTTTAGTGATACCTGTTGCACCCTGCAACGAGAATTTTCCTATATCAAAACGTTTTGATCGCTCTGGCATTCTGGGAAATCCAGGATTTGATTGCTCTGTTGGTGATGATAAAATCCTTTTTATTTCTTTCATAAGACTAGTATACACTTCATATTTTTCCATTTACCCTACCTACTTTTGTATACACACGATATAACCCATTATACCACGATTGTTTATGCATGGCGATATAATCAGCGTGGATATAATTTCTTCTATGAAGTAAACTCGTAATAAAACAATCTAGCTATCTCGTCACCATTAAATCTCATTTTTTTATATTTCTTCTAATTTACCCGGGAGATATGTATCGTTGAATGGAACTCGCTCAGTAGTATCACCTTCTTGTTTTGGTTCAATGTAATCCTGTTCTGGTTCAATATCACCCCCCCCCCCCCGATCTTCTTTAATATCACCCTCATGTTCCTGTTGAAGGCGTGTAGCAGCTATTATATCACAAGGAAGTTTTTTTAAAGATCTTTTTGTTTGCTTGGATCTCCTTGCTATTTTTTCAAATACTGGTGCAGTAGCAGTAACACCTTTCTCAGTAGTAATAACAACTCTCTCAGTAGCAGTGGTTAACAGTTTAAATAATTGTTCAGGACCTGTTGCAAAGCAGTTGAAATTCCTGTCTCGCTTATAATTTCTGTCTGACAGAATATCTTACAGGAATAAAAAACTTTACTGCAGCCAATCGCCCGCGGGCTAATCTAGTTGTTAAAGATTATGAAACCATTATAAATATATAATATATGATTTAAACTGTAAACGGAAAAACCAAATATTTTTTAACCACCTTCCCGAAAATTCTCTAGATAGTTTTTTCAAATTACTTCCTTAGTCACCGGTGACAAGGTCTCCGTGAAAAAAAAATACTTGATCATACCTGTGCGTAGAGACATTGTCTCGGTGATCTATAGAATTTCAACCCATACAAATTCGTTCCATGTGCATAATCATACCTGCAAAACAGCGTATGCAGTGTACATGTCGTAGAAAACTGATTAGTGTTACGTTTGTGTTTAAATGTGTTCACTACGACATTTGGGTAGGCGAGAGAGGAAAGTGATGATCATGCTTGATGATATATTTAATAATTTTAATTCTTGAGTTTATTATGCGTATGACCTGTTATTGTTGGCCGAGTTCAGCTATGACTTTCTCAATTGCTGTAAAAAGCGGAATGAATCTGTACACATCGCTACAATATACAAGTGAATCATTTACCACATGCTGAATCCTTTTAAACAGCAAATACTGCTTTGGCAAGACATATTTATTATTCTGAGCGCGATCATAAAGATCTTGAATATCAGAAAGAATCTGATTACAATCTAATTTAACTGACAATTGTATTTTTTTATTTTTCAAATTTTAAATGTCATTTATAATGTCATTCATATATTTTCGAAATTTATTATATGATATATATATATATATATATATATATATATATATATATATATATATATATATATATATATATATATATATATATATATATATATATATATATGTATGTATGTATGTATATAAATAATACAAATAACTAGGGGTCAATTTTGACCCGTTTTCTTTCAAGTGTGATATATTTCTTAATTATGGACAATACAGCCTTTAACCTCTGTATTAGAGAAGGTGTCTAAGGCACATGATGTTACATGAATGACTCCAGTGTGAACTACTATGGTCACATATATAAGACAACTAAAATCCATGCGGGCCTCTTAGGTGTTATTTGCATCTTAGCAGACCCATAGGCACCACGAAGCACAGTCTCCGTGCGCGGATGTAACACGTCAAATAACGGTTTTGAACCCCAGAAGGTATGCTTGGTGTATGTCGTCACATTTATAAAGAATTATATGATATATTTACAAATGATTATAGGATATATTTACATATATACAAAAGACAATACAATACAAATATGACAATACAACACATAAGGGGCTATATATACACTCATCTGTGAAACCACTCTACCCCCAACCCCGGGTAGAATACAAAAACACATTCACACCGTGTGCCGGTAAGTGACGTAGAGTGATTTCACAGTTTAATTTCGAATGGCTTAAAGACCCAATAAGAGAGTATGCAGTATCGTATATAAGCTAATTAATACACGGAAATCAATAATGTGGCGTGTGATTTTTACTCTTTCGTGTACTTAGTTGTGATTAATGACAATATCTAAACAAGTCCAAATATCTGAAAAAGTATCCAAAAGTAGAATACTGTTGTTGTAAATACAAATCTATTTCATTCGTTTTCTCACAGAAAGACTACTCGATTATTCCCATGATATCATTGAAGTATTTCTGTAACAACAACAAAAGAGTTATTTCTGTTTCAGAAACTATATACACAAGCCTACACGAGATGTTCCCAATGATGTTAAATACATACAATACAAAACGGAATTTTAGATGTATATGAATTGAATTTTATTTTTAAAACACTTTGAAAGCGCTGATTTATCAATTTGTTCTACTACATATCGTATCGAAAATCTACAAATATCAAAATATTTGCCGGTTTATTCATTGATAGAACATTCTCCAGTTTGTTATTTTCTGGACATCCTTCAATGTGGTCAAATACAAAACCATTCTTCATCAATCCGTAGAAACATTCATATACTGTCCGATGGTTGATATATAGTTTTCTCTCAACAAAAAATCTGAGATATCCTTGATTATTGTCAACACCGAATGGTTTCTTCAGCCTGCGGTATCTGACAAAACCGTCACGAGATGCTTCACAATCGATGAGTATGGAATGTGGTTGAAATTTATATATTATATACTATTCGTCTTATTAATTATTTGGCTTAATTATAATTGGGAATCTAGTAATGTAGTCTTGAGGAGTTTTATGATTCTATCCTTGACAGAGAAAATGATGGAGTCATTGACGGAGTTTTTAATTTGCTTGTCATAATAGCACTTTAGTTCTCTACATCGCTTACCACCACAATTCAGACACAGCTGCGATTTTCCTCTCACACCCATGCCACATCGTTTGCAAGCCTCAACGTCACTCACTCTGTAAATGATATGCGCATAACTCATTGCTGCATGATTTGTTACAAGCGGTTACTAATCCTATCATAAGCCATTTACAATGATTCATTATATATACTGTTTTATTGAAATACATATTTTAATTTTAGCATGGAGAAATTTGAGAGATTATCAAAAATAAAACCCTGGAAAAATGCTAAATTACATCTCGATACATAATCCACTGATGCACCCAATCAGGGTCTAATAAGTGATAGAAGCATGATAGGAAGAATCCATGATGGTTTTAATGAGTTCAAGCGCGATAGAGCATCTCACTTTTGGTCAACATTTCGAATTGATGGTAGTGTTGATGCTACCATGAACGTCGAAAGAGCAGCAGTGATAATCTCGCATCTTGACCAAAAGAAGTATATTTTTAGAGTGAAATTTCTTATCCGTTCAGAAACAGGAAATTGGATTATACGCGACAAATTTGAACCCATCCTGAAAGATAAGAGAACTGTCACTGTGAGTCAGTATGCCAAACCTGGAATGCTGACTTGGATTTACAAACCGTATTACGAGAGATCCTATCCTGTACAAGCGATTGTTTATGGGATCTATCCGTTAAATGACAAACCGAGTATTGAGAAACTAAAAACAATGAAACATTCATCATTGAATTGTGAAGCCGAACGAATACTAGAGCATTTTACAAATGCGTTGCGTGGAAACAATTTGAACGGATCTAAGACGCAAAACAATAAACGAATATAGTAAGCAGTAATGGAGAGTGGTACTGCAGTTCAAAATGTAGTCGAGCTAGAAAAGATATTAAAATTTACAATAACCGTAATGACGATAACAGGAGACGTATTATATGAATCGAGAGGATCTCCAATCAAAATTATTGACCATAATGCACACGTGTGGACCTCTGCGGTAACAATATGTCCGCGGGATAGAACCATAAAATATCATCCCGTGGAGTTATCAAATAGGGGAAATTTTTTTACGAGTTACGTATAAACGATCCTATGTCAGTGTGGTTATTTCAGAATTTTGAAAACGAAGAGTGTGTATTTGATCAATTTGTAAGACCCAACGGTAAAATATTTCGTACTGAATCCCTACATGACGATATGAAAAAACTAGCTCGTTATTTGTCAACGGAATACGACGAACAATTACAAACAAACTGTTTTACAATCCCATCAGTTGTAGCTCATTTCGCGAGAAAAAGAAATCTATGGAAACCAACAAGAGTTGCACTTATTTCAGATGTCGAGTCAAGTTGTTTTGATTATGGCCGTGGTGGATTATGGAATACCAAATATGACCCCGAAAGTGTTATTTCGGTTGATATAAATAGCGTGTTATCCAGGGAGTTTTCTCGGGTGCGGCAGATGCTATGAGTATTTTAAAAGCTTTGGGCATAATACACACGAAATGACCCGTGTTACTATTAATGGGCCACAACCCGATTTTGATCTCACTGGATTTGCACCTGTGGTATCATTCGAGATCGCTAAAGGACTTCATCCGTGCTGTTATGCTTGGTTTGGTAGACACATCTCTGGAAAACACTGGATACCAATAGTGTTATAACGGTATATGATCGATTCTAAAATAATGATATCGCTGATTGTTAGTGAAGCAATTATATCATATCACGCGCAGACTGAAGTAGGGTTACCACAACCCGATAGTCTAGATAGTATAATCAGCGAAAATAACAGGTTTCCTTTACTCGACGAAGAATATATCGTTAGCTAATTCAAAAAAATGTTTTGAAGTTAGAAATAAACAAGCAAAAGATCTCGTTAGAAGGATAATTGGTAAATTCACCCAGGGTGGAAAATACAACCACAAGCGGTATTCTTCACTATTAAAAATAGATGATGATGGATACGAGTTTATAATCGTAAATACATCATCCAGAGGTATTTATGTCAATCGTAAAGACGCTTTCTTGTCCGATGGAACAAAGTTTGATACAATTGTTACTTACAACGATGGAGATATTCATCAGTATACATACCTAATTGCATATATGCTAGCTTATGCTTCAATCAATTTACAACTAGCTTTCCTTACACCGCGGTTAGAGTAGCCACTGATTCATTTTATAAAAATGTAAAACACAACGAAGCATTGGATAAATTCGGACGAGTGTTGGGGATCATGGAGAATAAAAATGGAAATACTGCGTGATTATTCTAAATCAGCAGATGTTACAATTTAAAACAATTATTTGAAAAAAAATCAGATATCAGAACTATCTATCTATCTGCACCTTCGATATCCAATCCAATAGGTAGATATAAAACCAGTTTTTTAAACAGCTGTAGTGGGTAAGGAGGGAGACCTCGTGTGATTGAATTATTAAGGGAAAATCAAACATGATTGTACTAACACCCACACACAGTAAGAGTAAGAGAGATGAAGCAGCGAGGAATTAATGCTTGCACTTATCACAGTTTCTTTCCATGGAAAGGTGACGAATGGACTCCTGATCGAATGGGCGAGAAATATATTCCTGAAATCATCATTTGGGATGAGATATGCACAGTATCGTTAGATGTATGACAAATGTTTCTTAATTGGCAATTGCTAGCGCATACAACTGCGATAATGTATGGCGATCATGGTCAACCACAACCACTTGTCGGTTTTTGTCCACATAATTGGCGGAAGAATTTTGTAGACTATTATGAAAAAAGTAGTACTGATCATAGATCACTTGATAAATAATTAAGAGAGTTTAAGAAACTAAATAAATTTCAACCGGATAAAAGCAAGTGTGAAATAGTGCGTGAAATCGTTTCAGAAACGAACTTAAATGATCTTTTGAAGCATAGAGACCAAACAATTTGATAGTGGCAAGTAGAAAGATGGTCAAAGACAAATTTCAGATGAGGTTATTTAACACGCATAAAGAAAAAATTGCAACGCTTTCAGTGTCGCTGTGTTATAGGCACTCGTATTAACGAAGACAGAATATCGAATTTAATATTCATATACAATTGACAGTCAAGAAAACAAGTTTTAGTGTTAAATGATATTGTGCTAGTTGATATCGGTGTTCTTAAAGATGCATTGCGTGCTGATAAATTCCTATGGGAGCTAGGATACGCAGCGAGGATAGATTCTTCGCAGGGATTGACTATATCATATAGGATTGTTTGTATCTTAGATGACCGCATCGAGTGGTCAAATCTAGTTTACTTAGCTCTGTCCAGAGAACGAAGAATGAATCAACTACGAACAATTGTTTTAATGACACCAGAATCAGTGATATTGTCAGCGACGACATAATCAAAAAATAATCACTAATTATAAACAACAGTACAAAAAATAACAGAAAATTTGACATTGATGCTGAATTTATAATTACACTGAAACAACAACAAAACAATTACTGCGCAAGTTATAATTGTATAATGCGTTGGTATTGGTCGGATAAAAATCCATGCCAATTTACCGCAAACAGAAAAGTAAGCAGCTTTGGTCATACCAGAGATAATGTAATGTTGACCTGTCTTGAGTGTAACGGACGAAGAGCTGCTAGTTAAGACCACGCGGTGGTAATTGAGTATCCTCAGGTATCACTTGTAATCGTTCACGCGTAAATTTGCGCTGAAGAGCAGTTGAATCAAATCTATAGATTGCTGGTCTACCTGTAGATCTTACTATGCTAGATATTTTATGTGCGCGGTGACACTCCAAATAGGATCAATAGCTCTTTTAATGCCACCTTCAAGCTCTCCTGGTTCATATAAATATCTCACAGTGACATTGCCGAGTATTCGTAGTTTTGAAAAATCATTTTGTGTTTGTATTCTTTTAGTCGCGTTGTTATGTTTCATGTTGATTGTTCAAGTAATTTCATTAATTAGCGCTGTAATTACACATGGTAGTATCTTGACCCATGCACCAGATCGTTTATCCTGAATAAATTCCTTCGCGTATTGATATCCAAATAACCGTTCAGCAAGTATCCGATTAAATCTTCAACAATTGACTGATAGCGATGTAGTGCAATATGTCTTCGTCAGATAGTGAAAGTATGATGCTTCATTGTTTATAACACTGCACCCTGAAATTCCCTATCAGGATCAACTTGTAATAGATTTGGTCACTGTAGAGGACCCCGACGATAAATCCTTTCAAACGCAGAAGCTACTTCAGTTGATGACTTCGTCGCTAGCAGCTCCGCTTTTTGTATCTACTCGCAATATCAACAATTGTTAGCGCATACTTGTAAACACTATTGTTCGGCAGAAATAGTAGTATCAGCTTGATGAGCCTCATTATGGACGCTGACATCACAAGTTAATTTGTTTAGGCGGTGGTAGACAAATCTGCCATATCGTCTGTTTGAATAACCAATCCTTTGCTGTAGGATTTTTTTACTTTTGCGGCTTTAGCGAGTTTACTGATTGCTGATTTACCTCTCCAGTATCTCCTTGGATAGATTCCATGCTGGTATTAATTACCAGCACCCATTATTAATTTACATTTCATTGCCGATTTTATCAACCATGAAGCTAATTTTTCGTTGAAGGATTTATCAGTGATAGAATTCAATGCATGAGTCAATTTTACATCTGCGATATGTCTGTATTACAGATTGCTGCATTTATAAACAACATCATGAGTATGACACGCCTTATCAATAGCGTTTGTAGGATATTCACCGGTTTTGGGTTCGTTTAGATCACCGAGTCTGATGTCAAGTCTGGTCCCGGGTCCACAATAACTATACCCCGAAAGATGTTTTTCTCGCGGATATTTGCCCATGGTCTTCCCGGTAAATTTATTAGTTTTGCTGTCATATTACCTCCCTTTTTTAACAAATCTAATTTTTTTCTGTGCCGCTTTGTTCACACTTGCTAGTGATACTTTATCTGTTCATTTTAGTTGTAGTAGGTGTTGGGTGAATTGTTGGTGTACGCGTCCTACATTTCACACAATATAGATCCATAATTTATTTATAATAACATGAATGTAATTGATTTTACGGCAACAAAAACACGAGAACAAGTTAAACATGCAGCGCTACCAAATTCTTTTCGCATGATTATAATTGGACATCTGGAAGTGGCAAGACGCAGTTGTTACTTAATTTAATAACAAGATGAATGAAATGGGATAAACTATATTTCGTAGCCCCTAGTGTAGACGATCAGCGATGCTACGAGATGTCAATGGATTTTAACGAGAAAGCAAAAGTCGGAAATCGATGTGGATATTATTGAATTTATAACCGATATCAAGGAAAAGCCGAGTATTAATGTTATTGATGGAAATATTAGCAATTTATTCGTATATGATGATGTGATGTTAGACTATCAAATGAATTCTGCTAAGATATTTTCCAGAGGTAGACATAAAAATACTGATGTGATATATGTCACTCAACGATACACGCAAATACCAAAAGCAATTAGGGATGACTGCAATATTCTTGCTGCACTTAATGGAGTTGACAAACATACGCTACAAAATATTTACCAAACCTAATGCAGTGGAGATATGGATTATAATCTCTTTAGAAATTTCTTTAGTCGCTCTCAGTCAATCCCACATGAATTTGTAACGATAAATTTGCATGACTCTAGATCAATATGTCGTGTCGGACTTACTAAATATTCGGTTGAAACTATAACAATTTTGATTTGTCTCCGTTGCATATATATATATATATCTATATTAGGGTGTCCCATCTTATGCAAAAAAAATTTTTTTTTAAATATTGTATAGCATACCCTCCTAAATGTTTCCTTTTGGTTCCATAATAACATCTACAAAATTATAGGTCCTTCAAATAATAATATTTAGGGGTCCCCCAAGGGTGATGAAATTTTAGGCAATAGTCATGATGGCATTCGACATTGTGAAAACAGTTCGATACGGTGTAATACATTAACCGTTCGTACCATGACAAAATGACACCATTAGAAAGCTCTTGATTAGTGTAATCTAGAACTGTATTACAGTAGTATACACCTAGATTTTATTAGCTGCAGTTGTACAACAATTAAGGTGAAAAAACTGAAAATCGTATAAATAGAACAGTTCTACATATCAAAAAGATTGTCACGATTGCACTTTGCAAAGTCATGCCTTTGCTTCTCCTTAACTTGCATAAGGTATTGTTTTTGTTCTTCATCCTTAGTTATTGTAGCATTAAAACTCTGGATAAGGGCAACACCCGTTCGGCAACGTCATTGACACAGGCCAAATTACTGATCAACTTGAATGCAATCGTGTACGATTCACTTTCAGGCCATTCTTCAACCAGAATGTTGAGGAAACTATCATCGATGGCGGTGGTTTTGAAGAAACTTCGTGAGATCGATAATTCATGCAGTGTGTGCGGCAGTGACTGCAGTGACTTAACCAAATGCAATCCTCTGTCATCTCTGATTGCTAACACTAACTGTTTTTTCTCCTCGCACGACAGATGCTGAGAAAACAGACATAGGATAGCTAGTTCTTCAGTTAAGTACCACGAGCGACGCAACATCTTTTTTAGGCCTACGTTCTTCAGTGCAACATCATTTTAGTCATCTAGTCTTTGGATGAGTAGAATGTCATTGTATGGCGCATCAACCAATACTCGAGATGTGAACCAAGACTGAAGGCAGACGTTAACCACAAATCTGTTGAATCGTTGGATTTCCTGTAATTCACGGGCTGTTAGCTTGATAACAGATTTATTCCCATCAAAGACTAATTCAATCTTCATGGAGTAGATTGCCTTCGCCATCCAGAGAACTCGATGAAGGGCACCAGGTTTTCGAAGCGTCGCTGAACTGTCCAGTCCAACCAGTGATGCCGCAAGTTTAAGAAATTCTTGATAATCATTTCGAGAGTGGCTGAGTTGAAGCTGTTCTGCAATGAATGCTTTAAGTTTGTCACAAGCAGAGATTAATGGTGTCACAGTTGGCTTTGCTTGACGGTGGACTAAGTTGGACCATTTGTCTTTGAATAGCTTAAAAAGCAGAATTTCAGGCCCAGTTGATGGACCAAAGAAGCACACTGCAAATGCATCGGACAAAAGAATCTCGAACATGTGATGGCGACAGGCCAACCATAGCAAACTGCGACCAATGGCTGTCTCCAGAAGTGTGCAGGCTCCATTAAGTCTGCCAGTATTTGATGCTGTCGTGTCAAAACACATGCCAATCACAAGCAATTTGCATCGCCATGACTTCAAATACTCCAGAAGTGACACTTTTGTAGCCTTTCCTGATCCTGATGTCAATTTCGGCACACCCAGAAGTTTTGTGCTACCATCAACAAGAGAAGATAGCAAAACTGGCAATCTATCCACTTGCTCAGTATCTACTCCTGTGAGATCAGGCAGCAGTTTGCCATCCCAGTGCACAACAGCTTTACTGGGTCTAAAGTCGTCCTTGATCTGGGTAGCAGCTTCACAGCAAAACTTCAGTCTTTGGCAGTGAATTGTACCTTTAAAAAGTATTGCTGAGGATGTTGAACAGCCTCCTTCATTGACCACAGAAGCTAGGATCATAGTTGCTGTACGAACGCTTGTATTTGTTCGGTCCAATACAGCTGACACTTTCAGAGTGATTACAGTGCGACAAGTGCGTTTACATTGTTTGCTGCTACTTGGCGTCGCAGATTTACTGATGAATTCGTCTGTTGAAGATTCATCTGATTTTGAGGAACTGCTGCTTGACTGTGATGAGTTTGTTGTTTTGTCTTCATCATCTTCACAATCTTCAGCTCTGACAGTCGCCTGAACACTGCAGAGTTGTTCTGCTGTTGCGGCGGCTTGCTTCAGTTGTCGTTCTTTGCGCTCAGCCGATCGTTTATCACGACAAAAAGTTTTCCTGTCAACTGACCCAAGGCATCCGGCTCTCGACTCTTGCTGAAGTTTCAGAAACTGACGGTCTTCCTCGTTTGTAATCAGTTCATTAGAATTAGCATGACTGATGTCAAACAGAATATCAAGTTTTTCATCATATTCTTTCTGGTTCTGCTGGTCTTTGGTGTTGTTCCTCGATCGATGTTTCACCAAACTAACATGCTGACAATAAAGATATTTGATCTTCTGAATAATGTTTGGTTTGTGGCGCACAGGAAGTCGAGATTTCATCCAGAAGGGAAACAGTTGATCAAACACTCGCTGTGCACTCTCTGCAACTGTCAATTTCTGCTGTCGGTGGTAGTAGACAAAATTCCTCATGATATCACGACCAGATGGAAGGCGAGCACCTGTTATCATGTCACAGGGATGTCCAATCAACCAAACGATATCCCTACTGCAAGTACTAGTCGATTTTGCCATTGCTCTGGAAATAATAATAACACTAATATTATTCAATTTAATTCAATTAATGATATTTTTTATTCTGTAAATATACTTTTTTATGAATTAATAATATTATGTACTAGCTGAAATACCCGGAGTTGCCCGGGTAGTTAAAATCCTTTTTTCAAGTAAAGTTTTATTCTTACATTAAGTTTACAAAACATTGTTAAAAATACACAACTAACACAAAAAGTGACATGACAAATAATTATAAATAAGTAATATATATACTTGTAAAATGCAGTTGTTGAAATCCAGTTTTTCACAGTTTTTCACAGTTTTGCGTTGTTTGTATTTCAAACCACATTAGCATAAACATGAAAGGTGTAGACATTGCTAGAATCTACTAATCAAGATCTTTCTAATTGTACCAAATAATTTATCATGGGAACAGTGGTTGATTCAGGGAAATTTTTAGAACTATGACACGTTGAACGCTAATTACACCGATTTGCCAAACTTTCATGGGTCATTGGGGACCCCTAAACATTATTTTAAAAGTTTCATTTTTTGGGGTGTTATTTTGTAACCCAAAGGAAACTTTTAAGGGGGTTTGCACCAACATTTTCACAAAAAAAATTTGGGACACCCTAATATATATATATATATATATATATATATATATATATATATATATATATATATATATATATATATATATATATATAAATAAATATATATATATATATATATATATATATATATATATATATATATATATATATATATATATATATATATATCGGATCCTTACAGTGATAATCAAAAAAATGCGTTGTCTTTTTCTATGTGAAATAGATTTTTAATAAATTTTATCCTAGCAGAATGTTCATTTTGTGAGTAGTCATGATGCAATAATTTGGGCGAAGAGCTCCCACCATTGGTACAACTGTTTATCCGTACTTTACTGTTTCACTAGTACAAATGTGTGACTTCAGAAATATAATGTAATTATAATTTGTCGTTTTGCTGTATTCATACTTAACACTAGAACTAGCAATACTGTTTTAGAGTTTTCGTTTCCAATCAGCATTTAGAAATTCTAAACACTACTGTATCAAACAAATTTAACAAATAAAATTTTATTATAAACTTCATAATTACTATAGGTATTAAATAAAAACGTCACCGTATATAGCAAAGTAAACACCAGAAAATGTTTCATTTTAGGCCTCTTTGAAATTTAGCTATCATCGGAATGCACATGGAAAAGACCTGCCTCTTTTTTGCTTCAGCTGCTTTTGTGTCTTAAAGCGATTGACAACGCGCACAGCATATTGCATCCCATCAATATTTTGAATGAAACAATAGCTTAAAAACTGTCTGTATCAACACTTAAAATTAATGAAGTTATATTTGCATCTCAGGCACAGACTTATTAACCAACCTCTTGTGAAGATTATTCTAGTTCTCAAAGCTTATCATATCACATCTTATCACCCCAAAGACCACCACCCCCCTTCCAAAGCATCAATTACTTGAAGCAAATCCTAATGAAAGGAAAGGAAGCTTATGATTCTAAATTCAGCGAAAAGCTAATGAGCTGCTGTGCTCTATCAAAACGATTTTGGCGAAAGGGTTGCTGGTCATTTTTCGTCATGTGCAGAGCAACTACACTCATGTTGCATCAAATGTGGCGTAACGATGGAAACGAAAGATTTTTCAGGACATTCACTATACCTAACGTTTTCTTTAAGGTACAATATTCCATACAAAAAGTTGAACAACATGTTAGGAGTTTAGTTTCCTAGAACAGACCATGAATTGCAAAAAATATTTTACAGTTATCGTCTGCATCAATTTCTGTAGAACACATGTTTCCGATATTGTACTATTGCGAGGCATTTCGATGCATTCAGTAACAATTAAACAACCTATTCTCCATAAAAAAATTACTGTCACAGGTTGAAACCAATGTGACAAATATTTCGTATGGCATCACCAATCACAGGTATTTATACCAGAATCAATCACTCTTAAGAAAAGTTGATTGCTTGATATATTTATATCATATTTATAGCGATGTAGAGAAAGTTATATATATATATATATATATATATATATATATATATATATATATATATATATATATATATATATGGTCCTACCAACTGTGATATTCACCATTCGATTGTACATGTCAAACGGATTATCCTTAACTTGCAACGTGCATACAGATCTTGAGGTTGAACTATTATAGGAAGTTTTATTGATCTGCATTGGAGACATAACACGTTTCTATGCATCCCACAAGTGGAAAGAGTTTAAGGAATTGATTTAAGTATTGATGAGAATTGAAATTAGATGAATAACAGATACGTTCTACAAAATAACAAAGATAAAATCCTTTGGAGAACGACACAAATTACGACGATACTGTGATCTAGAAGCTAGAAATAATGTTTTAAAAACTCGAAGCTGAGTAGAAGATAATTGATTATTTGACAATAAACTCAAACATAAACTCGTACACTCAACTGAGTTTTCTTAATATAATCTTAATACCCTTTTGAGCAGCAGAAAAATAAGGTGCATGTATACAAATCAGTTTGCAATTTGAAAAACTAAAACGTAACTTAAAGAAACGAAATTCAGTTAATATTATTTTGGAAACGGTTAGGTGTGTTTCATGTCATGCAATTAAACTTGTTTCATAACTAGGAGATATAAGTATAGCTCTGAATGTAGTTTCTTTAAGATCAATGAGATACATGTTTCCTTTCAGCACCCTTACATCAAGTATTTGAAATCACTGTTGTTAGTAACCAGCAATATTTGACATTGAAAGGTAACGTCAGGTCATTCTCTTTAATTTGTATAAAACGAATAGCTAAGTCTTCCAAGGGTGACCCCATTCCTTTGTGATCATAAAAACGCTGCATTTCAGTATCCCACTTTCACGTACAGCGAAATAGAGGTCAACAATATTATGATGTCAAATCACAGGTTGTTAGACTATGATGTATATATACTTGTTTACAACAAAAGTCTAAATCTATTGCAGATAATGGAAGACGTCAGATTAAGATAAGATTTTAAAATTGGTCATATCTATGTGCTTTAACAAGTATTGTTGGCTTTAAGAATATCGTCGATTACAAATGTTCTAGTAATAAAAAGTCCTTGGCCTCCTAAACGGAACATTACATTTTATCTTTATCATATTGCATGCTATTTATCGCGGTTTGTGTAGAAATAGTGCGATCCAAACTTGTCCCTGTTTTCAAACACTAATTAGTTTTAATTTTAATTGTTAATGTTACATACTTGCTTTAAACATTACCCATAAACGTATTTTTATTAACGTTGACAATACCATTATATTAATGTTTCTTTCCTAATTTAATATAAATTTGTACCATGATTGTGGATATATAGCAAGCTAGATAATTAAATTAACACGTAAAGTTCACCATCAACTGCAAAAGTGTTATTCATCAATACATATTTGCATTTTTGCTGTATAATTTGTATTTATCAGGTCACAAGGTATGGTTTAACTATAAGTTACTAACTATATATATATATATATATATATATATATATATATATATATATATATATATATATATATATATATATATATATATATAGTTGTTGAAATGATGGGCTTGGTTGTTATGATTGTAGACAAGTATACCTCATTCTTATTAACCATATTATTTATTGTTTGCCTTTTAGACCAATACACCAAATGTGTATCAGCTGCTGGTTATTTATACAGTAATGTCCCAACATCTTTGGTGGGCGTTTTCCGCGCGTTCTACTATCGAGATAGTTGAATTTATATTTGCAGGCATAATTTCACTCAAACCAGATTGTATTGTTCGTACCATTTTATATGCAGGCAATAATTATGTATACATACACACCATCATCGATTACATCCAGACATTTTTTGGAACAGATACATTGCAGATATGGGTCCGTGTTTACTGGAAATGTTAATGACTAAGTGTTTGTAGAATAATTATTCAAACAACTTAATGAATGTGATAAATTACTGATGGACATCTACAACACATTATGTAAAAAGCTTGATTACTAAACTTGATTATTTAAGTAACCAAAGCAACATGAATTGTAAGCTTGTCTCAAGCCGGATGTAAAACTTTTATGTTTCACTTACTTTAAAACATTGCAGACACTTTTAAGTCAGAGATTGTATAACATTGTCAATTATCATGTTTTTCTTCTTTTTCGGGAGGGGGGGGGAGACGAAGATGTAAAGCACTGTCTTATTTGGTAAATCTAAAAACTAAATTTGACATTTAATAACTGATGTCTAATTTGATTGCACTGTGCTGTGCTAGCGACATTCCAGTAAGAATTATCGACGTCATTTTTTAATACGCGTCAGAACGAGTTTAGCCAAAACAAAAACATAAGAATTTATTTGACGTTTTTTTTTTTCTACTATTTGACATTTTCATAATAATAACTATTCCTTAAGGAGATCAAGTTTAAAGAGGTGTTCGGCATCCATTTCTAAAATATGCCAGTTTCTTCATCACATCTCGGCATGTCATCGTTAAACTATTCCGATTTACATCCAAGACAAGTTGACAACAGCAATCATTTGTGACATAAGCCATCATAAAGATTGTGTTTTGTAGTTGAACAGGAGGAAATCAGAATAGATAGGTATTGGTTCCTTAAGTAACCATATTATATTCTTAATATCCTAACAAATACGCTTAACGTTTCCAGTTGCATTTTGTTCTTATTTATGAATAAATATTAATACTTCAAAGCAACTCTTAATATGTGTTCAGTCAAAACTCTCTGAAAACATTCACACCCAAAGAGGTAATGAAATTCATCTCCCAAAATATTATTATAACATTTAGTTCAGTTATTTATTAAAATTGAATTATAATACTTTAAAACATTTAATATGGTTTGACATCCTAAATTTCAAGAAGGCAAATATAATGTGTCAGGTCATTGCGTAAGATATCCTTCCAGACGGCTGTACATTTAATAATTTGAAAATATGTACATTTCGACGAATTCACTAGAACAGAGTAGTCAAGAGTGCTCATCTTTATGAATCACAGCCATCTCACCTCTGTCAGGGAAGGTTTGAGTCATGGGTTCATGCCAGTGTTGATATAACCGAAAGCTTGCCAGTAGCTTATCGTGCGTCAGTGGTCACCTTCAGGTTTTCATTTGTTCTTCCTCAGTTATCTATACTGACGGCCATGACATTAGACCGTTTAACAACAACAATATATACTATCAGAAAACAAGTAATGGATGTGTTCATCACATAGCCTAGTATAAATTGAATATTATTCTAGCCACGGTGAACGTCATCTCATAGCTTATATGGCCTTTATTTGACATTCTGGGCTGTAAACAAAGCAACGTTCAATGTTGTTGAGACGATATACGTATGTATTTAAGATGAAGAAAACAAATATCTAGCCATATGAACCAACATAGATCAGACGTAACAAATTAAATCCATCAATAATCTTCCTCTCAAGTTGCCGCATATTTCAACAAGAGTTTCTATAATTTTCAAGATTTATCCTTAACTAATAATGTTTTAGTCTATTCTGAGATGGGAAATATGCTAAGATAAACCTATTGGATTCACCGTCTTAATAGGGTGTATAAACATGCAACATATCCGTTGTTTAGTATGAGGATGAAATTGCACTTTTCCGTCTCTCATTAAGCATGGTTGATATCGATTTAAGTTTGCAATGTACCGGTTTGGCACGAAGGAAGAAATATATATAACTTTACCATAATTCTTGCATAATAACTGTTATTGTTAAATGAATTATAACGTCCGCTTTTATGTATAAAGACACGAACAAATATTTACCTAGCAAAAGTTGTTATACATATGACACGTTTATATATCAACACCACTCACCTCCAAATAAAAAACAATATACTGTGCAATATCTTTCTTACACGTACGGATAAGAATTTGTTTCATAAATCTGTTCAAACCTGAATGTCAAACCTACACGAACACACGTCCCACCAAGCTTTGATAATCATGGCATTTATTTAGTACAATAATTTATCTGCGTACCAAGTGGTTTCATATATGATAAAGACAGAACGAAAAGAATAAAAATGAACCTTTAACGTTGTTGTTGAAATATGATGTATAATGTTGGGTGCAACCGGATTTTTTGACTCGTGATTTTACAGACATGAAGTACACAGGGACAAAACAATGATCCATGCGCAGAGTTACAACACAAATAAGACTGAAATATATTGTTAATTTGTTATTTTCTCGGAAATATAATGGATGACGAGATATTTTTTTTTAAAAATCCATATTTATAAGATATATTTTTCATGTTTAGTACTTAATAAAGCATCATTTAGAAGGGTGTTAGGAAACACCCAAATCCACCCAAATCCAACCAAATCCAGCCCAGATTCACCTAGATATACTCCAAATCCACCCAAATCTACTCAAATTCACACCCAAATCAACCGAAATTTACCCCACATCGTATTGTGTCTACCTTCTCATCTAGAAATTAAAACAGTTCACCCCTCCCCTGATTTTTCTTCTTTAAAACTTCGCGTTTTTGTGTCATATTTATCAATATAAAATACAA
Source organism: Unio delphinus (assembly GCA_029339505.1). NCBI lineage: Eukaryota > Metazoa > Mollusca > Bivalvia > Unionida > Unionidae > Unio > Unio delphinus. Next base: position 4,037,846 of record JAQISU010000119.1, read on the forward strand.
ATACAACTTACTAGTAGTATTATATCTTTCGACTTTTATTATATCTTTCGGCTTTAATTTCCACTGAATTAATAAATTAAATAAATTTAAAAAACCTCTCCATCGCATCACTTCATCGCTCCATCGCCCGACCAAAAACAAATGTAGCAAATATTTTATTGTCATGCAAAAGTTCTCTCTCTCTCTCTCTCTCTCTCTCTCTCTCTCTCTCTCTCTCTCTCTCTCTCTCTCTCTCTCTCTCTCTTCTTTCTCTCTCTCTACTAGCACTGATATATCTGGATTCTGTTGCTGTTTGTGGTTTTGCCAGCATAAATTTGTGTATACGCCTGTCTTTTATCCATTTGTGACATATCATGCCATACTATTTGTGGAATAACATGTTGTTCCATTGAAGATGCTAGACGGCATTCTCCTTTGCTTTAAATAGTACAGCTAATAAACAGAATTTGGTTTTAAAAAATAGTTCCGATCACTTTAATAAATTCATGGAACTTGTTTATGTCCCAATTAACTGCCGCTTTTAACATATGGTTTATGGACACGCTGTTAATCTTTGCCCATGGTACACTGATTACCGTAATGGGCGAAAAACGTTAGATGTTGATTTAGCCCAACACGAATCTTTGCAAATATGCTTTGAAAACTGGCAATTGTTGTAAATAGGGTTCCAAATTCTGACATCTGGTATCAAATTTCGCATCATTTGAGGCAAATATTATTCCATCTTTTTTTTTCAAAAATGATTTGGAGTACTCGGTTACGGGCGAGTACACATGCCCCATTTTCTTGAAGATGTCGTCCGACATTGTCGTTAAATTTTTTGGTACATATGATAAAACATTGCATGCGGAAATTTGGCTTTCATGGAGTTCGTCATGCTCTTTTGCTTCATCACGTCCAATGCTTAATTGCTCCATGTGTCCAAATCGATCGCTAACTTGTGAGAAAACTTTCCCGTAAGTTTCGTCTTCGGCATCAAAATGTATCTTGCATGGCCCAACCGTAACGAGTATATCGTTAGTTCTACTACTTATCACAGATCGGTGCTTGTAGGAAAAGACTGTGACGTAGAAACGTCCCAAGTTGAAATATGTTCATCCTTGGCCATTCATGATATGGATAAAATGGATAAGCTTACTGCCAGTAATAATGACAGAAATGAAAAACGTTCCATAAAACAATTCCAATGAAGATATCGAAAGCATTAATGGAGTCATTACCTCCATTATAGCAGTTAAGAGTAATGGGGAAACTGTCGAGGATATGAAAAACATCCAGGATGATCCAAATGTATCGTGTGATTTGTTGCCATATATTGGTCTCAGTGAATTATATGAGGAGAATGCACAGCCAAATAATGAAGATAAAATAAATGTAAACAGAACAAGACGAAGATGAGGATGAAGATTATTAAAATATTAGGTCAAAAGTTGATGCCAATCAAGATAATCTCCAAGATGTTCAAGCCCTCTTTGACAAAATACTCATGCCATTTATGACGAAGAAAGATGAAACTGTAGTCTGCGGTAGTGATAAAAACATACGAGAGTATCAGGATCTATAAAAAAAAAAACACCGCAACTATTATGGCATCATTCTGCACCTATCAGTGGTAGAAATGATATAGTCACATTAAAAGGTGTTCTCAATGATGTTTTTGAGAAGGGCGAACTTGGTGAAACAAATGAAAATGTTATGTTTGTACCTGACTATAAGATAGCAAGACATCTCTTTAAGCTTATAGATTGGAACAAAAGGATGCAACATTTCCTCCAGATGTTCCAGTACTGCACTTGAGAAAATCCAAAATAATGAATTTAATATCAGCTTATGAAACATCAGGCCTCGTTTATATACTGAACTATATGAGAGATGATGATGTTGAAAAAACTGCAGTAAATTGTTAACTATCGAGAAAACTGAAGTAGCCACGCGAAATGTTTGGCGATTGTCAACAGCTTTGCATATCTCTCTTACAGTCACGTTCATCAACTCGCTACCAAATTCACATGCAGAGGAGCTGAAATACAATCATTAGTTATCCGTCAGCCAGCTTGAAAATAGCGACGAGGTGATATTGCAGCCAAATTAGCAAAACTTCCGGGGACTCTATGGGCAAAATATCCAGAAGCAAAACCACCTTCCAGGGTATAGTTATTGTGGACCTGGAACCAGACTCTATATCCGACTCGATGATCAAGAAAAACCCCGCCCCGGCGAATATCCAAAAAATGCTATTGATAAGGCGTGTCATGCTTATTAGTTTGCTTATAAAAGCAGTAATCTGCAACACAGACATATCGCAGATGTGAAATTAATTCATGCGTTAAATTCTATCGCTGATAAATCCTTCGAAGAAAAATTGGCTTCGTGGTTGATAAAATCGGCGATGACAAGTAAATTAATGCTGGCTTCTGGTAATTAATAACAGCATGGAATCTATTTATTATTCCCCAAGGTGATACTGGAGGGGTAAATCAGCAATCGATAAACTCGCTAACGCCGCAAAAGTGAAAAATACCACCGAGGCGGATTGGTTATCTAAACAGGCGATATGGCAGATTTATCTACCACCGCCTAAACAAATTAACTTTGCACATTTTGATGTCAGCGTCTCTAAGGAAGTTCATCAGGCTGATATATTATTTCTGCCGCATGACACTTTCAATAAACAAGCATACAAGTATGCGCTGATTTTGCGAGTAGACCCTATTAACGATAATCGGGTGTAATTGATTAAATTACAGGGGCTGATATAACTGATATAACTAACAAAACGAAAATTATTGTATGAAATCAAACATTGCTATACCAATATCTATGTGTGGAAAATAAATATCCATTTTCAAATATTCAAAACAAACAGGGCCCAACAATGAATTTTATTAGAAGATTATCAGCACAAATCTATTTGTTGGTATCCTAGCTGAACTTTAAGTGAAATTTAAATTAAGAGAGCTAATAAATCAATCTTCTGATGAATCCGTGGTTTCCAGACAATTTAAAACTTTATCAATTCCAGAATCATCGTAAGAATCGTCTTCGGAAGATTTATCTTCGGAAGATGTTTCATCTGTTTTAAAAATAGTTAAATGGTTTATTATATAATAATTACCAATCACCTTGTTAATTGACTAGTAATAATATATCGATATTTTAATTTTATTTGTTTTTTTCAGCGTAATCTTCTAATAAAATATAGCCGTCTGTATCCGAACAACAAAACCACGTTATATTACCTCTAGTAGTGAGGATGACTGTTTTTTTAGATACATTTATTGGTTCAGTTTCATCATAGAAAATATTCCCGCCGTTGAGTATCATACGAGTTGCAAAATCAGGATTGAAACATATGGCAATTTTCTTTTCATTTAAGGTAAAGATTACATTTTTGTGGCGTCACGTTTTGGCTAAGATCACAATATCCTCCGTTTTGATAGGAAAATCATACTTCCATTATTATTTCGTTTAAGATTTCCAATTTAGTTTCATATCAACCAAGAGCAAATGTATGTATCCCATCAGAGCAATATCGTTTGTAATCGAAATTAACTAGTCCGGACTTGCACTTATTTTCTGTGGTGATCTGATGACGGTCAGATCTTATACCAAACATCTCTGCGATGTGATTTTTGTCCTCGCCAGAGACAACTGACTTATACAAATCATGTATGAATTTTTTTTTTTACGACGGGTTTGTTTACTACCTTGACCTTCATCATATTGTTCAAGCACAGAGTGCATCTTAGATATCCTATAAACTCATCGATGGGATTAGAACATAATTCGTCTTTGAACTTTTCGATGACTTTCTTGTTGGTGCAAACATTGCATTTTCCTTTAACATCTGAAAGATCGAATAGCTCACGATGATTGAACATATCATGACATAAGTCGATGTTGTAATATTCGCCTGGAATTATATGCAATTACCAGTACGTGTCGGTAAATAACAGTTTTTCTCCTGGCCGCATGTTTTGTACACAAATTTGTAATGGAAATCATACATTAACCATTTTGAAATATCAAGTACCTAAGTTCCGACATACAATGGTTTATCAAGTACGATGTTATTCATTTATTTTTACAATGACAAGATCACCGTTTATTCGTATCCTCCCAGCAAAAGTTTCCAATGAGACTAATTTGCTTTTTCGTTTTGTGTTTCCGTTGACCAATTCGAAGTTACATCTTTTGCGTTTATTTTCAAGAGCCTTGCCGAATACCGAGTTATACATTCGTTTGAAGAAGGCTTTTTCAAAGTCATTGTTCGTGATTGCTTTCATGTCGGTGGTAAATTTAGTTTAACTGTCTAGTCGCCTCTGTTGTTCGATCTGTATCACCCGATGAACCTTTCTCACAAGAAGTACAGCTTGCACCGCTTGGTGTAATATCCGATAATGAAAAATATATCCCTATTTTGGTAATAAATTTGGAACTAATTTAGGTCTTATACAAAGTCATATTTTGTGTTAAAGCGAGGAATTGATTGATCCTTTCCCATCTTGAACACTTCCATGGCATTTTCTAGGACATGGTCCACCCCTATTAGTTATATGTGTAAAGCTAAATCAAGAATAAAACCTTATTAGTGTTAAGAATAACACCTTATCAGTTTGTCATAATACAGCAGATATTTATTATTTTATCGAGGAGACCTCTTCACGATAACACTAATCCGATCTCATGTTCCATTTTCAATGAAAGTGAACATATCAGGATCAATTTTCAGCTCGAGTTCTACTCCGGTGTACTTCAACATTATTACTATTGTTGTTATTATTATATAACATGCCCGCGAAAACAATATTTACTGATGATGATATCTCTGAAATACGATCGTGCCGTTATAAGAGACGGGTACAAAAAATCTAAAACAAATACAAGATAGGCTACACTAGAATCTTCAAATTATGGAAACTCCATTTGGAAATATCAAACATATCTCTGCTGTAAAAAGTACCGTCGTGGATGATCCTATCAGTTATTGAGATTTTACCGGTCAATGATATTAATAAACAACACCGCGATGATAATGCTCCCCCGATAAAGTAATCAAATTTTGGTAAACAACTGCGCGATGATGATCAAGCGCAATATATTGCAGCGAAATCACATATTTCAACGCTACAAAAATACCTTTGTGATTCTAAAACTCATCGAGCTGAGTTGGAAATATTAGTTGACCGATTATAGCCAGATTGTGATGTGCTAAGATCAAGAAAAACCGCGCAACAAATGCAACTCATTGATGTCCAACAGGGACTATTCAATTATGATAAGCTACAATCTGAGTATAATTAACTGAAATCGGAGCTCACTAAACTCAAATCGGAATTTTATATTCTTGTCAGGGATTATTTGTAAAATATATTGTGAGAATTTACAGCAACAACAAGTATGTGCTGGCTGTACACCATGTGAACGACAACAAGAAATATATCCTACCAATCAAGATATTCTGCGCCGAGTTTAACAGGCGTAAATACGACGAGGAAATGAACAACTTCGTCAGAATAAAAAATACATAAAATGGAATAAAACTATAACGAAAATAAAATCGAGTGATTCAACGCCTGTAATTATCCCGGTGCCCATACATTTATTTTAAAAAAGCATAATGACAAAATTTGCAAACATTTCCAAAAAAATAGTTTTTACCTAGATGATATAGTGGGGCAACTGAATTGTATTTTTAATTCTAATTGAATTTAATTTGATAGAGCTGTTTAAATGTGATATTTCTGTGACAATCGAATTTTTGCTTTATCACTTTTGTTTGTAAAGTGTGTGTTGCATACTGTTTTTGTTTTATATTTTAATCTATATGAAATTAACAATTTTCATTCTGGTACTTTATTTTTACGGACGATTGTGGGGATGTTTTATTATGGTCACTAATTTTCTTAGCAAATTCCTCTTTGCTGATTGTGATGCTTTAATTTAATTTAATTTTGTCTTTAACTTTATTTTTGAGAAACTTCTCAACGGTTGGAGGTTGATCACGTTTTCCCATGCATTTTGGAAATCTTTTTTTATACGCGATCATCGACCGATATTGCCCTCCACCGCAGCCTCCACATATTTCATATGGGCCTTTAATTTCTCGGGAACATGTTAGACACGGTCGTGGACCCGCGGTGGGATTTTTTCGAATACGATAATGGTAAACACCGCAGTATTCTTTATAACATTCTTTACTGCAAGGTTCTCGTAGCACTGACTTGGAGCCATTTACAGCGTTGAAGTCCAATTTGAAATGGCATATGTAATAATATTAAAAATGGATTCAAAATGAAACCTTCTCGCAATGACGATGATATTATACTCAAAGAATGTAAGTCGTTGACAGGAAAGTCACCTCGAAGTAAATCAATTACCGAGATAAAACAATTACTTAAAACAATTCGTCGGAGAAAATTAAATCTCACACTAACTCGATCGGAGCTCTCCGGATATGATAAAATCTATGAGTGGATTCCATACAACAGCGTGAAAAAGAACTTAAAATATATCTTGCGTGTTATCCTCAAAAAAAATCCCCGAATAAAATTAACTGCGGATTTTCAAGTGCTATTTATTTCTGCAATCGATGAAAAAAAGACAGCTGTCGTGATTTTAATTCAACCACCCCAAAAAATATTGCGCGATGATGACATTGTTAAATCTTCCCAGGATATATTTAATGAGTTTAACAGCGCAGTAGAGAATCACACCGGAGTTGGGTCAGGATGGGTATATGATAAACTCGAGCAAGTTCAGTTACATGTTTTCAAACATGACCCGCTGAAAATCGGAAAATTTGTAGAACTGTCACAATCGATCAAGAACTCACAGTGTTGCGTTAATGTAATATCTGACGATAATAGATGTTTACAATGGAGCGTACTAGCAAACATATTCTTAGTCGAAAGAAACCCCAATCGTATAAGCCATTATCGCGAGCACGAGTCAAAGGTAAATATCTCCGGGATGAAGCTTTCTGTAAAGTTATCTCAATTGGATTTATTGGAAAGGAATAATTCTCAGCTGATTCCAGGTGGGATAAACGTATTTGGGGTTGATGACTCCGAGAAATGTTTTCCTCTGCGATTATCAAAGATGGCAATCTCGCAGACTATAAATGTATTTATTATAGAAAACATTTCTGCTGGATCAAGAATTTTAATGGATTAGCACAAAAACAATTTTAAAAACATAAATCCAAGTATCATTTCTGCGTAAAATGTTTGTGGGGTTTCGTTGAGAAAACAGAGTTCGACGTTCACTTGAGATATTGTATTCACTAACAGCGAACTTCAATTCTCGACCTTAAGATCAATATCTTAAAGTTTACAAATCGCAAGAAGTTCGTAATTCTATTTACGATTATATATTACTTTGAATCGGTTCAAATTCCAATACCGGATGTCGAGTCTAATGAGGGATCGAGGTGCATAACTAAATCTCACAAACATGTTCCAGTATCAGTCCCGTACAAGGTAATATGTAATCGTCGGTCGTTAAATTATCACCAAAGAAATTCCTGCTGTGTGGTTATTAATAAATTTATTCGATGAATTATTGAGGATTTTAAACAGAACATCAGCTCAATGACTGTTTACATCTCAACAACAGTAACAATATAATACTGCGAAGCCATGCCATGTGTGAAATGGAAAATTACACAACGATGATGAACCTCATAGAAAAGTCGTTAAATAATGTAGACTAACTGGAAATCACCGTGGAGCAGCACGCAATGGTTGCGATGAGAACTTCAATAAATTATCTTTCATTTCTGTGATCTCACATAATATCCGAGGATATGACAAAGTCATTTTGTGATTAGCAGACACTGCCATTAAAACGTTCATCGGAAACCATTCCACTGAATGAATTCCAACAAACATCGAGAAGTTTATATCGTTGACTTTTGGAGGCAAATTACGATTTATTGATAGTGTAAAGTTTATGCCGTCGCCGTTAGATCATTTCGCGAGAAACTGCTAGCTTTCTATCAATGACTGAACACTTCTCCGATAAAATCAACTTGATAAAGCTCAAAAGAATATCTCCATATGAATACATCCATGGATTTAATTGACTCTAATCACGCTGTGGGTAATGTTTGCAACGAAGAGTTTAATCACGAGATTGATATCTAGAAGAGGTTCTCATGTAACATAATCGGGGATTATCTCGAATTGTACTTGATTCAAGATGTATATTTGTTAGATGATATTTTCAGATCCTTCCGATATAGTAGCAGAAACAATTACACACTCGATTCTCGCTGCTTATTTTCATCACAGGGATACGCGTGTGATGCTATATTGAAATACACAGGAGAAGAACTCGAGCTGAGAACTGATTATGATATGTTCACGTTCATTGAAAATAGAACACAATGTGTGATTAGTGTTATCGTGAAGAAGTTTGCTCGAGGAAATGAAAAATATATGCCGTATTATGATAAACTAATAAGGTGTTCTACTTGATTTATCTTATATCAGATAACTTGTAGGGCTGGGGCGTATCTGAGAAAATGTAATGGAATTGTTTAAGATGGGAAAACATCAATCAATTCCTCGCTGTAACCAAAATATGACAAGGGATCTATCAGAGCGTGATTTTTCATATTTTGTAGAGTTTGACGCGGAGTATCCTGATCACTTGCACGATGCTCACAATGACTATTCTTATCTAGCAGAAAAGATCATTACCCCGGACAAGCTATATTGGTCTAGTTAATTAACATCCAGGAAAAGAAAACATAGTATGGTACATAAATTAGTTCTTAATTTATTACCAAACAGGGATATATTTGTCATTATCGAATATTACAGAAAGCGATGCAAGCTGGACTTGTTGCGACAAAGGTTCATCTGGTGCTACGGATTTAACAACGCAGGTGGGTGGCCAGTTACAATAAATTTAACACCGACATGAAAACAATTGCGACTAACTACTTTGAAAAAGACTTCTCCAAACTAATGAATAAGTCGGTATTTGGCAACACTATTGAACATAAACGCAACAGATGTAACATAGAACTGGACAACGGAAACACAAAACGACATAGCAAATTAATCTCATCGGAAACGTTTGCTGGGAGGATACCGATAAACGCTGATCTTGTTATCATAAAAGCATATACGAATGACATCGTACTAGATAAGCCAGAATATGACGTAGGATCAGTACTTGATATTTCAAAATAATTGATATATGATTTTCATTACAAATTTGCAAAAAAGAAGTGTCCCGGAGCTAAACTATTATTTACCGAAATTTGTATGAAATTTGAGGCTAAGATTGCAAGGAGGAAGTGTATGATTATATTTATAATCATCGTGATCTATTCGATCTTTCAGAAGTTAAAAGAAAAATACAATGATTGCAGCAACAAGAAAGTTATCGAAAAGTTCAAAGAAAACAGTTACTCAAAAGTTCAAAGACGAATTATGCTTTGTTCCATCGAATAGTTTGTAGGACTGCGATCTAGGATGTATTCTGTGCTCGCGTTAAATAAATACAAAAATATGATGAAGGCCAAGTTATTCAAAAAACCCGTCGTAATAAAGAATTTCATGCATGAGTTGTATAAGTCAGTTGTCTCCGGCGAGGAAAACAATTCACATCGCCGAGATGACTGCTTTAAGATCTTACCGTCATCAGATCACCACAGAAAAATGTGCAAGTCCAAACAAGTTAACTCCGCTAACAAACGATATTGCTCTTATGGGATTAATTCACTTGTTCTTGGACATTATGAAGCTAAGTTGAAACCTAAAGAAAACCCCAACACTGGAATTAATAATATCTTATCAGAACAGAGGATATTGTGATCATAGCACAAAACGTAACGCCCAAAAAAAATATGCTTTAACTTAAATGAGAAAAGAATTGTCATATATTTAAATCCTGATATTGCAACTCGAATGATACTCAACGGCGGGTATATGGAACAGAACCAATAAATGTAACTAAAAAACTAGTCATACTCAGTACTAGAGGTATTGTAACGTTTTCTTGTTGTTCGGAAACAGACGGCTATATTTTATTAGAAGATTACAACGAAAGGGTCTTTGATTATATAATATAAATAAAACATATAAAATTAAAACCTCGAAATAAAGTTATTAGTTCATTATCTGGGCCGATTAGTGATTATAATATAATAAAACATTGGAATATACTTTAAAAAGATGAAACATATTCCGAAGATGAATCTTCCGAAGACGAATCTTCCTATGATTCTGGGATTGACAAAGTCTCAATTTGTTTGGAAACCACGGATTCATCAGAATATTAATTTATTAGTTATATCAATTTCAATTTTATTTTAAGTTCAACTATGATTCTAACACAGAAATTTGTCATCATAATCTTCTAATAAAACTCTTTGTTTGGCCCTCTTTGTTTTAAATTTGAAAATTGATTTTTATTTGCCACAGATAGATTTTGGTATAGCAATGTTCGATTTTATACAATACTTGTCCTTTTAGTTATATCAGCCCCTATAATTTAACCAAATACACCCGATTATAATTGTTTTATTTGTATATGGAAAATACTCAAGTATATCTTTTTATTCAGATAGATGATTTAAAGACCAACAACAATTACAGACGCCGTAGTAGGTCGATAACATAATATAAATACCATTCTTCATCGTGTTGTGGTGAGTGTATACTGTTGTTTAAGATGATCCTGTGTACAGCTCATAATTGGAAACCAAGTATTATTATTTTGGAAACAGATGGAAACGGATGGAAATGTGTCCATAGCCCTATTAACCCATACTGCAATTGCACACACATCCACATTAAATTCTCGAAAGCCAAATAGTCAGTAGATTATACTGAAGGTATATGGGACGCTTAGGTTAATCGTGTAACAATCTGTTATTTAACGTTGAAAGCAAATTGGGAGTATTGTGGTTAGCTCGCAGTTGACACGCTGTAAAACGTTGTCTTACAATTGGAACGATTGTACATCACGTATGAGTCACACAATGTTGACTACGTCTACAATATTGATACATTTAGCAGGGTTACCTGGAAGGTGAGGCTACTGCTCGGTCATGATATTTGTCAGACATGGTCAGTAAACAGAAAACAGTTACTCAGCAATCGAGAAAATATTACCTGGACATGAGAAATTAAGTGAAGTTGACGATACAAATATAATTAAAGTTTAATCGAAGAATGTATAATAGTATGATTTGTTCAAATACACAACAATGAAGTTACAATTTTATGACTAAAAAAAAGTTAAATGACAATGACAATATACATTGACATAATGACTATTAAAAGTATCGAATTATATATTTAATAAACTAAAGATGGTCCATAAACTCTACAGATATATTTTATATTTGTGTCTTTTGTATTAGAAATGTTCTATAACTTAATTCAGGTTACTGACCCTCGCTGAAAAATATCCAGCCGAGCACTGAAATCATCTTTAATGAAGCTATAATAAATGTATAAACACTGAATAAGAATTTAACTGTGCCACAATTCCTTCTTGATTAACCAGCTTTCTAATATTAGCACAATCTTTGTCACAGGTGTAAGCTTCAGGTTAACCAGACCAATACCAATTGATATTCAATGTTAAATAACAGCTAATCAAGGTACTAATCGAATTAAGTGCATTGACTATGAAGTATTGACTATGCGGTTCCGGGGTTTTCAGGGATGATGTGGCTGCAAGTTTGTCTTGAATTAAACTTTTCTTCGCAAATTATGTTAATATATATTTATATATATATATATATATATATATATATATATATATATATATATATATATTTATATATATATATAAATATATATATACATATACATATATATATATATATAGATATATAGATATATATATATATATATATATATATATATATATATATATATATATATATATATATATATATATATATATATATATATATATATATATTTAAACTGTCAGAACAAATTTACGTTCAAAGAATCACATACATAACTTATGACCCAACTAAAACAGAAAGATGTTTTTAAAAAAAGCTCCATTTTTTCCTTCGAAACAACCAATAATTGTAAAAGCTTGTTTACAACTCTGAAACCAGGTCAGAAATGAAGTCAACACCTGGTGTTTACTTCTATAAAGTACAGGTCACCTCT